>OY728133.1:1449966845-1450515345 GCA_963277665.1 Viscum album
ATGTGCATCATCGAGAAACCACTAAAATCCTTGACACAAGAGCCTAATAGGTCTTCAAGAGTTTATATGGTTCTCTCTATCTGACAATCCATTTTATAATTAAAATTAGTTCTAAGGCATAGTTGAGAACCAAAAGCATGTTGGAGACCTCCTCACACCCTAGAGGTAAAACAAGGTTCTCGGTCAGAAATGATCATCCTCGGGACTCCATGAATTCTCACCACCTCCTACAGATACTGCCTCAACAAAACTTCTACTGATCTTGAATCCTTGATTGCTATGAAGTGGGATGATTTTGTTAAACAATCCATTATAACCCAAATAGCATCATGTCCTCCCTGAGCACGAGGTAAACAAGTGACAATGTCCATTGAGATTTCCTCCCACTTCCACTGAGGAGAATCTTACAGTTGGAGTAGACCACTAGGAACATGGTGTTCGGCCTTCACCTTATGGGAGACCAAACATCGAGACAGAAGATCTGCAACCACATGCTTTAGCCCAAGTCACCAAAACTGGCACCTCAAGGCTCAGAACATCTTTTTCACGCCAGGATGCACCACTAAATGAGAACTATGGAACTCTTTTAGAATCGTGTCATGCATAGTCCAAGGAAGAAGAAGTCTTCATTGATACATCACTTAGTGTAGTTCATCCTCAGACTAGCCATTATGGGCCTCGACAAAAACAACTCGGTCTCTCTAGACCTCCACCTCTATATCCCCTAACTTGGACTTTTCCACCTTCTTCACCAAAGTTTACAGTACTGTCATCTGAAAAAGACATCATCTACCCCCAATGTATCCCATATCAAGATGTAATGCTGAAAGTTCTTCCATTACTCTCTAGGAGTCACCACATTCACACACTACATCACCACGTGACTTCCTGATCAGTATATCAACTAAAACATTCCCCTTTCAAGGTTTATATGATATTTCAAAGTCGTATTCCTGTAATAACTCTACCCACCGATTTTGTCACATGTTTTCGTCACTCTAACAGAAAACATACCTCAGGATCTTATGATAGGTGAAAACCGCAAAGTTCTCACCAATGAGGTAATGTATCCAAAACCTTATAAAAACACCATGGCTGCTAACTCAAGATCATGGGTGGAATATTTACTTTCATGAGAACACAACTATCGATACCCGTAAAAAATATTGATTATTACTACATCAAAAAAGAACCTAACCACATATGCGATGCATCGCAGAAAACATCAAATTGAACTCCCTCTGCTGGAAGACAAAGAAATGGAGCACATAATAACCTCTACTTTAGATACTATAAGGTTGCATGACACTGATTAGTCCATACGAATGCCTGATCCTTCCTAGTCAATGTTGTAATAGGAGACACAACTCTAGATAAATCAGCTATAAACCTCTTTTAATAGCCAATGAGACCTTGGAAAAATTCCACCTCTAACACTATCTTGGGTGCTGCCCAAGAAACAACGGCTTCTATCATTGATGGATCCACAGATACTCCCTACTAAGACACAACATTAACAAATAAACGGACTTCTCGAGCCCAAAACTCACACTTCAACAACTTCCCAAAAAGATAATGTTTATGAATAACTCTCAAAATGGTGTGTAGATTCTCTACATACACTTCTTCAGATGTGGAGTACACACAAATGTCATCATGGAAAACTACAACGAACTTGTATAGGAACTCGCAAAACACAGCGTTCATCAATACCATGAACACAACTGGAGCATTTGTCAGACCAAGATACATTACAATGAACTCAGAATGGCAATGATGACAATGGAAAGTAGTATTTGGGATATCAGCATCCTTCACACGCATCTGATGATATCCTGATTGAAAGATGATTTTTGAGAACCAACTTGCACAATTCATTTGATCGAATAAATCATCAATATGAGAATAAGTATAGTGATTCTTCACTGTCACTTTCTTTAAGAGATGATAATCGACACATAACCGAAAACTTCCTTCAGCCTTCATCAGGAAAAAAAACTAATGTGCCTCACGATGACACACATGTTTGAACAAAACAACATTGTAACATACCATCATGCTGTATATGTAGCTCTTGTAACTCAATATGGGCCATCTTATATGAATACATATAGATAAGAGATTCTCATGGTGGTTGCTTGATCCCAAACATGATCTCTCATCGATGGGGTAATGCTACAACCTCTTCTGCGAAGACATCAGGGTAATATTCTACAACCCTTGGAAACACCAACTACTAAACCTCAGAATAACTCAGCATCAGCTCATCCATAATAGATGATAATGACGGGACATGACTCTGACCCATTAGACGGTCTCACTCGCCAATGAACACCACTGGATCTCCATTCACATCGAAGAATACAACCTACCTCTTAAAGCAATCCACAATACCATGCACCGAATACAACAAATCAATGCCAAGGATGACATCATATGGTTATATTTTTAAACATGGGAAATCTTCCAAAGAGTGGTGCTACCCTAGCACCAACTCACATTCTCTAAATACATCAAACAAGTTAGCTCAGCCTCTAACAGGTGTATTCAAAACCAAGGGAACTGGAAGCCTCTCTACCACATCTACCAAATCATGAACAAGGGTGGGTGATATAAAAAAGTGCTTCGCTCTTGAATCAAACAAGGAATACACCAAGGTATGAAACAATAAAAGGGTACCTCGAACGATATCTGGATCACCGGAGATGGAAATGCTAAAGCATGAATCTGACCACGACATCTTCCATGGCCTCCATAACACTTATGATGACCACCACCACAACCACGCTCTGCTCTTTGAGGATAGGGAGTGTCACGGGGTTTTTCTCGGCCTTCTACATCTACCCTCTGCTGATCTAAAATTGGTTCAAACTACAGCTGGTGTCTCAGTTGGTACTATCTCAATGGATGAAACTAGATTTTAAGACCTAGTTCCTGATGGTTTTAATGAAAGGTTAGGCACTCTAGCTACTGATGAACTCAAACACCACATGAAAAACTATCACTAGATCCCTTGGAATAGGCCTGAGAGCTACTGCCCCTAGATAAACGAGATGTTGTGGCCTGGGACATAACCTCGGCCGAATGAAAATTCATCTGCCCTAAAAATTGGAAACCCCGGACCACATATCTTTTTCCTAAGGAATCATGATGACTTTCCTCTCGTGATAATCCAGTTCTTTCCAATTTCCTCTTGATGACCTCTTCCCTTTCTAACACCTCAAGATATGTCTTCAGCATAAATTGGTTGACATGGCACTGGTTCTCTGGTCACAAAGCCTCCTTGAAATGCCTCACTCTGACTTCCACATCTGGAAATAGGTTCGAAGCATATCATAAATTGTTCATGAAATGGATTCCAAACTCTCGCACACTGGAGCTCCCCTGTCAAAGGGTAAGAAACTTTGGGCGAATGGAAGCCTTTGTAGTCGAAGAGAGAAAATGAACTCGAAACTTGTCTCAGAACTCCCCCCTGATATCACAGACTCTTCATGGTCCCCATGGAACAAGAACCACCACTACCTCACTACTCCACGCTTCATTGTCATAACCAAGGACACCAAATTCTCATTCTAAGCATGGAGCAAACTAAATAATGTCTCGACCTCCTCCAACCAGTCTTCTGTGACTGCATCTGAAACAGAACCCTTGTACTTCTACAGACTCTAGCGCTGAAGCTCTCTGAGTTTCCTCCTCAAAGTGTCATCGTCCTCAACCTCTACCCTGGAGTGATCAGTGGGCACAACCTACTGGACATATTCTATTCAATCTTTGATGAGGACGTTGACCTCGAGCCATACATGTAAAATAAAAAATAGTTATATCTCCTAAACCAAGAGTATGGAAGACTCAACATTAATTAATTAATTGTTTTCTATCATTCATTATGTTAACCTATCGCACGGTCTACCCATTCAAACACAGGCCCAAAGAAGAATGATGCATGATCCTTTCTTATGTATCTACCCTTCAACTAGTATAACCTCATTTAGTAGCCATTGTAAACTTAAGGGTCCAAACATCAGATCATAGGGGGCCCTAAATCCCTATGTCTTAGCTGGCCTCCAGTGTTTACATCACATTCTAAACTTTACTGACATTTTTTCCCTACAAACCAATGAAACATCTCCTATGACTAACTCCAAACACCATCCAATCCCTCAACCAGAGCCTCAGATACCACTCTTCCCAGACCCCTACCCACAAAGTGCACCCTTCCAGGGCCGGTAATGTGAGAAGGGGGATAATGTCTCTTGAATCTTACCTACAATAGGCCTCGGGTTGGTGACTAGCCCCGAGGTTATAATTAACCCACAAATGGGAGCCACTACCCTCTATGAGAACCCATGCAGAAGAGAGAGATAATATAGACACCAAAAAACTCTATCTCAGAATAAAATATAAATGAAATCCCAAGTACACATATGTAATGACTTGAAAAACTACTACAATTGAAAAGGGAAAACTGTATGTACCCAAAATAATGTAAAAACAATAGCAACCACAAGACCGAACAGCTCCTGCAACCCAAATATTTTAGAAACCAAGGTTATCTCCAACCTACTCCATGTGACACGAAATCAGTTTATATATACATAGAGTGAGTATAACTGTATACTCAGTAGGATCCTCCCCGAAGACTCTCGTGCAAATGTAAATGGAGCATGCTAAATCACAGTGAACAATAAGTGAAACTAACTTGTCACCTAAATATATATACTAAGTTCCCAGCCTCACCATGGATACTCTCACCATGTAATGAAGACAAGAGTATATAATATAATAATTAAAATATAGGGTACCCCACTTAAACTTCCCCACTTTTTTCCACTTTTCCCCAACATCGCATGTCCTAAGCATCTCTCTCCAAAAGGTTTTCCCATATACACCTAGGTGAAGCACCACAACATGAACCTTATGAAAAAAAACAACCTCATCTACGTAAGGAAGTAACAAGGTTGTTTCCGAGATCCACCACTGCTCAGATAATGTGTACCATACATTGGTTATTATACCTCAAGCCATTATATCTCGTAAACCAAGTAAGGATCCTCAAGATATCACATCCTATACATGTTACACTTATAGTAGTCCTTAGGAAACTATATCCAAAAAATATGATTGTGAATAACCACAGGCCATTATAGTCCTCTACACATATATATGGGAAAAATTAACCACTATGCTTTCCGTCATAAGTAAATACCATGAGAAGAGTTTGGGGCCAAAGGGGGTAGTCTATCATCCATCCTCCCACCGAAATGTTGGGGACAATACCCCCAAGGGCTCAGAATCCTCGGGGTGTCAGTTCCTCTTAATGACAGGGTGGAGTAGCGCATAGAAACCACAAAAACTACAGAATATACTGTAGCTCACAACCACACTATGTGCATAACATAGTCTTAGACTCAAATGCAGCTAATGTATCTGAGACTCCCTACTACCACTTCTGATATTAGGAATTCTATAAGCACAAACCCATTTTAAGAGATTTAATACATTAATTCATTCCATTTTATCAGTTGAACATTAACTTAGTTAAATTATTAAACATTAATTGACCATCAATAATTTCCACATTATATATCATTAGCATCGCACCCAAAGTTTAATGTTCGTTCAAATTACAACTACATCATTATATCCTAGAAAGCTCCAATCCCATGGGATAACATCATTTATTCAATTATTCATTATAGCATTACTTTCCCATATTCCCAGGCGTTCTATAAAGTCATTCAATGATTCTAAACACAAGGGGGTTCAACAAGGTGAGTAGATGTACTACCCATCGATTCTTTGACACATATAGCAAGAATGTAGACCCATCCCCCCTTGGGAAGATAAACATGGAAAGCAAGTGTCATACCGTACACATATTTACCTTTATTGGAAGAAGGGTAAGGAAGTCCGACTTCCTTGAGTAGTGTAGAAAATTTAAATAGATAATCAACCTGTAAGAAATAACAAGCATCCAATAATCATATCCATCCCATTCTATCATCCCAGTTGTCCTCCCTAACACCCACATGCATAAACCGATGCATATCACCACTCTAGGCATCAACTACTACGACAACTAATAGGCCTTCATGCCCCTACATATTGCAACAGCCATCCAAGATCACATCACAACACAAGCAGTAGGAAAAACAAACATCATAAAAATAGGGCTCTTGGACCTTATACAAGAAACAAGGTAACTGAAATCCATATGAGGAATTATCTTTTATAAAAAAACTAGTTCTATAATACATCTTGGTTTAACCGATATATTATTCGCTGCTTCCAATTCGGAAAAACTAACCATTGGGCTATCAAAAATTGATTAAACATGCTTAATAATTCACTTTGATTAACATCAAATTATAACAACATCAATCCGATTCATTCACATGACTCATTATATTTAGCCAAGAGATTATCAATTAATTCTGGATTTACTTTCATTAACACTTTCCATCAAGAACGAAATGATAAACACTGCAAGCATTGATATCACACTATCTAGAAAAACAAGAGGCAATATCATACGATCGATATCAATTTATTTATCAGGTACATTATTTATTATGTCAATTCGATTTTGATCTAGTGGGATAAAACATGCTAACAATACAATTTCACGTATATGAAAAGAGAAGCAATGAATCCTATACCTCAAATAGTTCTTGATGTTCTTTATGCGAGAACAATCCGCACAACAGGTTATGATCTCCTCCCCCCATGACAATATTATCCACCCAGTGATGTGAGACACCACCACACTAGTCATAACACAAGGAAATACCATTACAAAATGGGGGTGAAAATTCAGAAAAGGGAAAGGTGAAATAGAATGAGATGAACCCAAAACAATGACGATAGTTCATACCATATATTAGAGATAAATACATCTTTATTGCATAAAAACAGAGAGACACCAATCCTAAGAGGAAGGTTTGATTGTGCAACACCTTCGAGAAGGAATGAAAAAGTTTGATCATCTCACACTTGATAACAAGGAGGAAGAACTAGGGAGTAAGATATATTGTCCATTTAGAAGATTTAATGAAGCAATGGTTTAAGATACACTGAATTTTCCACTAAAAGAGGATCACAATAAACTGCACGGCTTGACTAAGTAAAAGCATCCTGAGCTGTAGGAAAAATTAATATTGGAATTATGGCCTTTGAATCGGCCATAGTGTCTTTAAAACGAGGCATTAAATGCATTTCACATCATAGGAAATGACAATGGTCGAAACTATAGGAAACCAGAAACACTTTTCACGAACTCACAATTATGTAAAGGAAAAACAATGTTCATGAACCTCACCGTTAGAGCCTCACCGATAGAACCTTACCATTATAGAAACAATGTTCATGAATACAAAATTTGGAAAAGGATTTCCATTGTTCACGAACCTCACTATTAGAACCTCACCATTCTGGAAGCACTGTTCATGAACAAAAAATTTGGCAAAGGAAGGACATTGTTCATGCACATCACCTTTAGAACATCACTGATATATCCTCACCATTCTGGAAACATTTTTCATGAACTCAAAATTTGGTAAAGGAAAGACACTGTTCATAAACCTCACCGTTAGAACCTCACCGATAGAACATCACCGTTCTGGAAACACTGTTCATGAACTAAAAATTTATCAAAGGAAAGATACTATTCATAAACCACACTTTTAGAATCTCACCGATAGAACCTCAATGTTTTGGAACCACTATTCATGATCTCAAAATTTGGAAAATGAAAGCCACTGTTCATGAACCTCACCGTTAGAATATCACCGATAGAACCTCAACGTTCTGGAAACACTATTCATGAACTCAAAATTTGGAAAAGGAAAGAATTTTTTCATGAACCTCACCGTTAGATCCTCCCCGATAGAAACTCACCATTCTGAAATCACTATTCATGTACTCAAATTTTGGAATAGGAAAGACATTATTCATTAACCTCGTCGTTAGAACCTCACAGATAGAAACTAGAAGTTTGCATTGTTCACAGAAGGTTATCGATGACACTATTAACCAATGGTCACCGTTGTATTGTTCAGAACTATTTATCGTTGGAACAATTCACCGATAGTCACCGATGACACTATTCAAATAAGCTCATCGTTGCACTATTCACAACTGTCTACCATTGGAACTATTCACCAATGGTCACCGATGGAACTGTTCATGTAAATGGAAAAAATTATTTTCAATGTGTTGGGGATAAGTCATGTTGACCTCCTAAAACATCTCATACACCTAATTTTCTCAAAGGAAAGGACCTGAGAGGTCCGTTCCCTTATAGGTGGAATGGAATGCAAATAGATATTATCGATTTTACCATGAAATGATTGTCCTTTCAAGAGGTTAATTAAGAGAACAAACTAATATAAGGGATACTAAAGACTTTTATAATGCTAGATAGAAAAAGGGAATATATATCCAAATAATTTATGGTGAGAACATAAATGAATTATAGTTCTAAAATTTGTATTTTGTTTATTTTTTATCCAATAAATAAATCAAAAGGTTTTATCCCTATTTGAGATGATGTTTCTCTAGATCAGAATATTTTAATGTACCAAAATGATATTATCACATTACTTGGAGTTCATATCTCCATTATATCTGACTGTGATACTAGGTTCACATTTCAGTTTTTGAAATGACTTCAGAAGATGATTGTATCTGAATTAAATTTTTTTATATCCTTTTATCTTCAATCTGATGGACAGACTGATCAAACAATTATGACATTGTAGGATATTCATCCAGCCTATTAAATGGATTACCATGGATGTTATTATCAATATCATTCTATAGTAAATATTTATTATAATAATGGTTTTCATTATAGTATACATATAAAACTTTTTGAATAATTTTGTTACAAGAGGTTTCAGACTCCATAATTTTGGGATGATGTTAGGGAAAGGAAGTTAATGAGACCAGAATTATTAGGGGAGGTGACTGAGAAAGTGAAGATAATCCTACAACACATGAGGGTATCTAAGATCTTGCAGAAAAGTAATTCATATAACAGGAGGAAGACTTCTCTTTTGAGGGTTATGATCAGGATTCCAATAAAACATCAATTTGAAAAAGTATTTTGCATTTTAGTAAGAATGGAAAGATATGACCATGGTTCATTGGATCTTTTGAAATCCTAGAGAAAGTTAGAACAATTTATTACTGAGTAGATTTGCCTCAAAAATTTTCTTAGGTACATAATGTTTTTCATTTTTTACTTCTAAGAAAATATATTCCATATTTATCTCATGTTTTAATCCCAGAATTAGTTTAGTTGTATGACTATTATTCTTCTGAGGAATGTCCTATTGATATTCTAGACCACATAGATAATTTTTTATACAATAAGGCAAGTCAATGGGTTATGTTTTTTTTGGCAAACCATATCCTCAAATAAGTAACATGGAATACTAAAAATGCTATGAGGGAAAGGTATCCTCAGTTAAAAAGTGAATAAAAATTGTGAGTACATAATTTCCATAAGGGGAATAATATAACTACCCAGGAACATAAAAAATATACATTCCATTATAGAATTAAATCGTTAATTTCATTATTGTTGTGTAATAAAATAAGTGGGATTTATAGAAATTAATGAATATATTCTTATGAAAGATTAACTAGACCTTAGGAATAGTAACATAAACATTAAGAATAATAATCTAGTGAATATAATAGTAACCTCACCTACAGAAGTATATATAAAATTTATGTATCTTATAAGTGAAAATATGATATATATATATATATATATATATCATAGAATAATATAATTATTTTGAATATTATAAATTAACTGTTGGTATTTTTTTGAGATGTAATTTTTTATTTACAGTTATATAACTAATATTTTAATTTAAAAGAAAATTTATTCTCATAAAATATATTCATCAATTAATATTTTGTTGTATCGTGACTATAAGATAATTTTTTGATACATTACTTAATTTTTTCATAGCGTTATAAGATCAGTTATAATTTTAAAATTGGTATTCTATGAATTAATAATGATTTTAATTAAAAATTAAATTTATTATATTTAGAAAAAAATTCAAAAAATGGAGTAAATTTTAGAATTCTAAACACGTAAAATTTGTTATAAATTTCTTTTTATTTTTCTAAAATAGTTGATTTTTTGTGAATAGAGAAATATTATACTTTTTAGTATAATCTAAATACATTATTTTCAGAGTCATGGAGGGTGTATGGATAATGTAAGATATTAATCTATACCTCTAAATATCCATTTACTATTTTTATTTAGGGGAACCAATTCTATACATATTCTTTAACCATAATAATAATCTAATAAATAAAATAGTCAAAAAATACCCCTCTCCTCTACTATAAATACCACACCTCACCACCTTTTCTCCTCAAACCTCAAAGCCATGTATCTTGTTTAATTTCTTCCCAATTCCCCTCCCAATCCTCATTATCCCATCCAAGGCCTACTATTCTAATCAAAAGGACAAAACAAAATGCCTTAAAGAGTTTCTCCAGGATAAAATTTCAAGAGTTAAATCATCTTTCTTTTTAAGTTTCTTTCTTTTATTTTTCTTTTTTTTATTATTCACTAATCATATCATTTCATCCCAATGTTATTAAATATATATAATATTATATAAAGATTAAATTTATATTTTTTCCGAAAAAATTAATCTTCTAACTCCTTATACTATCTTCTTTATTCAAAAAATGAGAACATCATCTTTGATGTGCTGAATCATCGCCATCGTGGACGATACACATTTATTTTCCATTAGCACCTTCAAGGATTCTCATAATACCATTATAATGGTTAAATTATATTTTCATACACATATAATAATTTATATAATGTTACAAATCCATTAAATTAATATTATATTAATTAAAATGATATAAGTTCATGATGGTCGAAAAAACATCCAAAATAATCTAACTCATTTTTATTAAATTATTATCTAATTATTCATCCTAATAATAAAAATTGATATTAGGAATAATTTAAAATTATGGAAACATATTAATTTCATTTCATTCCACTTCTATATGTTTCATTTATTTGATTATAAAATCCCTAATGAACCAACCATGGAGACCATGAAAGGAACACACCCAAAATATTGGAAATAACAAAATATTATTAATAAATGGGTGGAAATTTATTATAATATGGTCATATAAGTCAGTATAAACATGATTATAGTTATATAATAAATCAATAAAACTTTTCAAAGAATTATACATGATGTTTTAATATGTTTTAACAATGAAAAACTGAAGGTAATGTACTTTTATTTAATATTAATTATTTTTTTCTTTTTTAAAAATTCAAAGGGAATTTCATTTATGATGCAAGTATTTTGATTTTATGATTATGTTATGGTTCTTGTGAATTTTTTATGATGAAATTGAGTAATTATTTCTCTCTCAAATTGATTGGGTATTTCATGTGTAGGAAGTTGAACATAAGTGTTTTTTCAAGTTGTATTGTGATGGTTACATAATAAAGTAGTTGTTAGGGATAAATTTTAAGGTAACCATGACGGCTATAAATTATATGGTTGTCATAAGGGTTAAAATATTTATTATGTAATACTACAAGTTACCTATATGTTTATATTAATGTTTTATATGTTTTATGTAAATATAATGTATTCACAATGTAAGTATATAATACTATAAGGGTGAGAAATATATCTTTTGAAAATGATTATGTATGTTTATAAGTATTCATGGAATAATAGTTCCTTTTTAATTTGTATTCATTACTGAGTTTTTTTGTTCTCATATCATGTTTTAAAATGTTTTTTCACATTGTTTATGGATGATTAAGGGGAAATAAGAATCCAAGATGAATATTTTAATGATTTATCATGATAAGATTTCAAATTTTATTAAAATGATTTCTATTAATGTATAAATTCATAATGTTTTATTAGTACTAACTTTTTATACTTATGGGTTGATATGTTTGAATTATGTCTTGATTCTCTAAAACTCTCAACTGAATAGATCTTCAAGATTGTAATAAAGTGAATTATAAATAAATTTATAATATAATGAAATGTCTATTGTCTCATAAATATATATTATATTTTCAATAAAATTTCAATCATTCATGTACCTCGATTTCAAGATATGATGTAAAAATAAAATCACTTTTATTCTTAAAAAGTAAATATTTTTCAAAGGTAGTGTTTGTAACACCCCGAGATTTTATGAAAAATATTCTTTTTAATTTCGTTAATTTCTGTTGTTGTACGCTACACCAAAAGGAGCTTGCACAACAAGTATCCTTGACTTGCTTTTCATTACACGCAATCACGACCTTCCTTGATAGCGTGTGTAGTACGCAATAGCGAGTTTCACTAAACAACGATGTGCTATTAAAATATTATTAAAACTAGCCGTTATGAATAGTAACAACCACTTTTTAAAATTTTAGAAATTTTATCTCCCAAAATGGACTTCATTTTTGGATTCGGAGTATCGAATTTTGCCTAAGGTGAAATTTTGGTACTTTTCGGATAACTTTCATATTCTGATGAATAGTGAAAATTTTCTAAATTTTAATTAAAAAAAACTTTTTTAATTGAAATAATTAATAGTGATAAATTGTTAATTTGAGTGGTTTTAAAGTATATTTAGAATATATTTTTACAATTTAATACAATGTTGGTCATTGGATGTAATTCTACATTTAAACCGGTTATAAACAAGTTTCAATCTTTTGATAGTTATTATCTCTTAAAGACATGCTATTTGTTTTGTCGATGGGAATTAATTTTTAAATTAGTTAATTCAACTGATAAGTTTTGAATTTGGTAAAATAGACATCATTTTTTAGTTCATAATATCAAATATAGCTTAGGCCTAATTTTTGGTATTTTTCTGAAAACTTTCGATTTTTGATGAATAGTGAAACCTCTAAGTGGTAGTTAAAAAAACTGAATTGTTCATAAAACTTAATTTTACCCATTCTGTGAGTGGAATTTCAAAAATCTGAGAGACACGGATAATATCAGTAAGTAAAATGTGGTTCAATGAGATGAAAATAATTTTTTTGTGAATAGTAATTTTTTACTTTTATTTACCACGGTTAAAAGTAAATAGGGTAATTAAGGGTAAAAATGATATTATTATTACCCTAACACATGTCCTAATTCTATTGGGTAAGTGTAATTAGAACAAAAACAAACTTAGGAATAAAATATGACCATTTAGTCCCACTTGAATTAGATTAGGACATTTATTATTATTTAATTCAAAGAAAAGTTAAAAGAGTTAAAATCAAAGTTTATTTAATAAACAATTTTTAAAATAGGGTTATACATAAGATAAATTCGACTATAAATATTCATTAGAAATCTAAAAAGATTTCCTACATAATGGTATTTTATTTTTAATATTTATACGTTAAATAATTTAAGTTATTTATGACACAACGATGATGCAGTAATTATCTTATTAATGAAATATTGACATAATTGATGTTATAAATACCCAAATAAATATAATTTGAGACATTTTATGAATTACACTAATTTTATAGGTTAATATGACATGTTAGTATTGGTTTAAGTAACGTTTTTCGAACATATAATTCTGTTATCATTTTCACAAAAATCAATTACTAAATATTGTCAAAATTGACATAAAATAGTTTTTAAAACAAATATTTTATTATTAATTGTTATTTTATTCCTAAAAATCTAAGTTTCGGCCAAATGACTTAGATAAGGTTATATATATTAATATTAAAACATTTGGGGTTCGTTTGGCTTCTTATAGTAAGATTATTAACCTTATATTGTAAGAACACAAGAAGACACGGTAAAAGTAAAATTATTTAACTTAATGTTAAATCTAAATGATAAGGTTAAAATAGGAACCTAAATTTGTCTAAATTCTATTGGATGAGAGGATTTCGACCCATACCCACCTTATCCTCTAAATAAATCAATTTTGAGCTATATAAAACCGAACTTGACTTTATAATATAATAATATTATTTGTTATTCCAAAGGTGCCCCTCTCCTCCCTTATAAAAGGGCACCTCCTCCCTCTCTTCCTCACACCACTTTGAGCCTTCATGCTCAGCCAACCCCTACCACTTTCTCCTCTCCACTTCCCTAGAGACATCCTAGAGGTCCTGGTCTTCTTCAAAGACCAATTTTAGTTCCCTAAAATAAGGTCTCAAAGAAGCACTTCAAAGAAGAGGTAATGAGGTTCAGACACTTACGAAGCAAATCGGACTTAAGGTAAGGGAAAATATCACAATCTCATTTTTATCCGAGATTGTTTTTACATTTTCATTTACTGGGGTGTATTTTATCATCCACATCCATGTTCCCTCAATATGTAATATTGATTCCATCCACTTACAATAATTTAAATCCAATTTTAACCTTCGGTGAGTTTTTAGTAAAGAATATGAAAGGAATCTTTTGTCGTTTTTCGTACGAGGTACTTTTTGACTTTTTTCGACAAAAGTACGAGAAGAATGTTTTTTTAAATTATATGGCATGAATGGATTTTAAAAAAAAATTCCACGAAGCTTCCTTTACAAGTTTTCAAGTTTATTTTTAATCAAATTCTTTTTGTACGACATGTTAAGAAAGGAAAAATGTTTTTGAAGAATAAAGGATATTTTCCTCAAGAATGGAGTTCAAGTGTTTTATAAAAATTATTTTCCATATAAGATAATAAAGGGTTCTGTTTTTATCTCTATTATTACATTTATTTGATAATGCTGTGATAGAATTATTTTTATAAATACCTTTATCTTATATGAATTGTTTTATGATGTCACGAAGTTTAAGATTCCCATTTTTATTACATGGGTTATGGAATGATGTATGATTTATGTTTTTATGGCACACATAATAATGGTATCATTATGAGATGGGTGGGACCTATATCTCCCTCCAATGCATTGGGTAATGATTTTATATCTCATGAGATAGACATGGCTGGAATGGTAGGTTATACTAGTTCAGTGAAATATGACTGAAATGAGGGTGACTCGGTTCAGAAAGGGACATTGTCCAGTAAGATAGTCTTGGCAATGAGTCTTGACTAATAAGAAATGATTCTCTATGATTATGTTTGTATGACACAAAGTTTAATGTTTTAGGTTATGATTATTGTGATTACATTTCACTGCCATGAGTTATCCCAGGTGATGAAATTATGCTCTCTTTTGCAGGTTAGGATTTCCAAAAGTTATGTTCTTATGAATATGATGTGATTGATTTTTCTTTTGTTTACCCTTAATGAGCATTTGAGCTCACCATTTTATGTTTTCTTTTCCCCAGGATATAATGAAAGGTTTTAGGTAAAAAAAAGGAAGATCTTTATGGGAGATGTTGAAGATCTTTCACCACGATTAGAAGATTACGTTTCGAGTTTCCAAAGACACTAAACAATTACGATCCTTGTGTGTGTGTTTTTGTTATGTACTAAGTATTCTGCAAATGTAATGTAATGTCAATGTACGTCAAGATTCGAGTCTCTACAGTTGTTATCAGAGGAAAGGTTTAGTCAACCTTTGGAAACTAGGATGCGAAAACGTTAGTGAGATCCCTAGAGATATTTCTAAGGTATGTCTAGGGATGTCTCTAAGGTTAAGTATACGTATAGGTTATAGTACTAGAATTACGCTAACGATCATAGAATTAAACCTAAGATGTTAGATATTGAAGGTACTTCCCCTTTATTATGTTGTTTTCCCTAGCATGATTTGTGCCTCTCACACTATTCTTTTTGGGTTTTAGAAGATGGCTGGAACCCGAAGGAACTGTGTTGATCAATGAAATGGAAAATGCAATGATTGTCCTCCTGAACAAACAAATGTTATGGGAGATGGAGTGCAAAATCTTATTGCTATACTTACACAAGATATGAATCATTCTGGACTTCCAAATGAGCAGAGAAGGGAACAATATTCTATTGATTCCTTCAGGAGGCAACGTCCACCTTCTTTCAATGGGACTTCCGATCCACTTGTTTCTGAACAATGGATCAGTACCACTGAAAAGATATTTTCAGTTCTTTAATGTTCTGAACATGATAAAGTCATCTTAGCTATATATCGTTTGGAATGTGAAGTTGATCAATGGTGGAATCTTATCATGAATACGAGGCCAAGAGATGAAATTTAGTCCATGGAATGGGATGAGTTCAAGAACTTGTTTTTCAGTAAGTACATCCCTCGTATTCTTCTAACAAAGATGGAAAAGGAGTTTCTTGAGCTGAAGCAGAAGGATGATGAATCTGTTGGTATATACGAAGAAAATTTTACAAGACTTGCAAGGTATGCATCTGGCATTATCATCCAACCTGAAAGTAAAGTTGATCGATTTTTCAGTGGCTTAAAACCAAGACGTCGAAGGGCATTAGCTATAAGAGACTTCAGTAGATATGAAGAAATTGTGAATTGTGCTATCAAGGTAGAAATAGATGTTTGTGTTACATCTCCATCTCATGGTTTCGACAAGAAACGAAAGATGGAGTTCAAGGAGAAATATCAGAATAATGGTGAAAAGAAGATGAATGTTTCCTTATGCACCAAGTTTGGAAAGAAGCATGGTGGAGATTTTCATAAAGGGACTAGAAAATGTTTTAAGTGTGGAAAAGAAGGTCATCGAACAACTGAGTGTCGAAGTAATGGAAAAAGGGTTTCTAATGATGTGAATAAAGCAAACACTGCAGAGAACGCCCCACCAACACTTTAATTCTTCAAGTGCAAGGAAATGGGGCATTATGCTAATAAATGCCCAAATCCAAGGGTTAGTGATGATCAACATGAGAAACCGCTTAAGGAAAATGACAAAGGGAAGTCACATTCGATCACTATTGGCGATGTTGAATATGACAATGATGTGCTGGAATGATTAAGTGTTTATGTAATGGGATTCCAAAATAATGTTGTATCATAAAGTATTGGAATAATTATGTGTTTGTCTAATGTGGTATTCAAAGTGATTGAGATATTTTTTGAAATAAGATGATATGCGCATAATGAAGGGAAAACGAGAAAATGAAATGTTTAACAGTATTCATGAGCTCATGATTGATATAAGGACTAAGTGATATCATGGTTTGAGTATATAGAATTTTGAGGATTTTGGTATGTGGAAAGTGTTAACTTTTAACTGCATTCCTATTTTCATGAACGTTAAATGGGTATTCATTATTCAAGAAAATACACGATTAAGGTATTTACATGTTTGTAATTTTACCAACAAGATATATCTTATGATATATGGGGGATAAATGATGGCATTCATGTGATTGTTCTGTGACATTTCAAGTAATAATTTTCTTTATACTATGATCTTGGACCGAAGTATTTTAGATAAGCCTAAAAATTAGAATGGATTATGTTGGACATAAGTTAGTATTGTTTAAGGATAGAAGATTTTTGATATTATTGATGGGATGTTATTGTAATGTAGTTTTAGAAAAAGGACAACCTGCAGGACGGGTGACAGCCCATCACGTCGGACAAGGATGTGGGAATCGAACCCACAATCGAAGTGCGATTGACCTTTATCGCCTACCACTGGCCTACAGGAAGTCCCTGTTTAGTAGAAACTAGTTTTATTATATTAAGCAGTATGATATATGATGTATAAGTCCATTTTAGGAACCATATATCATTAATCTCACTATAGAATGACTTATGTATATTTAATAACATTTGCTAACCATTTGTTTGAGACAAATGGAATGACCCGTCATTCTATCACATGATCTGCTAACACTTCATGAATAACAAATTCAACTTCATTTCTTTAAGAGATGAAGTGGAAATTGTTCAAAGCATGAAAAATAGTGAGATTGTACCAAAATCAAGTAAGTATTTCTTCTAATTCAAAATTTTCTACTTTAAAGAAATGATATTGAAAAACAAAAATGTTGTCCTAGTGATCTTATATCTGATGAATCAGATGGTACCCTAGATCATCACAAATTTATAGCTTTGCGATTGTTGGATTTTTCATAGCCATGTTCTCTACCACTCTCCATCAAAACTTGATTGTTATATTTTTCTTCCTTATCAATATTTTCTTCTATGTTCTCCTACGTGGAAACCCAGTGATGAGTTAATTTGGGTAACCGTTACATTTCATACTTTAGTTTTTAAATCCATATTTTGGTATTCCTTTTTACGATGTGGGTTTATATTAAACAAACTTTCGAGTAGTAAACCATTTATAACCCCGACGAATTTCGAGGGCAAAATTCATTTTAAGGGGGGTAGAATGTAACACCTCGAGATTTCTTGAAAAATATTCTTTTTAATTTCATTAATGTCTTTTGTTGTACGCTACACTAAACTGAGCTTGCACAACACGTATCCTTGACTTTTCTTTCATTACACGCAATCGTGACCTTCATTGATAGCGTGTGTAGTACGTAATAGCGAGTTTCACTAAACAACGATATGCTATTACAATAATATTAAAACTAGCCGTTATGAATAGTAATAACCACTTTTTAAAATTTTAGAAATTTTATCTCTCAAAATGGACTTCATTTTTGGATTCGAAGTATCGAATTTAGCCTAAGGTGAAATTTTGGTACTTTTCGGATAACTTTCATATTCTTATGAATAGTGAAAATTACTAAATTTTAATTAAAGACAACTTTTTAAATCAAAATAATTTATAGTGATAAATTGTTAATTTGAGTGGTTTTAAAGTATATTTAGAATATATTTTTACAATTTAATACAATTTTGGTCATTGGATGTAATTCTACATTTAATCCAGTTATAAACAAGTTTCAATCTTTTGATAGTTATTATCTCTTAAAAACATGCTATTTGTTTTGATGACGGGAATTAATTTTAAATTAGTTAATGCAACTGATATGTTTTGAATTTGGTAAAATAGACATCATTTTTGAGTTCATAATATCAAATATTTCTTAGGCTTAATTTTTGGTATTTTTCTGAAAACTTTCAATTTATGATGAATAGTGAAACCACTAAATGTTAGTTAAAAAAACTGAATTGTTCATAAAACATAATTTTACCGCTTCTGTGAGTGGAATTTCAAAAATCCGAGAGACACGGTTAATATCAGTAAGTAAAATGTGGTTCAATGAGATGAAAATAATTTTTGGTGAATAGTAACTTTTTACTTTTTTTACCACGGTTAAAAGTAAGTAGGGTAATTAAAGGTAAAAATGATATTATTATTATCCTAACACATGTCCTAATTCTATTGGATAAGTTTAATTCGAACAAAAACCAACTTAGGAATAAAATATGACCAATTAGGCCCACTTGAATTAGATTAGGACATTTATTATTATTTAATTCAAAGAAGAGTAAAAAAGAGTTAAAATCAAAGTTTATTTAATAAACAATTTTTAAAATAGGGTTATACATAAGATAAATTCGACTATAAATATTCATTATAAATATAAAAAGATTTCCTACATAATGGTATTTTATTTTTAATTTTTAGACGTTAAATAATTTATGTTATGTATGACACTACGATGATGCAGTAATTATCTTATTAATGAAATATTGACATAATTGATGTTATAAATACCCAAATAAATATAATTTGAGACATTTTTTGAATTCCACTAATTTTATAGGTTAATATGACATGTTAGTATTGATTTAATTAACTTTGTTTGAACTTATCATTCTGTTATGATTTTCACAAAAATCAATTACTAAATAGTGTCAAAATTGACATAAAATAGTTTTTAAAGAAAATATTATATTATTAATTGTTATTTTATTCCTAAAAATCTAAGGTTCGGCCAAATGACTTAGATAAGGTTATATATATTAATAATAAACAATTTGGGGTTCTTTTGGATTCTTATAGTATGTTTATTAAACTTATAGTGTAAGAACACAAGAAGACACGGTAAAAGTAAAATTATTTAACTTAATGTTAAATCTAAATGATAAGGTTAAAATAGGAACCTAAACTTGTCTAAATTCTATTGGATGAGAGGATTTCGACCCATCCCTACGTTAGCCTCGAAATAAATCAATTTAGAGCTATTTAAAACAGAAATCGACTTTATTATAAAATAATATTTTTAGTTATTCCAAAGGTGCCCCTCTCCTCCCTTATAAAAGAGAACCTCCTCCCTCTCTTCCTCACACCACTTTGAGCCTTCAAGCTCGCCCAACCCCTACCACTTTCCCCTCTCCACTTCCCTAGAGGCATCCTAGAGGTCCTGGTCTTCTTGAAAGACCAATTTTATTGCACTAAAAGAAGGTCTCAAAGAAGCACTTCAAAGAAGAGGTAATGAGGTTCGGACACTTACGAAGAAAATCGGACTTAAGGTAAGGGAAAATATCACAATCTCATTTTTATCTAAGATTGTTTTTACTTTGTCATTTACTGGGGTGTATTTTATCATCCACATCCATGTTCCCTCAATATGTGATATTGTTTCCATCCACTTACAATAGTTTAAATCCAATTTTACCCTTCGGTGAGTTTTTAGTAAAGAATATGAAAGGAATCTTTTGTCGTTTTTCGTACGAGGTACTTTTTGAATTTTTCGACAAAAGTATGAGAAGAATGTTTTTTTAACTTATACGACATGAATGGATTTTTAAAAATTTATTTCCATGAATCTTCCTTTACAAGTTTTCATGTTTATTTTTAATCAAATTCTTTTTGTACTACATGTTACGAAAGGAAAAATGTTTTTGAAGAAGAAAGGATATTTTCCTCAAGAATGGAGTTCAAGTGTTTTATCAAAATTATTTTCCATCTAAGATAATAAAGGGTTCTGTTTTTATCTCTATTATTACATTGATTTGATAATGTTGTGATGGAATTATTTTTATAAATTCCTTTATCTTATATGAATTGTTTTATGATGTCACGATGTTTAAGATTCCCATTTTTATTACATGGGTTATGGAATGATGTATGATTTATGATTTTGTGGGACACATAAGACTGTTATCATTATGAGATTGGTGGGACATATATCTCACTCAAATGAATTGGGTAAAGATTTTATATCTCAGGAGATAGACATGGATGGAATGGTGGGTTATACCGGTTCAGTGAAACAGGACTGAAACGGGGGTGACTCGGTTCAGAAAGGGACTTTTTCCACTAAGATAGTCTTGGAAATGAGTCTTGACTAACAAGAAATGATTCTCTATGATTATGTGTGTATTCCACAAAGTTTAATTTTTTAAGTTATGATTATTGTGATTACATTTCACTGCCATGAGTTATCCCAGGTTATGAAATTATGCTATCTTTTGCAGGTTAAGATTTCCAAAAGTTATGTTCTTATGAATATGATGTGATTGATTTTTCTTTTGTTTACCCTTACTGAGAATTTGATCTCACCATTTTATGCTTTCTTTTCCCCAGGATATAAAGAAAGGTTTTAGGTAAAAAAAGGGAAGATCTTTATGGGAGATGTTGAAGATCATTCACCACGATTAGAAGATTACGTTCTGAGTTTCCAAAGACACTAAACTATTACGATCCTTGTGTGTGTGTTTTTGTTATGTACTATGTATTCCGCAAATGTAATGTAATTTCAATGTATGTCAAGCTTCGGGGCTCTACAGTGTTACCATCTTTTAAAGGTGCACTAACATTAAATCATGTTTTTCACACTTTTATAAAAATAATGGGAAAAAATAATCTTCTTCTTTAAAATTGGAATTTCAAAATTTTCTTTGATTTATTTTGCGGTATTTTTTCAATTTGATTCATGTTTGGATGAATAGTGAAAGAATACTAAATTTTAATTGATAACTTCTATTTTATCTAAATAATTTATAGTGTCAAATTATATTATGTTTTGTATAAAAGTATTTTTAGATCAATTTTATTTCATTTAATATAATTTAGGTCATTTTAATAGGTTTTACATTGAATATGGATATAAAAATATTGAAATCATTTAAATATTTTAATTTTAAAAACCATTATTCTAATTTAATCAATGGAATTTATTTTATGTCAATTTTATGTATTAATGTTTCTAAAATTTTGAAAAATGGATTCCATAGTTCAAATCATAATGTCTGAATTTATTAGATATATCCCCTTTATTTTTAGACAGTATAAATAGTGACTTTAGTAATTTTCCATATTAGCATGGTTATGGGAAAATTGGGTAATTAAGGGTGAAGATAATTTTATAAATATAAAAACATTACAATAAATATTGTAATAATTTAATTTTATGAGTGATTTTCAACATGAAAACCCCTAAATTAGTCTAAATTTATGGCCTCTTGGAGCCACATAGGTGACTTTAATCATTTTATATTATTTTACTCTAGGGAAAGTCAAATGTGACATACTCGTATATTTAATAAGTATTAAATTTTTTATATGACGTTATTGAGAATAAATCATTGATTATAAATATTAATTTGAATTCTTAATTTTATTATCTTGATCATGGTAAATTAATAATAATTTTTACGAAATAAATAATCACATTAAAGTATAACACAATGGTGATGAAGTAATTGTTTAATTAATAGAAATATGAAAAAAAATCTAATAAAATTTTAAAATAAATATAATTTTAGGTAATAATTTAATCAATGAATTTTTTATATGATCTATGAATGTATATACATATTAAAGGTTTCATTACAAAGGTATCAAATATATAGAATATTTTAGAAAATTCACGTAATGAATTGTGTGAATTTGACATTAATGATATTTCCAAAAAAAAATATTATTAAATTATATAAAGTCAATAAATATATAAACATAATATGAATGATTTAGAATTGATGTAAAATTCTACCAATGATCTATATATGTTTATTTTGTAATTTTATAGTATTTATAGTATCCCTTAAGCAGTAAGAACACATGATATCATGGTAAGAGTATGAAATATTAAATAAAATTTAAAGCCAAAAGATAAGGGTATTAATTGGACATGAACTTGCTTAAAAATTATTGGATGAGATTAGTTTCACCCATAAAAATATTATAACATAAATAACCCACTTTTTATCCTTTTTAATTGAATATAAATTTATATTAATTTAATATTATGAGAGTTTCCAAAAGAGCCCCTCACCTTAATTATTAAAGGGCACAACCTCTCACATTTCTAAACACAATAAGATCATTATATATTGTCCAATAACATTACATCTCTCCTCCAAACACTTATAAAAAATTTTAGGTCTTTTTGTTCCATAAATACTAACCCTATATCCCTTAAGAAAATATCTAAAGGAATTCTACCAAAGAAGAGTCAATCATTCTTACCAACTCATGCAAGATCACTTCTTATACACCCTCTTCATGAGTTGTATCCATGATAAATTAATAAATATAGTATCATATATATAATGATATTTTATTATTGTAATGGGATAACCCTATTATACCTTTATATCCATCCTCATAAAAATGAAAACATCGTGCGTGCATATGTACGACTTACTGTCTCAAAGTCGTGGTGTAAAATATTTTTCATCACTACATTACTTAGATGGATGTAAAGAAGTAAATAATGGTTTTATATGATAATTATGACATGATATTGATTCTTTAAATTTTAATTTTCCATACACATCCTTACCATTTCATCATTAATGGATTAATATCATTGCTTGTGCCTACATACAACATACCTTCTCCACAACGCGACACAATTCATTTTCTAGGATCACCATTAATGAATAATTATAAAATGTATATCATGAATACATGTGATATGATTTAACAAAATAAAATTCTAGAGATGAAATAACTATATCGTATTCATAAGAATGAAGACATACCAGACAAAACATGCATAAGAGATTGAAGCAGTTAACAAATAAAACAAGGGTAATAATTATATATTATTTACAATATGGTGATAAATTGATATATGGGTCTCACATAAGATATCATAAATATTAAAAATATTAGGGTTTAAATTAATATAATTATTTAAATTATTTTATAGAATGTTAAATAATGTACTACCAAAAGGAAGTGTGAGGTATGGGTTTTCTCATCTCACTTTCACTTCTCTAGTATATATGTTTTATTCACCACTTATTTTGGTTGTGTGGTATTAATAATGACCATGAATATATTTTAAGTTCCATATGCTAAAATTTATTGGTAATTACAAAACTATTTGATTATCTCTATTTAATGGGGTTTATGGTTTCATTATTAACGAAACAGTAATTAATTTTTGCCTCAATTTCTCTTCTTTGAAAAATATGTTATGTTATACGTCTATAGTATTTTATTTTTAATATATAACAATACTTTGACATTTAATATCATGAATATAATTTTTCTATTGACGTTTTGAATTTTATTTAGTGTAATTATTACATTTTGGATATAATTTAAATGCTTTAATGTGGTATGGGTCACTTTGGAATGTTTATAGGTTGATTTTCTAAAGAATGTTTCAGTGAAATCATTTAATGTATTTTATTCTATATAAACATCATTTGTTAAATATTGTACTTATAAGGCCCCAGCCACAAAGCTTAATTAATATTGAACTAAATTAATAATTCCAATTGAGGATCTTTTCAGGTTTAGAGTTTTAGATAATTAGATCATAACTATTACATCTCAAAAGATTACACAGTAGACACTTTACAAAGATTCCTTTTTTTAAAAAAAACATGAACTCTAAAAAAAGTCATTTCTAGTTCCATGTTCAAGAAATCATGACTTTTCCATGATCCCATCCTTGACCCTATTCCACATAATGTCCTATGAAAAAAATTTCAAAAAAACTTGGGGTGAGCATAAAAAGCTCTGTAAGGGATACACAAAGAATGAAAACTGTTAGTTATTTAAATCAACATGTAAACCATGTTTACTTTATCAAAGTAATACCTTTCACCTTTATGAAGTAGTAAAAACTCTTCACTGAATAAAAGATCATTACTTACCCTTTTGTAACCAAAATAATACCATAAAACCCATATAAAGAACACATAACATATAAAGGTAACTTGGGACATAAACATACTTAAGTGTAATAAACATCCGGTCGACTTCCACACATATCACTTAATGGAATAGCCATACGGCTGACTTCCATACCCAATGAATTGGAGTTTATAAAGTAACCACCCATCCTGGTATTCACGGCACCAACCGTCATATGGTTTATCACGCAACCACCTTCCAAATGTCCAAGTACCATTATCAAATCATAAGATATAAAATAAATATAATGGAAAGAAAAAATTTCCAAAAATTGATCACAATATATCACTTAAATATATTAACATAATAAATCCATTATAAAAACCATTTTCAATACCAAAATACATATAAGATTATATGGTATTTATTTAATTTTTAAAACATTGCATCTTATTGAGGAAGCCAAATACCAAAAAATACTCACGGCGGTGGAAAAGGTCATTTTCACCACGTACGTTAAAAGAAACATTCCTTTTTTTCATTTAGTAAAATGATTCATAGATAAATATTCATTTTGTATAAAACTAAAAGTCAAAGGGGTTTATACACCGTATAAAATAAAGTTGTGTATAAATCGAAATATGCCTCAATGAAATGAGATTGAGACGAAGTCCCTTACCTCGACTCTGACTTGACTTGATTGTTCTTTAACCTCCTGAATATTAAACTTGAGTTAATTTATACTTTCTTAAGAACCTTTTCATGTTCATTATTCCTTTAATTTCCCTTATTACCATGTTATGGACACTATGTAATTATTTAAGTTAATGTTGGTCGTTTTTTCGATCATTGCTACTTGAGTCAATAATAAACTCTTTATAATTACATGTTTGTTCATGGGGTAAAATATCCATTATATCCATAATTATATTCATTATTTAGATATCATATATATCATATATATACATTATATACATGCATTTATAATATTACATACATTTATAGGTAAGAAATGAAATGCACCGTTCATGGAGACGGTAAGCCGTACGTACGCATGAACGCTACTTCCATTTCTATTTCATATTTAATGGAATTAAAACATAATGATACATAATAGAATTATAATTCCATTATGGTATCATATATAATGTCAGTAAATCTATCCATTATACGTACCACATATGGAATTTATGAATCAAATCACTTTGAGACGGCGGTAGTCCGCACTTCCTAAAATGAAATTATCGTGTTTACCCACAATGGAAACCATAAAGGAATTCCCCAAATGAAAAATACAAATGGATAAGGAAAACATAGACATAATATATATCATATATAAATATAGTTTCATATTAATGTCCACCTTTGATGGTGTTAGAAGAATATTGAACAATCATCATTTCGTGAGGCAGAAATTCGCCATCCACAGAAACAGTATGCTCTTTAACCATTATATGAAGGTGTGTGTAATTGTCATTATAATCCTTCTCATAAAAACATCCTATTATATTTAATATACTGGTGTTGTTATAAAATAAAGGAATAAAAATAGTTTAGGGGGTTGGAGAAACAAAATAAAACATATGAACAGAAGATAAGAGACTACCTTTAAAACGGGTAACTCTTTTTTATTTGAGCTCAAAGGCTACCTTGGAAAGACTTCTACCCAACGTGAGGCTTCTATGAGGAAGAGATGGATTTGAAAAGACAAAATGGGTAGGGTTTGTCCAATACAAAGGCTTGAGAAGTGTGGGTTAGGTGGTAGAGGTGGGAGCCTTTTATAAGAGGAGAGGAGGGGCACTCTTGGAAAGGTATAAAATGTTAATTTATTTTCAAATGAGTTTCGGATTTTAAAGGTCCCAAATTGATGTATTTTGAGGATAAGGTGATAAGGGTTTTCTATATACTCATCCAATAGGTTTTTGACATGTATAGGTATTAGATTTTACATTATCTTATTCATTTTATTTAAATCGTTAAATAATGAGTTAATCGCTACATCATCATGATGTCATAAATAATTTAATTTATTTAATGTCTAAAAATTATAAAAAAATAGTATGATGTAGGAAATATTTTTAGCTTTCCAATTACTATTTATAGTCAAAAATCAGACTTGTATAACCCTATGTAAAAATTGTTTTTTTAGAACAATTCATGTTTGTTTCATTTTTACATTTACTTTAAATAAAAGGCATTAATGTCATTATCTTACCCATGTGGATACATGGGGTCCCATAAATAGACCCATGGGTTGTCTTGGTCGTCCATGACTCATAAAATAGGGGTTGTACAAGTGTAGAGATATTTGCATTTTATTATAATATCATTTTTACCTTAAATCACACTAATTACCTTTAATGGTGATTAATAAAACATAAAATTTACTTTTCATCAAAAATTAGTTTCATCTCATTGAACCACATTTTACTTAATAATTAAAATAATTTCTATTGGGTTTTTGAAATTCAAATCACAGATGTGGTAAAGTTTCATTTAAACGAAATATCAGTTTTTGTAACTACCACTTTGTGGTTTCACTATTCATAAAAAATTAAGGTTTTTCATAAAAATACAAAAACTTCACCATAAGATATATTTGATATTCCAAATTTAATAATGATGTCTATTTTACGAAATTCAAAACATATAAGTTGAATTAGTTAATTTAATAATTAATTCCCGCTGTCAATACAAATAGCATGTTTTTAAGAAACAATATGTATCAAAAGATTAACACTAGTTTAAGTCCAATTTCAAAGTGAAATTAATTTCAATGACCACCATTGTATTAAATGGTAAAAATATATTCTAATTTCACATTAAAACCAATTCAAAAGATAATGTAATCATATAAATAAATTAAATTAAAAAGAGGTTTTGAATTAAAATACAACATTTTTCACTATTCATTAAAAAATTGAACTTTATCAGAAAAATCCCAAAAATTTACACAAAGTAAATTTTGATGTCCCGATTCTAAAGATGAATTTTATTTGATCCAATAGACTGTATAAGAGTGACCAAAACTATATTTAAAGTGTATTCTCCATCAAAAGGCGATAGTTCGACCTTTTAGTGAATATTAGAGTATCTTTGCCTAAAATTGAATTCTTTTCTTATTTTAAGCCTTTATAATTTATTAGATAAATGTAAAAACATTTAAAATACATATATAATAATATTTTAGTTATTTCTATTCATTCCTGCCAATACAATGGCTACGTGTTAACAACCATTTAAAATAATATTATTTTATTACTAGTGTGCAACGTAAGATTTCAAAGAAACTCTTTGTTGCGTATCGGGTACGCAATCGAACATAGAAACCCCTTTAAAGTAAAATGAATATTTAATTTGAAAATATTAATAAATATAAAAATTATTTAGTCTTTATTTACCTGGGATGTTACATCCTTCACCTCTTTTGGGAATTGGGTCCTCGCAATTTTATTCACTTATCAAAATAAGTGGGGGTATTTTCCCTCATAGCATTTTCAGATTCCCACATTGCCTCCTCAACCATATGGTTTTTCCATAAAACCTTTACCTGGTGAATTACCTTATTCCACAAAACTTGCTCTCTACAGTCAAGAATCTGGACAGGTTGTTCTTCATAAGAGAGATTCTCTTTCAACTGAACTACCTCTGGGCTCAAAACATGAGATGGATCTGGCATATACTTTCTCAACATCAAAACATGAAAAACATTGTGTACCTGAGATAAACACGGAGGTAATTCCACTCTGTATGAAACTGATCCAACTTTCTCCAGAATTTCATATGGTTAAATGAACCTTGGACTCAGCTTTCTTTTCTTACCGAATCACATCACACTTTTCCATGGTGTAACTTTGAGAAAAACATGATCACCTGCCTCGAAAGATAGATCTTTCATCTGATTATCCACATAACTCTTCTGCCAGCTCTGAGCTGTTCTCATGTGTTTCTGAATCAACTGAGCTTTTTCACCATTCTCTTCTACCAATTCTGGTCTCATCAGCTTTATTTCGCCCACTTCATCCCAAAAAGCGGGAGTTCGACATCGCTTCCCATATAATGCCTCAAATGGTTCCATTTGTATACTAGAATGAGAACTGTTATTATAAGAAAACTCATCCAAAGAAAGATTTTGTTCCCAACATCCCTGATAGTCCATCGAACAAGCACGTAGTATATCCTCCAATGTTTGAATTGTTCATTCTGACTGCCCATATGATTGCGGATGAAACGTTGTACTAAATTTTAATTCAGTACCCAACGACTTCTGAAGGCACTTCCAAAAGTTAGAAGTAAACCTGGGATCACAATCAGACACAATGGAGAGAGGAACTCCATGTAACCTGACAATCTCTTTAATATACAGACGGGAAAGTTGATCTATGGAAAAAGTATCTCATATAGTAAGGAAATGAGCAGATTTAGTCAAGCGACCAACAATAACCTAGATTGCATTATTACCTCAAGGTGTCTTTGACAATCCGACAATGAAAACCATGGATATATTCTCCCATTTCTACTACGGTACTAGTAATGACTGAAGCATCCAATTCGGTAACTTCCACTATATTTTAACCTGCAGACAAGTCAAACACTTCATAGTAAAATCAGCAATATCTCTTTTCATTCCATCCCACCAGTAATACTCCCGTAGATCTCTGTACATCATAGTACTGCCAGGATAAACTAAAAATGGGGAACTATGAGCCTCACATAACAACTCATTATTCAACTGTGAATCACCTGGAACACATAATCTCTTCCCAAACCTCAAAACACAATCATTATCAATGTTAAACTCATGCAACTTACCCTTCTAAACCAGCTCTAGCTTTTTCTGAAATCCACTATCTTTCTTTTGCGCTTGCTTAATTCTCTCTGATATAGATGATCTCACTGATACCTAAAACAAAACAAAAAAAAATCTTGCACCAACAACTTCTATTCCAAAGTTCCTCAAATCAAAAACCATAGGATCTCGTTCAAAACATAGCATGGTTAATGAATCATTACTTTTTCTACTCAAAGCATCAGCCACATTATTTTCTTTTACAGGATGGTATTGTATTGTACAATCATAATCCTTGATTAAGTCTAGCCATTTCCTCTGTCTCATGTTCAATTAATTCTGAGTGAATATATACTTTAAACTTTTTTGATCAGTATATATTTCACACTTTACTCCATACAAATGATGCCTCAAAATTTTAAGAGAAAAAACAATAGCAGCTAATTCCAAATCATGTGTAAGGTAATTTAACTCATGAGTTTTCAACTGGCATGAAGCATAATCAATTACCTTATCATTATACATAAGGACACAACCAAGTCCCTTCAACGAAGCATCACTATAGATAACTATGTAACCATTCCTAGAAGGAAGTGCCAAAACTAGAGCATTCGCCAATCTTCTTTTCAACTCCGGAAAACAATCATCACATTCTATTGTCTAGATAATATTAACACACATCCGAGTTACCTTAGTCATTGGACTGGATAACCATGAACAAAATCTCAAAAAACATTCTCTATTAACCTACCAAACCAAGAAAACTACAGATCTAGGTAACATTTGTGGGTCTTGGCCATTCTTCAACAACTTTTGTTTTAGCTGGATCAACAGTTATGCCATTTTTGAAACAATGTGACTAAGGAAAGAAATTTTTTGTAACCAAAACTCACACATTCTAAATTTTCCATAAAGTTTCTTTTCTTTTATGGTTTGCAAGATAACCCTTAAATGACTTCCATGATCCTCTTTACTTTTAGAAAACACCAAAATATCATCGATGAAAAAAAACCACAAACTTGTCCATGAACTCATGCAAAATTCTATTCATAATGTCAACGAATACATCAGGTGAATTGGTTAACCGAAAAGGCATAACTACGAATTCATAATGGCCATATCTAGTATGGGACGCAGTCTTCGGAATGTCTACTTATTTTACTTTCAACTGATGGTACCCCGACCTCAAGTCAATCTTTGAAAAATACTAAGCTCCTTGGAGATGATCAACAAATCATCGATATGAGGAAAAGGATACTTGTTCTTAACAGTGACATTATTCAAGGATCTATATTCAATGCAAAGTCTCATTGATCCATCTTTCTTTTTAACAAACAAGATAGGAGCACCCCATGGTGATGTTCTAGGTTGAATGAAACCTTCATCTAAAAACTCCTGTAATTGTTTCTTTAACACTAAATGTTCAAATTGATCCATTCGATAAAGGGGTTTTGAAATTGGCTTAGCATCAAGAACTAAGTCAATAGTAAATTCAACTTCCCGATCATGAATAATATCAGGCAACTCATCAGGAAAAACATCAAGATACTCATTTACCACTGGCACATCATTAATCTGAAAAGTTCCCTTGTGTTCAATGATATCTGCAAGATAACATTCATTACCATATTTTACTAGTTTCTCAACTACCTGATATATTATCAAAATTAAGGGTTTATTCTTGTACACTAACTGAATGTATTTCTGAAAGGAAACTATTTTAGCTCTGCAGTCAATCTTAGCATAATAAACAGAAAGCCAATCCATGCCCAAAATATCATCAAACTCTACTAGATGAAAAAAAATAAGTTTTTCAGGTAGATTCTTTCCACACACAAGGATAGGAAGGTTCTTATAATTTCTTTTTGTCTTAAAGTTTCATCTGGGTGTTTTTACCATAATTTCAGGATTCATATCTTGAGATGGAATTTCCAATTTACTTGAAAACTTCTATGAAATGAAAGAATGTGTACACCCTGAATCAAACAACACATTGGAATAATTCGAACAAACAAACAGTGTACCTGATACTACTTCACTCGATGGCCCAACATCTGCTAAAGTAGTTGTAAAGGATTTCACCACCCCATTGTGCTTGTAGTTTGGCTTCTTTCCTTCAGTTTAGTTCTTCATTAGACACTCATTTTCATAATGACCCATTTTATTACACTTAAAACATCTTACCTCTGGCTTTTCATTTCATACTTGATCATCTTTCTTACAGTTACGAGCAATATGATCAGACTTACCACACCCAAAGCACTTTACAGACTTGGATAAACATTCTCCAAAATTCATTTTACCACACTTCTCATAGGATGGATATTTTTTTTCTTACCTCCTTGCTTCTATGATGAATTCATCCCTTTTGTCTGCCAACTAGACCTCTTATTCTGTTGTTTTGTCAAAGAACACCTGATCATCAGTATACTCCATTTCCACCTTCTCCGCACATCGAACAAGATTTTCATAACTTTTGAACTCACGAGAATCTAAAGCCCTTCGATACCTTGGCATTAACCCTGGGTAAAACAGTTGATTTTACTATCATGATCTCATATAAAATTTGAAGAATACCTTACCAGTCGAGTGACCTTTTCTTCATAAGCAGACATTGAGTCATCCTCCTACCTCAATTCTATGAATTGTTTTTCCATCCTAAGACGAACCACCTTAGGAAAATATTTTTCAAGAAACATACCATTGAATTCGTCCTAGTAAAGATCATCAATCTCATCACTATCCCTAATATTTTTCACCATCGACCACCACTGATCATCTTCACCTTCAAATCGGTAAACAACAAGACTAACCTTTTGATGTTCTGAACACCCCATGACATAAAAAATCTTCACCAGTTCTTTAATCCACCCTTCATCCAGAATAGGGTCAGATGATCCTCTAAATGATGGGGGATGTTGCCTCATGAAATGTTCCACCACTGACATGTTCCACTATGTTTGATCTGGCTGATCTCATGCATGGATACCACCACCATTTATAGCCTGAGCCAACTGTGCTATCACTGCAAAAAACTGTTCAGTTACAATTCCGATCATCTCAGGTTGCTGATTTGGAAGGTTTTCTTCCTCTGGATGTCGTCCCAACATAGCTTCCATGATTCCTCTACGGAAAACCATTCTGAACATAGAAATATCTTAGGCAAAGCAACATGGTAATCTTTAAATGTTATATCATTTCAGTTATATAATAAATTAATTTATAATTTATCAATTTTCTAACTCCTAATGTTGTCTAAACCGACATCTGATAGCAACTACAAGGCCCCATCCTTAAAGCTTACTTAATATTGAATTAAATGAATAATTCCCATTGAGTATCTTTTCAGGTTTAGAGTTTTTGAGAATTATATCATAACTATTACATCTCAAAAGATTACACAGTAGACACTTCTACAAAGTTTCCTTTTTTTTCAAAACATGAACTCTAAAAAAAAGTCATGTCTAGTTCAATGTTAAATAAATGATGACTTTTCCTTGATCCCATCCTTGACCCTATTCCATATTATTTCCTGTGAAAAACATTTCAAAAAAACTTGGGGTGAGCATAAAAATCTCAGTAAGGGATACAAAGAGAATGAAATCTGTTAGTTTTTCAAAACAACAAGTAAACCATGTATACATTATCAAAGTAATACCTTTCACCTTTATGATGTAGTAAAAACTCATCACTGAATAAAAGATCATTACATGCCCTTTTGTAACTAGAAAATTACCATAAAACCCATATAAAGATCACAGAACATATAATGGTAAATTGGGACATAAAAATACTTAAGTGGAATAACCATTCGGTCGACTTCCACACATATCACTTAATGGAATTGCCATATGGCCGACTTCCATACCCAATGCATTGGAGGTTATAACATAACCAGCCGTCCTGGTATTCACGGCACCACCCGTGATATGGCTTATCACGTAACCACCCGTCAAATGCCCAAGTACCATTATAAAATCATAAGACATAAAAAAAATATAATGGAAAGAAAACATTTCCACACTTTGATCACAATATATCACATAAATATATTGACATAACAAATACATTATAAAAACCATTTTCAATACCAAAAGACATAAAAGAGTATATGGTATTTATTTCATTTTAAAAACATCATGGCTTGTTGAGGAAGCCAAAGACCAAATAATACTCACGGCGGCGGAAAAGGTCGTTGTCACCCCGTACGTTAAAAGAAACATTCATTTTTGTCATTTAGTAAAACGCTTCGTAGAAAAAGATTCATTTTGTATAAAAGTAAAATTCAAAGGGGTTTATAAACCGTATAAAATAAAGTTTTGTATAAAACAAAATATGCCTCAATGAAAGGAGATTGAGACGAAGTCCCTTACCTCGGGTCCAACTTGACTTGATCGTTCTTTAACCTCTTGAATAATAAACATGAGTAAAATTATACTTGCTTAAGAACCTTTTTCAAGTTCATTATTCATTTTATATCACTTATTACCATTTTATTAACACTATGTAATTATTTAAGTTAATAATGGTCATTTTTTCGATCATTGCTACTTGAGTCAAAAATAAACTCTTTATAATTACGTGTTTATTCATGGGGTAAAATATCCCTTATATCCAGAATTATATTCATTATTTATATATCATTTATATCATATATATATCCATTATATACATTCATTTATAATATTACATAACATTTAGAGGTAAGAAATGAAATGCACCGTTCATGCAGACAGTAAGCCGTACGTACGCATGAACACTACTTCCATTTCTATTTAATATTTAATAGAATTAAAACATAATTATACATAATAGTATTATAATTCCAGTATGGTATCATATATAATACCATTAAATCTATCATTTATACGTACCACATATGGCATTAACGAATCAAATCAGTTTGAGGGGGCGGTAGTCCGCACTTCCTAAAATGAAATTATCGTGCTTACCCACAATGGAAACCATAAAGGTATGCCACAAATGAAAAATACAGAATCATAAGGAAAACCTAAACATAATATATATCATATATTAATGTATTTTCACCTTAATGGCAACCTATTAACGTGTTAGAAGAATATTGAACAATCATCGTTTCGTGAGGCAGAAATTCGCCATCCACGAAAACAGTATGCTCTTTAACCATTAGATGAAGGTGTTTTTAAGTGTAGATCAATTCCTTCACCTAAAAATTCCTATTATATTGAAGATACTACGGTTTTTACAAAAGAAAGGAATAAAAAGAGCTTAGGGGGTTGGATAAGCAAAATATAACATAAGAACACAAGAGAGGACACTACCTTTAAAACGGGTAACTCTTTTTTATTAGAGCTCAATGGCTTCCTTGGAAAGACTTATGCCAAAAGTGAGGCTTATAGTAGTAAAATAGGGATGTGGAGAGACAAAATGGGCAGGGGTTGTCTGAGCCAAAGGCTTGAGAGGTGTGGGTAAGGAGGTAGGGGTGGGGGCCTTTTACAAGAGGAGAGGAGGGGAACTCTTGGAAAGGTATAAAATGTTACTTTATTTTCAATTGAGTTTCGGATTCTAATGGTCCCAAATTGATATTTTTTTAGTTTAAGGTGATAAGGGTTCTAGATATACTCATTCAATAGGTTTTTGACATGTGTAGGTCTTATATTTTACATTATCTTCGCACTTTATTTAAATCGTTAAATATTGAGGTAATCGTTGGATCATCATGATGTCATAAATAATTTAATTTATTTAATGTCTAAAAATTATAAAACAAATACTATGATGTTGGAAATATTTTTATCTTTCCAATGAATATTTATAGTCAAAAATCTGACTTGTATAACCTTATGTAAAAATTGTTTTAGTAAAACAATACATGATTGTGTCATTTTTACTTTTACTTTAAATAAAAGGCATTAATGTCATTATCTTACCCAAGTGGCTCCATAGGGTCCCAAAAATCGACCCATAGGTTTTATTGGTTGTCCATGACTCATCCAATAGGGTTAGGACAAGTTTCAAGATATTTTCATTTTATTATAATATCATTTTTCCTTAAATCACACTAATTACCTTTAATCGTGATTAATAAAACATAAAAGTTTCATTTCATCAAAAATTATTTTCATCCCATTGGACCAAATTTTACATAATAATTAAAATAATTTATATCAGATTTTTGAAATTCAAATCACATAAGTGGTAAAGTTCCATTTAAACGAAAAATTAGTTTTTGTAACTACCACTTTGTGGTTTCACTATTCATTAAAAATTAATGTTTTTCAGAAAAATACCAAAACATCACCCTAATCTATATTTGATATTCCTAATTCAATAATGATTTCTATTTTAAGAAATTAATAACATATAAGTTTCATTAATTAATTTAATAATTAATTCTCATTGTCAAAACAAATAGCGTGTTTTTAAGAAACAATATGTATCAAAAGATTGACACTAGTTTAAGTCCAATTTCAAAGTGAAATTAATTCCAATGACCACAATTGAATTTACTGGTAAAAATATATTCTAATTTCCCTATAAAACCAATTCAAAATATAATCTAATCATATAAATAAATTAAATTAATAAGAGGTTTTGAATTAAAATACAACATTTTTCACTATTCATTAAAAATGAACTTTATTGGAAAAATACCAAAAATTTACTCAAAGAAAAATTTGATGTCTTGATTATAAAGAAGAATTTTATTTGATCCAATATAATGTCTAAGAGTGACCAAAACTATATTTAAATAGGGTTTTCCATCAAAAGGCGTAGTTTGACCTTTTAGTGAATATTAGAGTATCTATGCCTAAAATTGAATTATTTTATTATTTTAATCCTTTATATTTTATTGGATAAAAGTAAAAACATTTAAAAACATATATAATCATATTTTAGTTATTTATATTCATTCTCTCCAATACAATGGCTACGTGTTAACTACTATTTAAAATAATCTTATTTTATTACTAGTGTGCAACGTAAGATTTCACACCAACTCTTTGTTGTGTATCTGGTACGCTATCGAACATAGAAACCATTTAAAGTAAAATTAATATTTAATTCAAAAATATACATAAATATGAAAGTTCTTTATTCATTATTTACTCGGGATGATGCAGTACTTCCTTGAGTTTTACATCTAATGATAACATCTTCCATATTTTAGTAAATTTTTTATAACCAGTTTCTTAGGGAATGTATTGATATATTATATGGCTGGTCATTGATTTGGTGTTATAATAGTTACTATATTGTGTTATTTATTTTTTTTAGGAGTCCATTATACATGAAATAATGGTTGAGAAACAGATATAGAAAAAAACACGAATGAATCGGTAGTCTCATGGGATGAAATTAATTGGTGAAAAAATCGCTTTTGTTTCTAACCATAATCATGCGTGTTTATAACCATAGACTTAAATTGGAAAGAGGATTGAACATGATAGTTACTATCTAGAAGATATATTCTGATATTTCATACTCTAGAAATTATTCATTTTTATTTTTTCTATTATTACTATTTTAAGGATTTTCACTTTGAAAAGATTTGGGGATGCATTTTCATTCTCAGTTTATTGATTACTTGGCATGTGTGTTCAGTTACATACCTTTTCATGATGATTAACCATTATTGATTTAAAATAGATTACACTCTATAGAACCCATACTAATCACTTTAGTCCACCACTTTTTGATGTTTTATTTTCACCCAGGTTTCCATGAATCTTATTATGATATAAGATACTGGGTTACGCTATGGGGACTAATGGAATTCTCAATGAAAATACATTTCAATTTTGATATCAAAATTATAATTTTAATTTCTAATATATAACTAGTATTCTAATAATAATAAACTATTTGTTCATTAGAAATTCAATTTCATGTATCTTATGCCATTGTAATAAATTAAGGAACCAGCACTTGGCTACTAAGTTTGGGGGAGTTACGTATTTCTCAAAGTGTCGTGTTAGGATATCTTTTTATTATAGGTTTTTTTTTCTGGTTTCACTTTTATGTTGCCACACTAATATTTTTGCATTTTAGTTTTTATTTTTGAGTTTTATTATTTATGCATCGTTCATTATATAGTTGGTTTGGATGTTTTTTCTTGGTCATGAAATGTTTTATTGTTTTAAAAAGCGTAAATATTCCACAAATGTTGAGATAAGACATTGTTATCAATTTCTATCCTTTAGTGTAATAGGAATGTCCTATATGTTTTATGTAACCTCTTACCCATCCATAGATAATTGGTTCAGAATAGATGATATAAATTTTACAATTTTAGGAAATTATATTAACTTGGGATGGTAGAAAATAGATATGTAGAAAAATAAAATTTATAGCATAAAAAAGACAAATCCAACATCATTATGTTAAACATTATGTTACCAAGTTAGTCTTGGATAAAATATTGTTCTAAATAACTTCTATGTGTATTTTCATCTTATCACCATGGTTATATAAAATTATTATTGAATATAATGTATTATTAATGACACTTCCCATTATGAAAACATTGATAATATTATGTTTTAGGATCTTTTGAAATTAACTGTAACGATTGTTTCCATTGATTATAGGAAATATTATAAGCCTTGAATTTTGTTGTATGTGATTAATAGGTAGAGTTTTTTCTAACTATAGACAAATAAAACTCTTTTGATTATGTAGAAACCCACAAGAAGAAACATTATAAAATTTGGTTTCACCTGAACCATAGGTAAAACAATGTATTTTTTTAGTTTATTTTTCAATATTTTCGTGTTTTTTGATAAAGGGGATAAAAACGATAAGACAAATCAATGAGTTCATTTAACTAAATTTTAGAAATAGTATACCCCAGTAAATTAAGGATATTCAAAACCATAAAATTTGGAAGTGTGTGTTTAGCTAATAAATCTAATTAATAATTTACATAGAACACCAGCTAGAAAAAACATCAAAATACAAGTCTACATGTTAGATGATCATTCACACTATTTTTGGAATTTACATATCCAATTTAATGATGGCCAATATATTATTTGGGAGGAACATAATAATTTTTTTAAGAATCAATTACACCCTCAAATTATTAATATTTCTAGAATCATAGATTTTAGTATCCTAATGAATGAAAATATATTTATGATTGAGTATGTGAATAATTTAATAAACATATAATTTTCTTCTCCAAATGTATCTGGTTGGTAATCCTTTAATGAATTATTCCTTCACTTGGGGAAGTGACAAAAAATTTATCCTAATGTAGTTATGTTATTTATTATTTTTTATATAGAGATATTTAATAGAGATGAGATTAAAGAAACCAATGTTACTAGAAATATTAATAGTTGAATTCTGTTTTTATTTATGAGGACTAGTGATATATTATATGTCGGGAATAATTGGTATAGGGACACTAATTTTTAAGGTAGTAGAGAACCTACGTATCAAAATAATGGATCAATTAACCTATCTCCTTGAATCAAAATAATTTTTGGATGTATCCAATGTGTTTGGTTCAAGAATATAAATTACAGTTTATTACACCTACCAAAGATTTTTGAAACAATAATTAGATGGGACATAATCACTATTATTATTATAGAACTAAAAACTATAATGCTAGAAATACATATCAGGTGCATTAGACATATTACTCTTTTATTAGATAATCATGTTAGAATATTTATCATCCTCAAAATCATATATGGGAGAGTAATTAATGGAATAAAATTACTCATTAGTTAATTAAATCATAATAGGGATGAAAAAAACTATGGTGATTGAGTGAGTATTTTTATGGTGCTGAGTTGATGATAAGAGATGAAAAATTAGGTCCACCAAATCTATGAGTTTTAGTTTTTGTTAATTGTAACATTATTCAATGTTTAATATGATTTTGGAATATCCAACCCATTTATTGCATCATTTGTTGTTAATCAAATGGGGTTTAATATTGAATGTTGAAACATGTGTGAAGTATCTATAATATTTTCAAGGATAAATATTGTATGGTATTTTATTGCACAACTTGTTAAATAAAAACTGTTGTATTCTAGATTTATTGAGACTTTCTAATTTTGAATATGGATATCATGGAACTTATCATGGAGATGAATTAGTTGGTTATATTCAATGAACATATTTATTGGGACATGGGATTATTATGGTTTACCACTTTTGATGGGATAATAATTTTTTTTCAAGGGAATATTATTTGAATGATAGTAAATAAACACCATTTTCATCATTTCTAGGATATATTTCTTTTCAATTATCTGAAAAAACTTTGGGAATAATAAAATAATTGAGATATAAATTTTCTTCTACCATAATTGATTTATATTTATGAGTTTCTAGAAAATTTCAGTAGTTTTCCACATAAATGGGAAGTGGAATTTCTTATTCATCACATTTCAGACCCACATACTATTAACATCGATTTTATTAATTGAAACCAATTAAATGAAAGGAGGTGAAGTTCAAATTGGAGGAATTTTAATATAAAGGGTTCATATGGCCAAGTACGCGTCCTTGGGAAGTTTCAGTTCTTTGTGTTAAGAAGTGTGATGGTTCACTAATATTCTATGTTGATTATCAAATGATTAATTTGGTTATGATAATGAATTGATATAATATTTAATATATTGATTATATGTTTTATCAATGTAAGGGATCCAAATGGTTCTCCAAAAGTCATATATGCTACATGTGTCATGAAATTTAGGATTGGAAAGAGGATATTACAAATACATAATTCATGGGTCATTATGGTTATTCTGAATATATGTTCATTATATTTGGTCTTACAAATGAACTAATTGTTTTTATTGAGTAGATGTATATTTTATTTACAATTTATATTGAATTATTCTTTTTGGTATTATTTTATGACATTATTCTAAATTAAAAAACACCATAAAACAAATGAAGTGCATTATCAAAATATTTTGAGTGTTCTGTAAGGGAACCGGTTATATGGTATTTTAATTAAGTATGACTAATACATATAATAACTTATCTTAATAGGCTATTTCATTTTTAAGGAAGGTGATTTAGTATACCCTACCAAGATATAATTTGTTTTCTCATGGAAAATAAAGTTAAATGGTTTTTATAAAAGAATTTTATTCAAATAGAAGGTTATTATCATTGCATTATTTAATAATTCTTATGAATTTCATCTTAAATGATAGGGATCATGAGAATATGAAATCCATTCAACTAGATTTATTATTGATTTCATTCCTCTTTATAGATTACATAATGTATCACTTCTGCACCAATTCATATTTTTATATACCAAGGGATGTTTTATGTGATTTATTATAATGCATTCAGATATTGGATTAGCTATTATATCATACATCGAGATCATATGGTAACTTATAGATCATAAAATTTTGAATTCATGAGATGAATCATCTGACCCATTATTTATATATGGACGCGGTATTTCACTCATTTATAACATAGAATCATTATCTCTTTGTTGATGAATTCATTGTGTTCATTGATTGTAAAAGTGAAAAAAATTTCATTCGAATATAGATTTAAACCTCATAAAATTATGGTGGAAGGAATAACTCAAGATTTATAAATTTTACTATAATTTTACATCTGGAATATGGAATTTCTTAGAATATTATTTAAATCAAAATTCAATAAATAAATTAGCTATATAATCTAATGATCATTTGAAATTGACAATTATGATATGGGATATGAATTTGGATTACACTAAGAATAATGAAGATTAAATTTTCTATTCATTTATTCTTATTCTTAATTTAGAATAGAATATTGAGGATTCCCTAATATTGAATCCCAATTGCCTCTTCATTTCATAAAAACCATATGGTGGGGAGTCAATTGATCAATTTATATAATAAAAGTACACTATATTGATTTTTTTAGGATCAGATAGTCATTAAATTATCTTCTAATGAACATTGTATTTCTATATACTGCCACATGAAATGGGTTCTTCATCCATTAATTCATAAAATGCATAATGTGTTGTGAACTCATTTTTGATATATTGGAATGAAAATTATTGTGGCTGAGTTTGTCGTGAGATGCCTCACACTTTAAAAGATTGTGGTCATGAATTAATAAAAAACTAATATGTTTTAGTATTTAACTATTACTATATAGATATATGAGAATATACATATGGATTTCTGCATATGTCTAAAAATAATGGTTTGGAATCATGGTTCCATATCGGTATTTTCGATCTGTTAAAAATGTTTTCTCACTTTATACCGATTCACTATTATAATTTTGGGGATGATTTATAAAAAATCAATATTCAAGAAGTTATAAAGTAACATGGAATACTAGTTTTGATCATTTATAAATGAGATCCTAATTCCACCTCTTGAATTTGGAAATATTTATAGTAATGTAGGCATATCAGGTTTCCCATGAGAATGGATTATCATCCTCAATAGAAGGGAAAATATGAACAAAAATTCTAAAAAATAAAATACATGATCTTGTTTTGTCTTATAGTTTTTAGAGTCTCATGGGAGGATTCTATAAACATATTTTATTTATTATACAATATCAATTGTTAGGAATATATTAATATGACTCCTTAAAAATTATATGGTTATCCTTATCGGTCTCCACTTTATTGATTAGAAATTATAGAAACTCCACTCTCTCTACATAGACTTGTTTAAGAGACATCTACGAAAATTAATATTATTTGGGCAATGATGGAGATGTCTTAGACTGTCATAAAAATTATGTACATCATTATCATTGACCATTATCATTCAATGTTAGAGATCATGTGTTATTAAAATAATTTCCATTTATTTGGAATTAAATTTTAGTACAACAAGGTATAATGTCTCCTTAAAATATCAACCCTTTATGAAATACTATAATAGAATGATGATATGGATTTTCGGTGGGTTTTTTCACCATGATTCAATTTTATACAAAATATATTACATGTATCTCAATTGAAAAAGTACTAGATAAATCTCGACTAAAAGAATCTATGGGATCATGTTGATCATACACTAAATGATACATTGCAACACATGTTGATAAGGATTTTGGATATAGATTAGAAATGGTTATATAGAATATGTATCTATTTAGTGTGATTTTTATGGTATAATGGATAGATTCGAGGAATGGCATGTGAATGGGAGTATTATATGCTACCACAATGGCCCTACCTTTTCCAAAGAAATGGAAATATATTATTTCAACTTTCAAAAGCCTATATTTTGTGATAATGTAAGAACCCCGTTTTTAGTAACATACACTTTTATTATGTATTTAGATTTTTTATAATACATGGGTTATGTTTTGAGAGTTTACTGATAGTGGATTTGTAGAAAAATTTTCATTTGTGGATGGTTTTTTCAGTTTAGAGGATGATATTGTGTTGTATGGATTTTTTTATGTCATGGTGAGTTGAGTTTTTATACAGGGAGTTAGTGGGTTTGTTTTTATGGTTGTTAAATTTTCCATAATATTTTTACATGGTTAATAGACTATGATATTGGGTCTTGGAGGAGTTATTCTTGTGGATCATTTAATTTCTGGCTACAAAGATGTAAATGTAGGATATGGAATGACCAACATCATGGTTCTTGAATTATGTGGAATTGTTGTTTAACTTATTCTATATTATCTTCGTAAATTTATTATATTTTTGACACATTAATAAATAACATTATGAGAAATAGTTTTTAATTTCCCCACTATAGCATGTTCCCTTCAATAATACTATAGCCTTTTCTTCTATTAGCACTATTATGTTGTATTGATTTGTGGTGTTCCATGGACATATAATATTTCTAGGCTTTCTTTAAATTAACAACCCTATGAAACCCTAATTTTTTTCTCACTTTCTAGTCTCTCAAACTCTAATAATTTCCTTGGTTTTCTTGTATGTTCCTTTTAATCTTGAAGGCAGTTTTGATATATCTATGTAGGCTGAATCTATAAAATTAATAGTAAGGCCATGTTCTCTCCCTTTATCTTTACAAATTATCATCTCCCATCATAAAAAATTATAAATATAATATTTTACCAATATATATGTGATATATAATTTTTTTAATGATATATTGAATAAATGTACTGATGTAATGTTGTTGTGAGACAGAAATAACGGTCTCATATTGATTTTCTCTATTTTTTACCCATTGAGTAGTTAGTTGCTTATACATGTTATCCAATTATTATAAAACATAAAATATTAGTTTAACTAATTTTTTGATTGTATTTTAAAATGGAATGTTAGATTACGTTCTTGAGGAACCCCCTCAATTTATGATATGGGAAACATGAGAGATTGAGTGTCTTAAGATAAAAGACCATTAAATTGAAAATTAGAATTAGGCTATTATTTTAATTAAATAAAGATCATTTATAAAACTCATTTAATGGTTTGATTGACTTATGTAGAATGAAATGATATAATAAATTTTCATGAATTGTTTCAATGAGTATATCTTCATTATACGTGTCAATGAATAAAGGTTTTAGTGTTGAACTAGGGAAATCTGGGGAATAATAACCTTGTGATGACATTGATGATCAATGGTTAACATCTCATGAGTATCAAAATATCACATTCCATGTCTGTATGTGTGATTATATGGTTTTGGTGTGTTTATATCATGTTTTCTAGTGGATATTTTTATAATTTTCCATTTTTTAAAATTGGTTAGTTATATTAATATTATGCTCTGTATTATATCTAATATCTAGGATACTGAGATAATTATTACATATCCTTGAGGAGTGTCTTGGGAAGTATATTTTTGGAATGACAATAAGAAATAATAATCACCCACTACATATTCATGTTAGTGTTCATGAATTTTTTTTAGTCATGGAACATGTAAAGTAAAGGTCTTATATTATTTAATGGACCATCATGATGTTTCTTCCTATAAATAGTGGTATGAGCTTATAATTATCATATGTAGTAGTTAGAGTGATTCCACATTCTACATAAGGATATTTTTTAGTTTCTAGTGGTGTTTCATTTTCACTTTCTGTTCTGTTGTTCATATGTCATTCATCATATAGTTGGTTTGGACGTCTGTGTTTTGTCTTGTTATGCTTTATTGTTTCAAAAGAAAAAACCAACACAAAATTTTCAGGTAAAACCATGGAATTTATTTCATCAAATTACTGTATATGTAATGTAAACTATGGTTAGTGGGACCTTTTTTCAAGCCTAACAAAATGGGTCGGGTGAGAATAATACAACTCGTTTTTTCTTTTAAATGTTTCCATAGTAATTGGATTCATTTCGGAATCCCTATGCCCTGATATATGATATATGATTTTATTAGATATAGCCTTATTATATATCATTATTATATGCATATTATATTCTTATAATCACATATGATATTGTATTTGTATTACCTATGTTTACCCTTACTTAATGTGTGACCACACCCCTTTATTATGTTTTATTACACCATGTTATAAAGATAAGTGTATCCCATGGGTAGTCATGAAATGATTTTTATAATGTTTTATTATTGAGAAATGATAAAATGTTTTTTAAATTATGTTTTTAATGTAAATGGCCCTAAAATAAACTAAAAAAAATTGTTCTTTGTTTTCTATGATATTATAGTGATATGTAATATTAATGATAAATTTCAGATATATTATCTTGGTTCATGTCACATAGAGTCAATGTTAATTTTTTAATAGTATGTGTTCTTGTAATTGGAGTCGGGGGTGCAGGTATTTCATTCCTTTACTGGTATAAAAGGGGTTTTTAGTTTTTTTGGGGATTATTTTTTTTATTAAATATTAGGAAAAGACAAATTACAATATAACTGAGCGTTATGTTTATTAGATAATTATACATGTTTGATAAAAAATAAAAATTTTGGTGAGATATTGAGTATATTTTTTTCTTATAAATTACATTCATGTAGGTAAATATATGTTTTTCCAATCTCTAAAAAATATGAAAATATATATAGTAGAAATAGAAATTTCGGATTGATTATTATCTCAATTATCACTTGGTCCACAACAAAGAGGCATAACTACACACCGAGTTTGATACTCTTAGTGGATACGCTTAGGTGGATCATTATCTCTATGGGAGATATTATAAAGGCTTTGAGTATGATGTTTACTAATTAGGTTACAGAACAAAATTGTAAAATGACCATAGATAACTATATATTGAACATAAATAGTTATAATTTAATCCAAAAGTGCTATATTATACAAATTAATGTGTCATGGGATATGAAATATTAATATTTATGTTTTTTTATTCATATTTTAAATTTTTTAATAACCATTTTGGATTTACTATTTGGATCAAATAGTATCCTAGAAAAGAAGTTGTAAATGGTATGAATCTAAAATAATATATAAATTATCTCTGAATAATCGATCATATATAAATTTTTTAGATTCATCGTATATACTTACTATGATGGAAAAGCAAAGTTAATTAGTATTACATTAGGCTGTCATGTTGACATCCTACTAGGGATTTGATCTTGATACTCATAACTATTTTTATTAGTGAGTTATATTTATTGATGATATTAGGGTATGTAGTAAATTTTATGTTAATTATTTGAATCATATGTGGAATATTAATCATCAGTTTTTGGAATGTTTTGAAAATATATATTTAATATTTTTTATTACCATCAAAATTTATTCTATGAAAATGTTTTTTTCCCAGATAACTATTGAATAAAATATTATTTAGTATTAAAAAACTATTAATATTAATATATTGAAGATTTGGAACTAATAAAGAGTTTATTGAATTTGAGAAAAGTGAGTAAATTCACATTTTTAGCCAAGAAATTGGTTATTGAATTAATGATAAATTTATCCAGGACATTATTGGTGAATTTTATCTCATTTTCTGGTTTATGATATATATTGACTTGTGTAGGAACTTCTTAACTAGTGATAAATTCCATTTAAGGGTCCATGATAGAGTAAATTTGTAAAGGAATATATGATTTCATTGTGTTTTATAGTCTTGAAGATTCAAATGATTTTGGGAAAGGTATTTTATGTGAAATATAATATTAGGGTTTATATAGACCGGAGTACATGATTGTATGATTGAATAATGTTGATTGAGGAAAGATTAATGACTTGATATATAATAAAATAGTATTGTACTTGTCATATTAGAATTTATATCACAAATGATGATGTGGTAACAATACCCTCATCAAACTTTATTAGTGATTAATAAATAATACTGTAAGGAATCATTTTATTTAATGGGCAAGAAAGTAATTACTTTAGATTTTAGATGTTTTAAATCAATATTATCTTTGAATGATTTTGTCACACACAACACTATACTTACACAAAACCCAACTAAAAAACCAATATATGTTAACATAACATAAATTATATAATCATTATTAAATAAAAATATATTAATTAATATATATAAATTTAATTTTATATTATTAATATTTTAAGAAATTATACCTTTTGATGAATGATTTTTAAAAATGGTATTTAATATTACATCAATAAATTGAAATATTCATTATTAAATATTTATTATAATATTTCATATTTTGATTTATAATCAAATATTACAAAATTAACTTATTTACAAAATTTATTTAAAATAATATATAATATAGATGATTTTTATAAGGATATTTTTTAATTAAATTATTTTTCTATATATATTTAATTTTATTATAAGTGATAAATTTATAAATTATAGAATTATATTTAAAAAAACCCCATCATTATTTTCAGAAAAATATCAATATTTTCTTAAGATGAATTATTGACATTTTTCAAAAATCATTGATTTTTAAGCTAATAGTAAAAAACCCAATTTTTCTAGTACAATCACTTTTATCACGTTATCATCATAAAATAATGAGTTAAATTTTATTAAAATAAATTATATAAAAATATATATTAATAAATAATTGTAAAATATTTTTTGGAATTTCATGAATACATGTTGGTTTATTTTTTTGTAAACGTATATAATTTTTTACTCAAAAATAAGTCTTTTATTCTCTTATATTAAAAATTATTTTTCATCGTTTATAGAAATTGAATTTATCAAAATGAATTATACATAATAGATGAACGTATTCATATTATTTAATATGTTCAATTTAATTTATAGTCATAAAAGTGTAATTAAATATATTATATTCAATTATCGTGATTATGATTAAATTATTATTTTAAAATATTAATTTTAATGTTTTTTTTGTAATTTTAATCTAAGAAAAGAAATTAATATATTTTAAAAATTAATCTAATATAATTTTTTAACCTATATATATACACATTAAAACTACTATAATAAGTAATCAATAATAAATAATATTAATAACACATAATGGGTAAAACATCATGTTTATATAAAAACATTTTTTTATATTATAATATTATTTTAATAAAAATGTTAATTTCCAATTATTTGATATTTTTTATATATTTAATGGAAAATAAAATTATTTTCAACTCTCTGAGATATTTTAATTTGATTTATTTTATATATTTAGTAACATATACGATACTTGGGTAAAAACTAGTCACCAATGTTAAAAAATTTTAAATATAAAATTTATAAGTGTAAATGTCATGAAAAATGTTTAAAATAATTTTTGAAAAACATTACAAATGATTTACCAACTTAATTTCACATGCACAACAAAATTTATATATTTTATAGTCATAAAACCTTTAATAGTGTAATGATATCATTCAAAATTGAAGTGTATTAAAAAAACGTCAGTTTTTCACTTGTAATGTTGTCACTTAAAGCTATTAAATGGACCAATTTCTCATTAAAATAACCATGAAACCCTAGATATATTTTTCCTCCAATAATTTTATTATATTTAATAAATTCCATATTCACTAAATGTTATCATAACCCATTTAATTATAGAGATTTCACCAAGAGGATGTTCAAGATATCGATAAATGTTTTACATAATCCTTATCATTTAATCCTTAATCCTCATATTCATAACCTCTAAGAGATAGTTAATATAATGAAATTTTTATCATTATTATATATAAATTTTATTATAATAATGTAAATACACATTATTTATTCCTTTTCATATAATCATTAAAACAAAATAATGTTGATCATGCTTTGTGTAGAATACTGCCTCAATGAAGCGATGTTGTCTATTTTTTACAGCTTCCACTCTTCACGATTTAAATTTATGGAAATAACGAATAGATGTTACCAATATATGATAATTTTGATTATAAAAATAAAAATCATAATCTATCATCATTCTATCTCATTCATCATGAAATTAAAATCATAAATGTGGGTTGTGGCTACTACTTCCACGAGGAAGTAACATTTTCTATTTTTCATCCTGATATTCATTCACGATCAAAAACATATAAAATATAATTGAAAACACAAAAATATTTTAAAAAATTCATTATGAGTATTCTTTATTCATATTATTCCAAATCATACTACTTCCATATCCATAATCATCAGTTTAGTTTGATGTGATCATGTTTAGGTCAGTTTAGATGACGACTAAAATAATTCTATAAAACACAATCATGGATGATAATGATAACAACAATAATAACATTTTTTTATGTTAATAAGATAATAATTATTGAATTATTGTTAATTAATGATTATATTATTTATTTAACATAGTGTAAATATATCCTCATAAATTATTATAATTGTCGAAAGATTCTAAGACTGATTCTATTTTCACACAATATAACAAACATAATAAAATATTATATAATAATTAAAAAGACAATTATTTCATATAGTACATAGTAAATGATATACATATGAATATAATTCATATAAATGTTTAAAATAAACTTAATTTTATTATTTTGTAGTTTAGGTACATGTGTAGAACAAATAAGAACCACAGTAAGGGTTTATTTTCTCAAATTCTAACACCATTAAAATAATTATCAATATACATCATGATTTATTTAGATTGGTGCACCAAATACCCCTATAATATTATATATCATTATTAAAATATAATTAATTATATTCAATGTTCTATCCTATATTCCATCTCTCATTTGGTATTGACTCAAAAAATAACATTTATGTATGGTTTTGTGATAACTAAATTTATGTCCATTTATTTTAAAATTTTCTTTTAGAACTCTATTATTACATGTTTTATTCATTATAGATAATAAATACACTATATTTTATTTCAAAACTTATTTCTTGGGTTCTAAAATTTATTATTATAACCTCATTTACAAATTATTTTTACCTTAAATATGATGTTACATGAAAGGTTTTTTGTGTCCCACTTTCTCTTTTATAAGATATACATCATGATATACTTTAATTAAATTCTATATGATTTATATAATATTTATCTATTATATTATATCATGAATATACATTTTTTTAAATTTTAATTTCTCTCTCTCTCATTCATGGGGTTTTAATTTAAATTTTACTCAAGACCTAAGATATTTTTTAACATAAATTTTTTCTCATTGAGACATCATTTTTTCTCATTCTTAAAATCTGAAAATTTTATTTTATCGATAAATTTATTTTTAAAATGGTAATTTATCTTTTTCTCTTACAAATTTTACTTTTTTTAGTATAATTTAATTTTATGAAATACCAACTCAAATAAAAGTTTGATGTTTGTAATTATAACTTCCATTATTTATAATAGATATTTCTCTTCCACACCTATATCCATGTACATTTTTTTCTCTCTCATTTATGGGATCTAAAATATGAGTTAATTCATGTTAACCACTTCTCAACACCTATTTTTAAAATTTAAATTTTAATTCAATATATATGAAGTGGGTTTTTACAAAAAAAATTTAAAGTATTTAAAGTATTTTTGTATCATAAATATATTTCTTATCTTAAAATTCAGGTTTTCCACATAAAAACATTATCACCTTTATAATACACTATTATTAAATATTTCATAAAATTTAATGTTTTAATAAATCTAATTTCTTCTTTTTATTTCCATTTCGACAATGAGTTTTCAAAAGAAACTGGTGAATTTTTCACAAACACTTTCATTATAAATATATTAAAAGTAACTTCATTTAAATCATTTGACCATAATATATTTTCTATAATTTTGTAAATTATTTCCCTTATTTAATTTATCTTACCATTATTCAATGAGTTTTAATTAAATCATATTTCTTGATAAAGGGTTCATTTTCATAATGGGTTTTTAATAAAAATACTAATATTCTTTTAAAATCTTTTTTCATCTACTGCTTCACTCATTATATATGTTCTAACAATTAAGAAATATTAAATCTATATAGAGGTAATAGTACATCAATTTCATTTTCATAGATAATCATCATATCTGTATAACCATAGTTTTGATTCTAATCCCATTCGATTATGAATATCCCAATTTTTATTTCTTTCATCGTTCTTTGATCATCTATATTGCATACATCTATTTAATGGTGAAATTATTAACTTAACCATATGCAGTCTACCTATATGGTGGAAACGCTATATAATATATTTCCTTGATTAAATGAAACAATCCTATAATATTTCAAAATATAATTGGATATCCATTTATTTTCAACGAGTATATCTATTTATCATTGTTAATAAAAAGCATAATTTTCTCTTATGTGGTTACATTTGGAAGGGATATGAATTCCATTTTCATTCAATGAGTTCAAATTGGAATGAAGAATTATTGATCTAATCTAGTAAAAAAATTCATTGATTATGATGGTTAGGGCCTTATATCATCCTCTAATCCAGTGTTTAATATTTTAAATCACAATAGGTCTGTATATACAATCCCAATTTTATTTATCAAATTAGAGGGTGAAAGTGTGTGACTCACAGAGAAGTATTATATGTTGGTTAAATTATATATTATCATAATTTTGTGTTAATGTTTTTGAATTAAAAAGGTCGTATCTTCTAATTCTAATGCCTTGGAAATATTTTTTATGTATCATGATGTTACACTCTCGAGGATGATATTTATTGACTAATGTTTCTATACTCTTTTAATTCATTACTTTTTCATTATTTCATGATTTATTTTTTATTTTTTATTAGTATGCCTTTTTTAAGTATCAATATTATGAAAATATTCTAATATAATGAAAAATTATGATGAATTATTATTATTGAAAATGTTTATCCTTATTAATTATTTCAACTAACTCATTTCTTATATTTTATTCCCCTATAATATGAAAATAATTGTCACTAATAAGAAGTATATATGGTAGTATAATAAAATTATATTATGGAGAAATCATTATATGTTTCGTAAAATAACATTTAAATATATGTTCCTTAATGAAGTTAAACTAAATAATTATGAGAGTTGTGAGAGACAATTGGGATGTAATACTAATGTGAAATTAATGCATGTTTATCTTGGATTGTGTTACTATATATCAAAGATAATTTCTAAATATATATGTTTCTAGCACTAGTCCAAGGTGTGTGGGTCAAGGGCACCTCACACCTTGAGACAACTAATATCAGTTCTATTTATGATGGATACTTTTGATATGTTCCATGATCAAATGACCTATAATATGAACCCAGTTGGTAAATTTTATTTAATAAATTTTTTTTCACATAATGTCTATTTGGGAAAAATTAATAGTTGATATGGATGTTCATATTATGTTTTTAATGATTTTTTAATTTAATTGGGTATCATGGTTCATTAAATGAGTTATTTAATTCTAAATTAGTGGATCAGATATATGATGGTGATATTACAATTTTTTAAATATTATATTAAACATTTAATTATGAGTAGTTCATATGAGTTTTCTCCTTTGGAACATTTTGATCTCGGAATATGATTGAATTTTTGAAATAAGTATTTTATAAGAGTGCGAGGACATGTGGCTCAATGATTTTACTGAAGATATTTCTATACAATAAATGACTGAGTTAAACAAGATTAATGAGTAAATTATAATGAATAATATCAATTAGTGGTTCAAAATTATATGAGTCTTTAAATATTATATTTTAAAATTTTATTATTAAAAATCCATAGAAATGATTTATGTTTGAGCAGAAATTATATCAATATTTTTATTACTTAGATGGATAGATGGGGTAACTAGTTATAAAATACTTCCATTCCCATTGTATTATCATTATAAAATTCTCATAGATATATATTGATCATGATAATGAAAAATATTTGGTCTCAAATTCTAGATGCTGTAGGATTATTGAATGATTCATTTTTTGTATGAAAAATATTCTTGATAATTTTTTTAGAATATGAAAATTCATACATTGATATTCTATTTGATTATTGATTTATATTATAGGGGGTACTGTATATGGATTCTGGTTCTACAATAAATGGGAAATCATACAATGGTTTTATTTAGATTTATGATTGGCGAATGACTTTCATGTAAAACTAATTCAACATGTCAATGAATAAATTATTGAATGTAGAGGATTGAAAAAGAGAATTTTATATCCTCAGAAAATATTATGATGGTGATATAGATTATATATGAAAAATATTTATCTATGTTTCTCTAAATGAGAACCATTCAAGATGAATGTTATTTATATGATTATTGGAATTGGTACCTTAACATTCTAAAATAATTTGGTTGGAAAGATATGTTTATACTAATAATATAATTAATTTTTATATGGGATATAAAAATAATTTTCAATGATGCATGCATGAATGTTATAATTATTATTTATTTATTTGGTGGATATTGTTTATGAGATTTTGTGAAATATTACATAATAATTTTTTTTGATATTTTAGTAAATAAATATTCACTCTCTACACAAAAACCAGCATGAAATTATTTTATCAGGCTTGATCCATCCTACAAAAGGCATGTGGGGACTATGATAGTCTATTGATACACCATGTTTTATCCCAAAATAAATATTATTATAGTGTAAATTCTTCATCAGGATGATCATGAAATGGGGAATATAAGGTTGATTTGATTAGTCTATATGGTTATATTTTCATAAAGTGTTAGTTATAAGTTGTATGTCCTTTATAGTTTTCATGGATTTGACTTTATCCCTTCTCACCCACTTCTCCTCCTCTCGACCTCAGCACTACCTTGGGACTCCTCCGAAAAACCATTTCCTCATAATTGATGGAATGTCAATGAACTTTTATACTTCATTTTATTTCATTCATACCCTCCTATCCAAAATCTCTATTTCATCAGTGGGGCTTCTTCGTGCTCTTCTTCATATTTCATGAATTCATCTTATTTTTAAGATATATTGGGATCATGATGATGGTTTTATATTTTTAATTCCCTTTTATTTTCTTCCCAGAGATCTGATCTCAAGTTCCCCAGCACATCTCTCAGTCATATGTGGTGTATTGGGTCATATGTTTTCAGGTTTCACGATTTAGTAAACGATGGGCCTCAAGGCTCTTCTTGGGTTGGTTTTCTCCTTCATTGAAGGCTCTCGGTTTTCTTCCACATTGATGTTTTCATCGTTTGGATCCCTAAGATGCTCAAAACTCTTCACTAACCTTGCATTATGTTTCTCTAATCCTGGTCATATCTGGACTTGTGGTAACACTGAAATTTTGGGAGGTGTGGCTCGACAACCGTTAGTGTTCAAGGTGTGCGCCCTTCATCGATGGATTTTGTTTTTTGGATTTCTTTCCAGTGATTTTAGTGATGGTTTTTTTTCATCTTATCAGTGGTCAATGTATTTTTTATTTTATTTTTTGTTCTATTTTTGTTTTTCCCTTTATTCAGGTTTTGTTATGGTGATGGTTGTTAGGTATCTATCAATAATATTGAGTTCCTATTTTACCTTATTAAATGAGATAATATTTCTCAATAGTAGTGTTTGGTTTATTTCTAGTTCTTAAGTTGATGAAAATGAATTGATGTGATGTGATGTTTTATGGTATGTTTGATGGAGTTTCCAATTTTTCTGCATAGTTTTTTTGATTTTTTTTCATTGGTGTGGTGGGGAATAATGATGACTTTGTGTGATGTTTACAATGGTTGCAGAACTCTCTGACTGTCTCCAATATCTATTATAGTAGTTTGGATGGTGATGATGATCTAGTGATGTATGGAGATGAAAATATTGGTAACTCATTAAAGTGATGACTGATGGCTAACCTTTGGGTGATGTGGTTGATTGTTAATTCTTGATCTCCTTAGGTGTTTTGGAATTTTTAAAAAAATTTAAATTTGAAATAAAGTACCATTTATTTTTTTCCCCATCATGTGTGTAGTTTACAACATAACCATAAAGAGGTATTTGAAAATTAAAAACAATTATTTTTTAGTCTATCATGATTTTGTACTTCATTATATGAAGAGTTGGAACTTTTTGTGATTTGGTTAGTTGTAGTGGTTTTGTGAGTAAAATTCCATATTTTGATGGAATTTTTTATAATTTAGATTCCTTATAATTTTGTGGGTGATTTATAAGGTGATATTAATAATGTTATAATCTAGTTAGTTAAATATATGTGTTATAAAAAATGGATTTCTATAACTGAATAAACATGGAAATAATCACTCTAATGACTTAAAGATGTGATAATTCACTAGTTGATGTTTAACTTAGTTTTCCCCTAATGACTTTTTTCTGAAGATATTAATATATATTATTATTTTACTACTTTGATTATTATTGATGCATGATATTTACATGGTCTTTAACTAATAAGGTTTTATAAGTTATCAATATCGTTTAGTTCATCTACACATTCATAAATAGTTTTACATGATTTTTTTTATTGGAGTCTTTAGGGGACATTATATTGATGATCAAGGAAGACATATGAAGAATGTATTTAGAGATTGTTTCATATACCAAATTTGTATACAAAGTGTTGTATATTATCTCATTATTGGGATTTATCATTTTTTCAATAGTTATACTAGAGTTTCATATTCAATTATTGTTTATTTATATTTATTAATTATACATTGTTTATGATATCTATTAATGATTATTTCCTAATAGTTCATGACAATATGGTTTGAATTATATATTAAATACCTTCACAATTTTCATTTTATGGTAATACCTAACAATTAAATGATTATAATATCTATTATAGTCTTTAAATGGTGTCCTATTTGAGTTTTTGTTATGTTTTATAGTTTTTTCTTCTCCAACCTAGGTGGGATTTCATCAAAAATTGTTCATGGCATGAGATTATCTAAATTTAGTTTTTTTATTGTAGAGTTATATAAATAATGAAATTCAATTTAAATCTATCATTCTGTATAGATGTAAAGTATAGAGTATGATTATATGTTATATTACACTCAGTAACCATCTACTAGTAATTTCAAATAAGAATTTTAATAATATAATTGTATGTTCTATCTCTGTAATATATATAATATTTTTCATTCTAACTAGGTAAATAAATATGATCAATAACATTTTGTTTCTAATAACAAGATTCATATCCACCCAAATAAATTTTTGTATTAATACGTTTATATAATAACAATATATATTCATTATTTTTTACAAAATAGTTTACTTGACATGAATCTTCAAGAGGGGTTAATTGAATAATTAAACAGTCTTTCCAAATAATTTACCCATAATGAATTATAATATTTATTGTAATATAAATGGAAATATAAAAGAAAAAATTATATATATAATAATATTATAGTAAAATAAAAAAATGTTAAAATTTAATATACACTCTTAAAAAACTCAAGATAAAATTAGATTATTAATGAAGTATTATAGTAAGAAATAGAAAGTAAAATAGTGTTATCGTGACACAATAATAAAATGACCATATACCATCATTTTTGGAAAAAACATTGTGTATAGGTCACCTTTATAACCATAGTTTTCCAAAAACCATTGGTATACAGAACCTATATCCACTTTTTCTAAAAACTGTGGCTATAGGTTAGAATTTACAATCGTTCTCCATGGTTATGTGAAAAATTGTGGGTATAGATCAAACCTATACCCATGGTTTTGAAAAAACGTGGGTATATATTTTTTACTACCTATACACATGGTTATCTAAAAAACGGTTGGCATTGGTCAAACCTATACACATGGTTTTCTCAAAACATTGGGAATAGGGTTTTGTTAAAATCTAAAAATCACGATTTTAGTAAACTGTTGATATAGATTTCATACATTAGCCTAGAATAAAAAAATTTCTATTGGAAAAAAACATTTCCCTAGTAAGGAATATTATAATGGTTTTCCATCTATAACCATGATTTATATATATATAAGTAAATATATATATTTATATATCGATAATCATATGTTGTGTAGTTGTTTTGTAACACCCTGAAATTTTGTGAAATAAAATCATTAGAATAAAATATTTTTATTTTTTTCTTGCATTGAATGTAGTCAATAATTATTTTCACACAACATTAACTTTTCTTGCACTACCTGCAACACTGACCTCGTGTGCGTTATATGTGACACCGAGTTTCTATAAATCGTTATTTTATTATTATAATTATTTAAATTAGATAGTTATAAGATTGATGTTAAAAAATGTAGTATCAATAGTATTAAATACTTTTCAACTTTTTTTCATAGTTGTTGTATATCAACAAAACATATCGATTAAGAAAAATATAATTTTTTATAATGTTTCTATTTGTTTAAAGAAACTATTTTTTCAAATGCACCACTTTTCATGTCCTTTTTTGAAAAAATAATTTTAAGTTTATACACATTATGAAATATACTTTAATAAAATAAAAATCATTTTTGAATTTATAATGTCTAAATTAGATGAGTTTGATGTTTTTGGATTTTTAGGAGAAACATCATTTTTATGAATAGTGAAAAATACTATATTTTTGTTAAAAACTACCATTCCATATTAATATTTATTAATATAAATTTATTTTTTAATTTGGTTTCCAGTGATACAATAGATCAATTATAAATATATTAAACCAATTTATCTCATTGTAATCATATTTATATTGGAATTGGTTATAAAAAGTTATTCATATTTCGAATATTTTTACTTTAAAAACCCACTTTCTCACCACATCTATTGGATTAGCATTAAAAATAATTTTCCCAATTAATTTATTTGAATTTTTAAAAATGAACATTGAATATATTAATGAGTGTTATATTTTTTATTCTAATAATATCAACATTATTTGTGAATACAAATATTATTGAAAGTGATTCTAATTATTCATAGTGATTAAGGTAGGAGTAAGCTTAATTGTGGACTAAACCTTAAACATAAGGGCCAAAATGACCAAGACACATGTAAATAAGTTATTTTATGAATATATTTCAACTATACCACTTAATTTATTGAATATTTTTAATTAATATGATATTATAAAATAAAATTTACCAATTTCATAAGTTAATTATTGAAAAAAATGGAACATTTATCACCCTTACCATTTATAGAACATTGAGAAATTGTAAAAACATATTTTCAATAATAAATAATCACTATAAAATTAATTGAATTATTTTTTTCATAATTAATAAAACAAAATTTTTTTGGATAATTTAGTTACTTAAAATGCTTTAGAAACATTGATTATATAGATTATAAAAAAATACAATAAATGATACTATAATTATTATATGTGAAGTAAACTGGTTTATTTGTTTAATTAATAATTATTGTAGATTAAAATATCAAGGTAAAGTGATGAGAACTTAATATATTTGGATTTCTATGTTTCTTTAAAATTTATTAAATTAAAATTAAAAAAATAATTTTAAAATTGACTTTAATGTTATTTTACAATAAAATAAATTTTATTAAATGATTTAAAATTAATAAAAATTTTAAATTCATATTTTTATATTTATTTTTCACTAAATATCATATATGGTCCATTAATATACCAATTTATCTTTTATAATTATCATATTTACCCATAGATAGTAAAAACATTGTCAGCACGGTCCCGATTAAACAAGTGTTTTTAAGGGTTAGATGTGCTTATTTTTAAATTCATTTTCATTACACATAGTATTTTTTTTAAATTAGAAGTAAAAATTATAATTAATTGGGTATATTTTTTCTAATATGTCTCTCTTTAATTTTTTCCTAATGGTTAAATTAATTATTTTAGAATGATATATGCTATAATAAAAACCAAAATGATAAAATTTGGTAATCAAAGAAGTTAAGGAAGGAAATTATAAAAATTAACTTATTTTCCATGTTTTAGAATTTTATAAGACCTTTATTCATCATTATTTAGTTATTTTTCCATTTTTTGGCATATTAGTTAAGGGTGACATCCCATTATTTTATATCTTTTTGTATTTAAAAGATTTCAACTCCCCCACCATTAAAAAAAGCCTCCTCTCCTCTCACTTCCTCACACCTCCCAGGCCAGTTTGGATCGACCAATATCTACCCAAATAGCTCTTCAAAATCTCTACACTCAAACTACAATCCTCCCCTTGGGATGAAAGCAAACCAATTATATCATTTTATATAAACCAAAATGAGTTTTCCAAAGAAGAGTGTCCATTCTTCCTCAAGCTCCTCTCTTTAATTTTACTTCTCAACCCCCGCAATCCATCTTCTTTTATGCACACAAAATATAATAAGTATCCTAAATATACTAATATTTTTTTATTTTAAGGTTTCAACCTACAATTACACACACTTATACCTAGTGGGAAATGAGGATAATGTTTTTTTGTATGACAAACTACCACCTCACAAAACAATGATTGTTCATTTTTTCTATTAACATCCTTCATGGATAGGAATTATGATGGAAACTAAATTTAGAAAAGATATTTATCATTTATATTTTTTATTTATTCTTCTATTATTATTTTATAAATCCTTCCTTCATAAATTCCATTTTTGTAAATATGATAATTTTGTTTGAGGAAGTTTGGACTACTGCCCCCTCAAAGTGATGTCAGACGTTCACACTCTACATGGATTGTATTAAAGATGGTTTTCATAAAAATTTATGATATATTAGGAAATATTATTAATAATTGAATTATATAATATATATATATATATATTTCTTTCTTTCTTTCTTTATTTGAAAATGATAAACAAAAATACAAACATCATTCATGCGTACGTACTACCTACCGTCTCCTTGAACGGTGAATTCCATTTCATATTTATATATTAAATAGATTATTATAAATATATATATATACTGAATATAAATGATAATTATATCTATTTACATTAATTAAATCATGGTATAAGTATTACGAAAAAATATATTACAAATTAAACACATGTGAAAAAATTGGATAGTACCTGAAGCGAATGACTAACATAGAATTGTTAATAAAAGTGTAATATAAAGCCACAATAAAACCATATATGATATTAGATATAATATTATGTTTAAAAAAAATTTATAATAAACTTATATTCATTATATTTTAGGTCCATGCATGTATGAAGAGATTCAAGGAATATGGTAAGGGATTTCATCTCACTTTTTATTCCCATGTGATACATGCCTTATTCACAAATCAATTACATTATGTGGTGTACATAATTAGAATTATTTTATTCTATTCATATTATACTTACATTTATGGGAATTTACATATCCATTTTATGATCTTTTATTCATGGGGTTTATGTTTCCATAGTTACCTAATCAGTTATGTAAATTTTGTCTCAATTTTCCATTTTTAAGACACATGTCATGTTATGATACTATATTTTTACATGATGTGAATATAGTAACTTTTACATGTTATATCATGATTATAATTATTTTAATGATATTTAATCATTATTTAATGTTATTATTTCATATGTAATATGATTCAATATTAACTAATTGGTAATGATTTATTATTATAGTCTCATCATTTCTCGAGATTATTATGATTATGCTTCCATTGATGAAATATTATAATTCATCTCTCAAGAAAACTCATTACATTTCATAATCACTAGATATTCATGTTATATCCAAATAATTGTACTTTTTTCTCACTCTTTGGTAATTAATATAATTATGAAAATATATTAATTCCAATTTAAATTTATTTCTCCTTTTGGTTAGAAATTTATGTTATTACAAGATAATGTTATATAAAAATGTTGAAAATTATCCTTCATAAGTAATGAATGAATTTTCAATCAAAATGGTATTAATTTTTTTTTTGAATAATTCATTATATTCATTCAAATTATTTTCAAATAAATTGTTTTCAAAACATTTTTAAGATGTATTTATATGTTTTCAATGTTTTTTGATGAAATTATTTTCAAAATGATTTCAATATAATTTAATATGTTTTGAAGGGAAAATGTTTTAATTTTTTGAACATTTTTTTATTAGCTTTCAAGGGGTAATATTTTCAAAATTATCCCAAGACTTCTTTTTTTAGGAATGATTTTTAAACGAAAATAGATTCCTAAAAGTTTTTTAAAAATCTCATTTCAAATAAGAAATTATATTTTACTTAAGAAATGTTTTGAAAACATCATTCCAAGTAATTTAACATCTAAGATTACATCTATTTATGTTACTCAAGCCCTTATAGAAAGTTATAAAAAGGATTCATTCAAATTTTTTCTTGAATGGATTAGGTTTTGATGGAATGTTAATTATGACACCAATTTCTTTTACACAGGTTATATTGTTTTTATATCACATTCATTTAATAGTTAATTCATTGATGAAATTATAATGAAATATATATCCTTTCTATGGGTTATGATGTAATGAAATGTTCATGATACCCTTTTCATTTCAGGTGTTATGATTTTATGTGAATAGAACCCATCACTTTTCTTTGGTTATGATATCATGAATGTTTTCTACCACATGAATTTATGAATCAGTTATTTAATGGGTTGGACCTATATCTTCCACGAATTCATTAGGTAAAGTTGGATGAATCGTGATTATAAATATTATGCATAAACTTGATTACATATTAACAATATTATGAATGGACTCTGTTACTTGTCCATGAGTTTACACATGAACCTAATTACATGTTTAAACTGTTATGAGTGAACATTATTATGTGTTCATAATATTTTGCATCAACCTAATTACATGTTAGAAATTTTATGAATGGACCTAATTACATGTCCATTAGTTTATGCATCATCCTACTTATATGTTCACAATGTTATGTTTTAACGTAATTGCTTGTTCACAACATTATTTGTTGAATTGGATATATTTCTATAAGTCTATGTCAGGTTTTAATATCGTGTCCTTAACTTAATTTGTGAACTGGCTTCTACTTATACATGTTCACGATGTTATTCATTTTTGTGTATACTATAATTCCATTTCATGTTCCTATGTGATTCTTTAATGGATTGTGATCTTGATTTCCTTACGATTCATTCCTTATGAACTACACATCCTTATATTTTGATTCATGTTTATGATCTCTGATATGTAGGGTATAAACATATAATGACCATGATGACATTCCTATACACTTATTTTCCTAATATGCTCATGTATTTCCTTTATTTACCCTTACTAAGAAATCTGGTACAACAATTTCATATATTTCCCTTCCCTATGTTATGAAATAATGTTTTTTATGTAGAATTACAAAGGGGGTGAACTTTATAGGAAGATTTGAAGATCTTTCACTGAACTGGAATATTTTTATTCCATGTTTCCAAAGTCACTAAATTAATACATCCTTTGGGCGTCCCTTTCTTTATGTATTATATTTTATAAAAAAATGATGTCATGTCAATGTATGTTATGATAAGTTCATTATAGTTGGTATTAAAGAAAAGTTTTATCTATCCTTTTGGAACGTAAATGAGAAAATCATATTGAGATCCTAAATTTTATTTATAAGGATGTTTCACCAGATTTCTCTAAGGATAAGTTTCAGGATAAGGACGAGTATAGAAAAATGTCCTTGAATTTTGGTAAAGGATAGAGTGAGTGTCATTCTAGAAACAGATCCATGTCTAGACACCACAAGTTAACGAGGATCTATAAGTGGTTTAACTAGGAGTAACAAGTCTGACATGGTGTGTTAGGTCTGACATGACGTAAACTAATTCACAACTATGTGCCTTTCTACACACCAATTTCGACATTCCGAAGGGATATTCTTTGGGAATTCACAAACTCATTATTAACTATCATGAAATATTTAACAAGAATATGACTAAAAATAAACTATTATAATCCTATGGTTTCAAATATTTAATATATAGAAGACATTATATATGCATCCTATAAGTAATTTCTCATAATTATATGGTATCCCTTTTTGATAAATATTTCTCACAGTATGAATTATGGTTTTATTTTCTGATGAAGAATAGAAGAAGAATTGTTAGCATTGAATTTTTTATATGTGGAATGAATGTGAATTATATAGATAAATTTACAAATAGTAATTATAATAAATATAATCTGAAAGGTGATACAAGTATTGGATATACATCCACAGATAAAGAGATGACAAATGACATGTGAAATGTGTATGATGTTCTTCTAGTGTTTTTTACATCAAACATTAGAATTATGAATGTATTGATTTTTAGGATCATTAAATTATGATTCATATTTCATATACATTGAAATAGGTATTAAGGAATAAGGTGATGATCTATAATAAATATTTAAGAATAAGGTTGGATAATTGAAGTATTTATTTTTTGGAATTCAAGGGTTCTGTTATATGAAACATGAAATATATAAGTATTTTATGTATATGTTTTTCATTAATGATTGAAAATGACATGATGAAGGGTGATAAAGACCTTGAAAATAGAATTCATAAAAAGGTGATATTATGAATAAGGGAAGGTGAACCTTAATTATTTCCCAACGTCGGGATAATTTTTTTCTAGATAAATATATGTTGGATATGAATAAGTAAATTCGATAGTACAGGTTACCCCAGAACTGATTATTTACAAATTGGTATTTCTCGTCAAGGATAAAGTTTACTACTTCATGTATTTAAAGAATGTATCCTATAATATTTAGAATAAGAAATCATGCTTATTTTCCAAAATTATTCACAATAATTCTGGTTATTACCGTGATTCAAGAGAATATATGAAGAAGATACTCATAGGTATGGGATGTGAAAATCAAGTGATACATTCTAATATATAGGGGATGAATTCTTAGATGTTTTTAAGAAATTCAATGACCTTAATTCTATTGTTTTTTATTTTCATCTTTTGGATAGGGTATGAGGTTTTCCATTTAACGAAATTTAATTTAAACACTATATCCTTTTGTAAGAATAAGGTATTATCTCACTACCTTAGGATTTATGCATATTGGAAAACATGTTCTAACCCCTTTTGTTGATGGTAACTAATGAAAAATGAGATCAATTATCATGGATCTCATGGTCTGTTTAAAGACCCACAATTTCTATTGAAATCTTTTTTAAATACATGGGAATTTTACGAATCCACATAAATTTGTGGCGTGTGATTTTGAGGCCCGATGTGCCCGGAATCATTTTCTGAATATTTATTCAGGTACGTTTAGTAAACCTATGAGAGGGTTTTTATAACTTTTGAACCGGTGCTCTAAATTGAAATCGGAGGGCACTGTTGAACTCGCAACGTTGGTATTCGCTTAAGAAGTCTCTCACCACGATGGTATTGGGTTGAGATTAAAATATAGTTTTTGGGTTTTTAATGAATTAAATAAAAATAAAGTTGTAGCTTTATTTTTATTTTGGTTGGTTGAAGCCTCCATGTGAAAGTTGAAGGTGGGGACCACCACACTTAACCTCCCATGAGAGGTTATGGTGGTGGAGCCCACCCGAACCTAACCTCCCATTCGTGTTTAATATGGTGGGGACTACCAAAGGATAAAACCTCTTGAACTCCCCTCTTATGTGTGGGGGAGCCTCTTAAACTCCCCCATATTAATGTTATCACCCCCCTTTTTAATTTATTATTCCAACACCACTTGAAATAATTTTGAAATTAAAATTAAATTAATAAAAAATAATTTAATTTATATTGGTCATTCTATTGTTCGGAGTGGGGTTGGAAAAACACTTTGAGAATCTTATTCTCTCCAACAAAGAATGCTCCTCCCAATGAAGAAGGACCACCAGATATTGATGAATGAGGAAGCCGACCCGAGCCAGGATCGGAAGCACTTTGTGGAGAAAACTAATGTATATGTCATAAATCAACATCTGTATATCCCCAACGATGTCGTCTCCTCCCTCGCAACCTCCGTTGACGAAGAAAATAAGGTAGGGGTTCGAACATGGTTTGGTTTCTCGTCTATCATTTCCCGTCGAGGATTACCAATCAAAGCTGCATGTTATCATTCTAATGCGAAGGGTGTAGGCAGAATGAACATGACCTGACCCCTCCACTGTACATTGTGGAATTTCACAATAAATGAGGAATGAATCTGGGTGAGCGATACACATCAAAAATGGTTGTGGATCTAAGGCGATGTTTCGAAGAGTGCATGGCTACTTCCGGAATGAAAATCGGGCCACTAGAACTCGTTTGGTGTCCTGTAAAAAGTTCTCCGGTGAATAGAACTGACAAACATCACCGCATGGACGGCGGAGGTGCAACCAATCCCTTGGAGGTGTAGCCCATGGCCGACGGGCCGCAATAGTGCTGATGCGGCCAGCGCATGCCCGGCCGCGAAGAAAACTGGCAGCTCCTGCCACTGTGTTGCCGGGGAAGTTGAGGCGCAACCGCGCCGCATGGTAGATGAAAAGGGGGTTGTCGCCCCAAGCCGAGGTGGTGCAGTGGTGGTTGGTGCAGGGCCATCCGCGAGAATGACCAGCGGCCCCAGCCATCGGGCCGCCGGAGGAGGCATGACGCAACCGCGCCACGCGAGAGGCGGTTGGCCACTCATCCTGCTGTAATGAGCGGGACACATTGCATGGGTCCCTCGTGATGCGGACCACTGCCATGTGGCACCGGTTTGTCTCCCCCGAATGTCTAAGCCGTGAGAAAATCATGGGGTCGTGCCCCCCCCCCCCGGAAGCGGCTAGTGCGAAACCCACGGGCCGCCAGCCGTGGGCCTCGTGTGGGCTGAACCCGGATGGAGCCGGACCCAGCCCGGGCCGGACCTAGCATGGGCCAGACCCTGCACGGGCCAGACCCTTTGTGGGCCAGACCCAGCATGGGCTGGGCCAGACCTAGCACGGGCCGAACCCAGTGCGGGTCAGACCCAGTAGGGGTCCGGCCGAAGCCAGCATGGGCCGGCTGCCCCCGTGGGATTGGCCACCCTAAAAATCCCCCCACAGCCTGCAGACCGAGTCAAACCCGCAGACCATGTCACACCCCAGTCCAGATCCGGGTCAGGCAGAGTCGGGCCCACTAAGCCAGACCATACCCGGACCAGCTTTACCAATATACACTCCTTTGCTCATAACATGAGCTACGAGCGTCTGATTGACGAACAGTGTATGACGCCAGAAACCTTGGAGGAAGACGGTTATTTTGGTATACCCCACTTGTGGTTTGGATATAGTTGGTGTATAGCTCGATTGGATAGAATGTCAATCCAACCAGTCCCTCAGAATGAAAATTACAATAACTCTCAGACCGGGTGTATGATTGACATACCGTCTATTGCGTTGGGTATCTGATTGATGGAAGGATCATTTTGATACATCAACTTGGGACTTCGTGGATGTTATTGTATTGACACTTATCTTGAGGAGCGGACCCTCCTGGAATCAAGCGTGCTTTGTGCGGAACCTTGTGACTAACAGCACTCCGACAAATGTTTCTGGATCCTATGTGGGTTCGACAGCTCTAACTATTCATTTCTGGATCATACATGGGTTCGAAAACTCTGACTACTATTCCTGGATCATTGGTGGGTTTGACAGCTTCATCTACTGTTCTTGGATCTTGTGTGGGTTCGACAGCTTGGATTACTATTACTAGATCCTTTGTGTGTTTGACAGTCATGACTTCTTTTCCTAGATCATGTGTGGGTTCGATAGAATAGATTATTTTGTGGCTACATCTAATCATCTCAAACACTCTATGTGAGTTGTATACATGTCTGAGCTGAGTTAGTAACTTTTGTTTTTTCCTCATGATTGAGACGGATTACTTAGGTATATGTATGGAAATATACATATTTGGGGGTTATCTATTGATTTAATACATGGGGTTTATCCTTATTGGTTTTTGTGATACCTTGAGGGCTTTGGGGTCCCTACTAAGTATCGTTATAGGCACCCCTACACGAGTTATGCACGCACCTCGTTGTGTTCGATACAGTCGATGGACAGCGCTGTCTGAGGCTATGTGAACCAGGACTGGACAGTGACCAGAGGTGGACCACACAGCGTGACGGTACACGGAGGAGGAAGATAGAAGTAGAGTGTTGTGGATGATATATGTACCTACCCTTTAGGTATTATTTAATAGTGGATGATCCATGAGCTATTTTCTCTTTTTCATGTACTTGAACTTTATGATTCTTGTTCTTTATAGTTGGTCTTGTATTTCTGAACCCTTTTAATTTTCATAAATCTTTTTTTATATAGTTTAACTTAGTATTTTTCTTCTATATTGTACTCTGTTTTGTGCGTTTTTAGGATATAAAGCCAATTCCCTCCTAGTTATTGGTTTTTACACCTTTGGTTCTACTCGCCAGCCCCAGGCCTTTGGAATGCGGGCTTGTGGTAGTCATAGCATGGGCCCCGGGGGATGGGTGGTGATAAATTGGTATTAGAGGGGGTCAGTTTTACCGCAGAACTTAGGATCTAATATTTTCTTTGAAGCGTTATTTTTAAGGGTCCTGAGTGTGATTTTCAGTTCAGGGAGTCCAGTGTTGGTGTAGGGTCCAACATATCCATACACCAGGACCGTGACTTCTGATATCCACCTCAGTGCACAAAAACACTGATTGTGTGTGTGTTTTGAAGAGTTTTCCTGAAATATTTTGAGTCATATCACCATGTATAACTTTTTTGACAATGGTGCACCTATTTCTTTTCAGGATGCCTCCTCGCAGACACCCAGCTAGGGTTCTCAATGTTGTATGAGATGGAAGCCCACCAAGAGACAAAGCCTTGGTGTAGGGCCCAATCACAGTGGAGGAACCAGTGGTACCACTACCCATTGGGCCACTGATGCCACCATCCCCAGAACCATACGATGCATGCCACTTGAGCGTGTTACGTGAGTTCTAGTGCCAGAGGCCAACCAGGTTCAGGGGTGAGACGAATCAACAGGCAGCTGAGGATTGGCTGGAGGTTGTGGTGAGAGTCTTCAGACTTGTAGGGACACCAACCAACCTTATTGTGATCCTTACCGCGAGTCTCCTTCAGGCAGGAGCAAGCAGATGGTGGAGGCTAATTCTCCAGGTGCATGACGATGCGACACTACTCTGGGAAGACATCGAGAGCATGTTTCGGGCAGAGTTTGTCCCAGCCATCCTACGTGTAGTGTGGACACAGGAGCTACTGCATCTGCAAAAGGGTAGCATGATGGTGTCACAGAACTCAGCGAGGTTCACCAACCTCTCTCGGTACTCCACAGATATGGTCCGGGACCCATTCTTTAAAGCCCAAACCTTTGAGCAAGGGATTAGGAGAGATATTATGGCTTCGATGATCTCCCTCTGCATCCCAACTCTAGTGGGGGTGTTGGAGAGAGCCCTCTTAGTGGATAGTATCCTTGGTGAGAAGTCACCAGTTGTGAGACCTACCACCAGGCATCACGGAGCTAAATTTTCTGCAGATGGTAGCAGAAAAATCTCGTAGAGAATCAAGTGGACCAGACTATTCGTTGGTCAAACACAGGACTCAGGTTCAGTTGTACATGGCACATGAGATAGATCCTGTCATAAGAGTAACAGGAAGTGTTTCACAAGTGGCGGGCTAGGTCACATGGATCTTGACTGTCCGACCTGCCATTTAGATGATCAATAGATAGTTCAGGGACCTCCAAGGCAGAGGTAGAGGTTCGATCAAGCCGATCCTCATGTCACATATAGACGTGGCAGAGGAGATGTCCGTGTAGCTGGTGGTGGATGACATTTTGAGGTATTACCACCACCACCACCTGGAGGTCCACCCCGACCGTAGGGAGAAGGTGGACAGGTGAGAGCTCAGCTCCTGGTAGCTGAGCCTTAAAATCATGGCACTCTGGAGTTGATTCACGGTATGATCTATGACTACTCCACCTTAGATGCAGTTCTTATAGACACAAGTTCCATTCACACTTGCATTGCCACTACCCTCATTCAAAGCTCGAAGATTCCGACAGATCCGTTGGCTCAATCTATATGGATAGAGACTCTTATGGGAGAAGACTCGACGATTACGCACTGGTGATAGCAGTGTGATCTTACTCTAGGAGGTGAGAGCTTCATCTGGGATCTCCTAGTAGCAGCGTCAAGGCCTTATGAAGTAATATTTGGTATGGACTGGTTATCTATAGTCCATGTTTATATCGACTATTTTAGGAACAAAGTACGGTGTTTCTGCACTGATGGGACCAGTTTCACCTTCACCGGTGAGAAGAGAGACTTTGCAGTGTAGGACGAGATTACTCGCAGGAGGGTGCATCTAATCGCTCACCAGTTGGCCCACATTACCATTAGAGCAGTTGTTGTGGAGACTCAACGCTACCCTGTAGTGGTGGACAAGTACACGGAGGTTTTCCCTGATGATGTTCCAGGTCTACCTCCTCGAAGATAGGTGCACGTTTACATTAACATGTACCATGGGAAAACACCGATATCTACACCAGTATATCGGATGGATCACATGGATATTTTCGAGCTGTGGTTATAGTTAGAGGACATGCAAGGTAAGGGATTCATCTGGCACAATTGTTTTCCCTGGGTAGCCCCAATTCTGTTCGCCAAGAATTCTGATTGAAGCTTAAGGCTTTGTGTCAACTAGTGTCTCCTGAATCAGGTGACCGTGAAAAACAATTACCCACTGTTAGGTATTGATGACCTCTTTGATCAGCTTAAGGGAGCATGGTGGTTCTCGAAGATAGACCTCAGATTAGGCTATCACCGGCTCAGAGTTCGAGATAAGGATGTGTAGAAGACAACCTTTAGATGTTAGTATCACCACTCTGACTACTTGGTTATGCTATTCAGAATAACCAATGCTCCAGTAGTATCAATGGGACTCATTAATAGGATTTTCAGGCCATACCTCGATTTCTTTGTCATATTCTTCATCGAAGACATTCTGATTTACTCAACTACTAAGGAGGAGCATGCTTAACATTTTCTAGTAGTACTGGACACCCTCTGATAGCCCCAGATTTATGGTAAGCTCTCGCAGTTCCAGTTTTGGATCTTAGAGGTCCACTTTTTGGAACATTTCATCTTGGAGGCTGGATTTTTAGTGGATCCAGCAATGATTGAGGCGTTACTTGCTTGGGAGCCACCCAGGAGTGTGACGTAGGTACGAAGTTTCCTGGGTTTTTCTTGTTTCTACCGGATATTCATTCCAGATTTCTCTAGAGTTGCAGCACCACTATCATCCATGACGAAGAAGGGATAACCCTTTATGTGGCCGGAGAGATACCAGTAGATCTTTCAGGAGTTGAGGCATAGGGTGAATAGTGCCCCCATCTTAATGCTTCTAGAGGAGGGCGTAGGGTATGTAGTTTACTGCAATACATTAGGGATTGTACTCGGATGTGTCCTGATGCATGATCGAGTAGTGATCGCTTATGGTTCTTTTCATCTGAGGCAACATGAGAAGAACAAAGCCACCATAGTTTATTCACACATATTCATAGGATGACATATTCAATAACTACAAGTTGAACCCAAAGAAATCGAAATTGGGTTATGAAGTTCCCTTGTAAAAATTTGGCTGCCTAAAGGCGTCACTTTAAAATTCAGAAGACGAGTTGAATAGACAAATAGGTTATATCATCAAATGGAAATAATGTTTATATCAATAAGGATATAGAGTAACATATCCCAACATAATAAGATTTAAATTAAAAGACCTAACAAAAAGAAGCCTTTTAAAAAGAGGAGGGTGAACGGTTCCCTTACCGACTTGGGTAACCTTTGAAATGTAAACCCCATGAAAGAAGGACTATAAAAAATTGATGTAAATACTCATAATAAAAATTATATTAGACAAGGAGTAGAATAATGGGCAGTACATACACCATTCAAAGGAAATGGTGGAAAATGTAGAATAAAACCCACGAGAATAAAAGTGAGATGAAAAATCCCTTACGAAAACTCGGCAGCCTAATGACGCCACTAAAAACATCCAAAAATGGATTTATGAGATCAAATAGGGTCTCTAATAATATGAAAATAACAATTAAAAAATGAGGAATACAAAAGAAGATCCAAAAACATAATAAAGATGAGCTTAAAATAAATTACTTAAAAGAGCGTACTTAAAACGAAAGAGAGAGGTAGGATCCCTTACCTCGTTTATGAATAGACTTGATCATTCATTAATCTCATAAATAATAAACTATAGTTAATTTATAATTTCTAAAGAACTTTCTTAAGTTCATTATTACTTTAATATCACATATTACCATTTTATGAACATTGTTTATTTATTTAAGTTAATAATGGTCGTTTTTTCGATCATTGGTACTTGAGTCAAAAATAAAGTTCTTATAATTACAAGTTGTTCATGTGGTAAGATATCCATTATATCCAGAATTATATTCATTATGAATATATCATATATATCATAAATATTCAGTATATAAGTGAATTTATAATATTACATAACATTTAAAGGTAAGAAATGAAATGCACTGTTCATGGAGACGGTAAGCCATACGTACACATGAATGTTACTTTCATTTCCATTTCGTATTAAATGAAATTAAATCATAATGATATAAAGGTATACTTTAATTGAATTATAATATCATAAATATAATATCATTAACTTCATCCTTTACATGTCCCACATATGGAATTAATGAGTCAAATCACTTTGAGGGGGCGGTAGTCCGTACTTCCTAAAATGAAGATATCGTGTTTACTTATAATGGAAACCATAAAGGTATGCCATAAATGAAAAATACTGAAGCATAAGGAAAACATAAACATATTATATATCATATATAAATATAGTGATATCTTAATGTCCACCTTAAAGGTGTTAAAAGAATATTGAACAATCATTGTTTCGTGAGGCAGTAATTCACCATCCACAGAAACAGTATGTTCTTTAACCATTAGACGGAGGTGTGTATAAGTGTAGCTCGAAACATTCTTATAAAAAAAATCCTAGTATATTTAATATACTGATTTGTTACAAAATAGTGGTATAAAAAGAATTTAAAGGGTTGGAGAAGCAAAATAAAACAAAAAAACATTAGAGAAGACATTACCTTTAAATCGGGTAACTCTCCTTAGTTTGAACCAAAAGAGTTTTTTGAAGATCTTTATGCCTAATGTAAGGCTTCTATGATGAAGAGAGGGATCTAGAGAGATAAAATGAGCAGTTTTTTTGCCAAGCCAATGGCCTGCGAGGTCTGGGTAATGAGGTAGTGGTGGGGGCTTTTTATAAGAGGGAGGAGGGGCACTCTTGAAAGTCAAGAAATGTTACTTTATATTAAAATAAGTTTCGGATTTTATAGGTCCCAAATTGATATATTTAGAGGATAATGTGGTAAGGGTTTTAAATATGCTCATCCAATAGGTTTTATAAAAGTTTATGTCTTAGATTTTACATTATCTTTTCATTTTATTTAAATCGTTCATTAATGAGATAATCACTACATCATCATGGTGTCATAAATAAATTAATTTTTTTAATGTCTAAAAACAATTTATAAGTACTATAATGTAGGAAATCTTTTTAGTTTTTCAATGACTATTTATATTCTAAGAGATAATTTACACAAACAAAACTAAATTTTTTTTACTTGGGTGATACATACTTTGGTTATACTTTCATTTTAAAAACATAAAATAAAAAATTGTCACTATCACCCCAAAAATGATTCCATGGGGTCCCAAAGTTTGGCACAAGGAATCCCATGGTCGTCCAAGACACAACCAATAGCATTAAGACACATGTTGGGGGAATTTTTTATTATTATGATATTATTTTATTACCCTTAACTACCCGATTACTAATTAATCACGATAATTAATGATAATTACCTTCGTTACTATTCATAATGTCCAAAAACAAAAGAAACTTAATTACATAATTTGAACCATATGATTCCAAATATGGTATCAATTTTATCAAATTAATAAAAAAGAAATTTTCGTAATTAATTTAAAAGTTAATCCCGTTGTCAAAACAAAAGACGAGTTTTTAAGAAGTAAAATTTATCAAAAGATTGACTTGTTTTTACATACAATTTAAAAGTGAAATTACTTCCAATGAAAAAAATTGTATTAACTGATAATAACATAACTCAATTATACTCTAAAAAAAATTAAAAGGACAATCAAAATATATAAATAAATTGGATGAAAAGGCAGTTTTGAATTAAAAAGCTGTATTTTTCACTATTCATTAAAAAAAGACATTATCAGAAAAATACCAAAAATTAACCCTATTATATATTTGATATTAGAAATTCATAAATGATGTCAATTTTAAAAAATCAAAAACATATAAGTTTCATTAATAAATCATATAATTAATTCCCGCTGTAAAGAGAAATAGCATGTTTTTAAGAAACAACAACTATCAAAAGATTGACACTTGTTTATGTCCATTTTCAAAGTAATATTAATTATAATGAACACCATTTAATTTAATAATTAAAATATATTCTAATTACACTTTATAAAATTAAGTAAGATTATCTTTCTGTATAATTAAATTATATGAAAAAGCAGTTTTGAGGTAAAATGCAGTATTTTTCACTATTCATTAAAAAAATGAACATTTGTCAGAAATATACCAAACATTTCTCCATTGTAAATTTCAATATCCCAATTCTAAATAATAACGTTATTTTTAGAAATAGAGCTTATAAAATTTCAAAATTTGTATTTAAAAAAGGTTTTCCATCAAAAGACGGTAAAAAAATCTTTTAAACATATTAGATAATTTATTATTGAAATTGGATTCATTTTCATTTTAAGCCTCTTATATTTGTTGGATAAATGTAAATTTTTTTAACAATCATATGTAATCATTTTTTAGTTAGTTCTGTTCATTCCTGCCATTACAACATCTAGACATTAACTATTTAAAATAATATTATTATATTATTAGTGTGCAACATAATATTTCAATGAAACTTGTTGTTGTGTATTGGGTACGCCATCGAGCATATCATTCCCTTTAAAGTAATATTAACATTTTATTCACAAATAATGATAAACATGGGAATGTAATATTATTTATTTACCTGGGATGTTACATCCTTCCCCCCTTTTGGGAATTGGGTCCTCGCAATTTTAAAATTGGGTTTGGAAACTTCATTGAAAGCCCCACATCAGAAAAAGAGTAAATTTAACTATCATTTTAAAAGAAATGGAAGTACAAGGGTTTCCAAAGTTGACTCATACTAGGATTACATATAGGAAAACATATATATGGGAGAAAAAAAACAAATGATCATGTTCTGAGGGAGAGTGATAGAAAACATGTTTCGGAGAAAGCTAACCACCAGAAAATCACAAACGTGTGATGGGTTAAACGGTATTTGATTCCCCAGTCAGAAAAATTAACAGAAAACATTTTTGTTTTAAATTACTTTTCATTGAGGAATTTATTTGTGTGCTGAACTAAAACATAATTAAACATACTTACTTCTCATGTTGACTTTAAACTTTTTCTAGATTTCATACACAAACTCATATTTTCCCAAAAAGAAGAGTATTTAGAATAACATGTTCACATTAAGAGCACTATAATCAACTTCTAGAGAGTCAACTAATCCAAATCAGTGAACTATATACTTCCCAAGTCCTTAGACCAAAACCAAAACCAAAATTGTTAGTTCGAGATCAAAAAATCCACAAAAGGATAATCCTTTATAAAAAGAAAATCTATTCATAATCTCTAAAAATTTTCCAAAAAAACCCAAAGTTCAAAGAAGACCATTCGATAAAGAATTTTTCCATAAAATTTTTCAAATTTATCCAAACTAAGATTGAATCCCAAATATTTTAAGGATTTAATCACATAGTCTTCCAAGTTAAAAATTAACATTTATCTCCAAGTAACATCAGTTTCTCTATAAGTCTCATATTGAAAAGTAATTAACCTAATCATATATCCTCAATGATAGGTCAATATTTTCCTAGATAACCCAAAATCAACTTATTCTTGATTCATAAAATTATATAACTAAAAATAATTTCTCATACTAACCAGGGACTTCACGTAGTCCAGTGGTAGGCGATAAATACCAGTCACACTTCGGTTGTGGGTTTGATTCCCACAGATCTGTCTGACGCAACGGGTTGTCACATGGTCTACGTGTTGTCCTTTTTCCAAAAGTATATAATTCTCAAAAAAATTACCCCAAAAAGAGACAAAATCATCAAAAATAACCATAACATAACTTGACCTCAATTTTATCTCATGCCTTTCATTTTCCAACATAACATATAGTAACCCATAATTACCTCAAAAGTAATGTTCATATAAACCCTAATGGTTACCTTTATAATTATTACATGAACTTCTACATTGAGTTGGTCATCTAGTACATGATGAATTAGAGAACTTACCAAGGTTCATGTGGTTAATCATGCCTCTTGATAGTTGGTTTAGAATAACCATGAGATTGCTCATTGAATCCCCCATTTCATCTAGTCTCGTAGTCAAAGAACCACCACAGTTTCCATCAAACTCGTTGTGACATTGGTGCCTTCTAGATCCATACATTTACTAAACCAAAAAGGTCAGTGTGAGTATATCATTAGAATCATCATATAATACTATGATATAAATATTCATGTTATCATAAATTCATTCACTTTATCTAAAACTATGACCCTTTCTGAAATCCTAAAAATTATGGTAATGTCACTTGTGCTTAATGGATACCCTAACCTCTAAAGTTATCTAAACTGACCTTTGAAACCAACTATAAGGTGCCAGCCTTAAAACATTACGTATTCTTTAATTAAATTGAAAAATTCACATTGAGGATATTTTCATATTTAGTGTTTTAGATAATTAGGACTTAAATGTTACATCTCAAAGATTACAAAGTAGACACATCTACTCAGTCTCCATTTTTTCACAAAATAAAAAATCTTGAAGAAAAAAGTCATGTCTAGTTCCTTGTTTTAGACAGCATGACATTTCCTTGATCCCATCCTTGATCCTATACCACTTTATTTCCTGTGAAAAACATTTCAAAAAAACTTGGAATGAGCATAAAAAGCTCAGTAAGAGTTATTACAATACGGAAAGAAAACATTAGTCCATGTATAAATAAGAATCAATGAAATCATACATTACTCAAAAGACATAAGCAATTTAACATTCCTCATGAAATCATATGATTTATGTATAACTCAATAGAAATCATAAGACATAAAGGTAACTTGAGGAATTCATAACATTCTTACATAGGGTGTAACCCTCATGGTTACGTTTGGAATACCCATCACAGTATATTCACTAAATCTATTCAGAGAAACCTTAGATTTTAACCCCTTCACATTACCAAATGCATTAGAGAGCTATATCGGGCTCACCCGCCCTTAGTTTATCACGGAACCACCCTTCTTCATAAATAATTCCCAAGAACCATAACATAATCGTATCACATAAAACATGCATAAAGGAAACATAAAATTTCCAAATTTAAATCACAAGATATATGTAACACATTGATATAATAAAAACATTATCAAAACCATTTCCAATACCAAAATAAAAGGAAATTAAGACATGGTATTTATTTTTCCTTTAAAAAAGTTATGGCTTGTAGAGGAAGATGAAACTCAAATAATGGTCATGGTGGTGGAGAATTCATTGTCGCCGCATACATAAAAACATTCCCTTTTGTCTTTTAGTAAAAATATTCGTATAAAAATATTCATTTTGAATAAAAGTAAAAGTCAAAGTGGTTTATACCCCGTATAAAAGAGAGTTGTGTATAAAACAAAATATTACTCAATGAAAGGAGATTTAGATGAAGTCACATACTAATTTGAAGATTTTAACATTTTAAACCATTAATATCTATATAAATCAATCCTTAAAAATTATTTTGAAAACATGGATATTAATGAGAAATATTTATAATAATAAATCATTAAAATGATATTTTAGTTAAAGAATTTTTAACAAAATGAGAGACACTTGAATACAAATAATTGAGAAATAACATTCAATCAGAACTTTATAATATCATGAGAATAAATGGATTCATGATATAATATGCTGAAGGATATTATATACACCATATAAGAGTGAATTGGTGCATAACAACAATGAAATCTCAATAGAAATGTAAAATGAGATTAAATCCCTTATAAAGAGGGTATCCTTAAATTAAGGATAAATCAATCTCATAATTATGTGTGAAAAATATAAATACACCCAATATGAGTGGATATTAAGTTTAAAAAAAACATATGACATTCACATATATTCATAGCATTTCATATTCAATAACTACAAGTTGAACCCAAAGAAATCGAAATTGGGTTTAGAAGTTCCCTTGTAAAAATATGACAGCCTAACAGGGTCACTTTAAAATTCAGAAGACGAGTTAATGAGATAAAAAGGGTATCTCATCACTTGGAAATAAATTTTACATCAATAATTATATAGAAGAACATATCACAACATAATTATATGTAAATTAAAAGACCTAACAAAAATAAGTCTTTTAAAAAGAGGAGGGTGAAAGGTTTCCTTACCGACTTGGGTAAATTTCGTTATGTACACCCCATGAAAGAAGGACTATAAAAAATTGATTTAAATACTAATAAACAAAATTATATTACAAAAATAGTATAATAATGGGTATTACATACACCACTCAAAATAAATGGTGGAAAATGTTGCATAAAACCCACAGGAATAATAGTGAGATGAAAAATCCCTTATTAAAACTTAGCATCCTAACAGAACCACATAAAACTTCCAAAAATGCATTTATGAGATCAAATAGGGTATATCATAATATTAAAATAAAAATTAAATAATTAGGAATATAAAATAACAACCCCAAAGAAAATAAAGAAGATCTTAAAGGAAATGACATAAAAGAGAGTACTAAAAAAGAAAGAGAGAGGTAGGATCCCTTACCACGTGTCCGACTTGACTTGATCATTATTTAATCTATTGAATAATAAAATAAAGTTAATTTATATTTTCTTAAGACCTTTTTTAAGTTAATTATTACTTATATATCCCTTATTAACACTCTATGAACATTATGTAATTATTTAAGTTAATAACAGTCATTTTGTCGATCATTGGTACATGAGTCAAAAATAAACATCTTATAATTACAAGTTGTTCATGTGGTAAGATATCCATTATATCCAGAATTATATTCATTATGTAGATATAATATATATCATAAATATTACGTATATAAATTTATTTATAATATTACATAACATTTAGATGTAATAAATGAAATGCACCGTTCATGGAAACGGTAAGCCGTACGTACGCATGAACGCTACTTTCATTTATATTTTGTATTAAATGGAATGAATAATAATGATATAAAGGTATATTATAATTCCAGTATAATATCATAAATATAATATCATTAACTCCATCCTTTACATGTCCCACATATGGCATTAATGAATCAAATCACTTTTAGGGGGCGGTAGTCCGCACTTCCTAAAATGAATATATCGTGATTACCCACAATGGAAACCATAAAGGTATGACATAAATGAAAAATAAAAAAGCATAAAAAAGCATAAACATATTATATATCATATATAAATATATTTTCATCTTAATGGCCTCCTTTAACGGTGTTAAAAGAATATTGAACAATCATCGTTTCATGAGACAGTAATTCATCATCCACAGAAATAGTATGTTCTTTACCCATTAGACAGAGGTTTGTGTAAGTGTTGCTCAAATAATTCTTATAAAAACAACCTAGTATATTTAATATACTGTTTTTGTTACAAAATATAGGAATAAAAATAGTTTATGGTTTTGGAGATTTAAAATAAAACAAAAGAACATTAGAGAAGACTTTACCTTTAAATCAGGTAACTCCCCTTGGTTTGAACCAAAAGGGTTTCTTAAAGAGCTTTCTACATAAGGTAATGATTCTATGATGAAAAGAGGGTTGTAGAGATATAGAATTAGTGTAGTTTGGCTGAACAATGGCTTGAGAGGTGTGGGTAAGGAGGTACTTGTGGAGGCCTTTTATAAGAGGGAGGAGGGGCACTATTGGAAAGTCAAGAAATGTTACTTTATATTAAAATTAGTTTCGGATTTTAAATGTCCCAAATTGATATAATTAGATTATAAGGTGGTAAGTGTTATAAATATACTCATAAAATATGTTTTAGGCAAGTGTGAATCCTAGAGTTTACATTATCTTTTCATTTTATTTAAATTGTTCATTATTGAGATAATCGATGCATTATCATGCTGTCATAAATAAATTAATTTATTTAATGTCTAAAAATTAAAAAAAAATACAATGAAGTAGAAAATATTTTTATGTTTCCAATTACTATTTATAGTTCAATATTTCATTTAAACAGACAAATATAAAATTGTTTTACTTTGGTGATACATTCTTTGGTTATACTTTCCTTTTAAAAACATAAAATTATAAAGTGTCACTACAACCTCAAACGTGAATCCATGGGGTCCCAATGTTTGGCACAAGGCATACCATGGTTGACCATGACACAACCATTAGCATTAGGACACATTTTGGGGTCATTTGTTATTATTATTATATTATTTTATTACCCTTAACTACCCGATTACTAATTAATCACGATAATTAAAGATAATTACTGTCGTTACTATTCATAATGTCAAAAAACAAAAGATTATTAAATAAATAATTTGAAACTCATGATTCCAAAGATGGAATCCATTTTATGAAATTGAAAACACATAAATTTAAGTAGTTAATTTAAAAGAAAATCCTATTGTCAAAACAAAAGACAGGTATTTAAGAAGTAAAATTTACAAAAAAGATTGACATGCATTTACATCCAATTGAAAAGTGAAATTACTTCCAATGAACAAAATTGTATTAAGTGATAAAAACATAATAAAATTATACCTTAAAAATAATTAAAATGAAAATCTAAATATATAAATAAATTGTATGAAAAGTAATTTTTGAATTAAAAAGCTATATTTTAACTATTCATTAAAAAAGACGTTATTAGAAAAATACCAAAAATTAACGCTAAGATATATTTGATATTAAAAATTCAGAAATGATGTCAATTTTACCAAATCCAACACATATAAGTTTCATTAATAAATCATATATTTAATTCCACCTATCAAAACAAATAGCGTGTTTTTAAGAAACAATATCTATCAAAAGATTGACACTTGTTTATGTCCATTTTCAAAGTGAAATTAATTCTAAAGACCACAATTGAATTAAATGGTTGAAATATAATCTAATTAAAAATTAAAAAAACATATAAACTATCCATATTATTAAATTAGATGAAAAATCAGGTTTGAAGTAAAATGCATTATTTTTCACTATTCATTAAAAAAATGAACATTAGTCAGAAATATACCCAAACTTTTTCCAATGTATATTTCAATATCTCGGTTCTAATGAATAAGAATATTTTGAAAAATAGATCTTATAAAGTTTTAAAATTTTTGATTTAAAAAAGGTTCTCCATCAAAAGGCTGTAAAACAATCTTTTAAAAATATTAGACTATTTATTCTTAAAATTGGATTCATTTTCATTTTAAGCCTCTAAAATTTATTCGATAAATGTAAAAATATTTAAAAAACATATGTAATCATTTTTTAGTTATTTTTTTCATTCCTACCATTACAACGGCTAAGCATTAACTATGTAAAATAATATTATTATATTATTACTGTACAACGTAAGATTTCAAAGAAACTCGTAGTTGCGTATTAGGTATTCCATCGAGCATTGCATTCCCTTTAAAGTAGTATTAACATTTTATTCACAAATATTGATAAACATGAGAATTTAATATTATTTATTTACTTGGGATGTTACACGGGGTCCCTACTGAGTATCACTATACTCACCCATGCACAAACTATGGCTGCACCTCATTGTGTTGGATGCAGATGATGGACACTGCTGACTGAGGCTAAGTGTACAAGGACTGGATAGTACGTGGAGGTGGACCACATGGAATGATGCTACACTAAAGAGATGGACATACATGGAGTGTTGTGGAGGCTATTTGTACCTACCATTCAGGTAGGATTTCCCATTGTTCGATCCAAGAGTTTTTTCCCTTTTTCCAGTACTTGTACTTTCAGTTTCTTATTCTTTACAATTGGGCTTGTATTTCCAGCACCTTTTAATTTTCATCACTCTTTTTTAAATAGTTTACCTAGTGTTTTTTCCATCTTGTACTCTGTTTTGTACATTTTTAGGATATAAAGGCAATTCCTTCCCAGTTTTAGGGATTTATGCCTTTGGTTCTAGTTGCCAGCCCCTGGGCAATGGAAAGCGGGCTTGGGGTAGTCATAGTACGGGTCCTGAGGGATGGGTCCTGACATCCTGTTAGTACTAGAGGAATGGTGAATTCTAATTCATTTTTAGGGTAAAATTTTAAGAGTAAATCTATCAAGGTGCATAGAAAGTGTGACACTAAACCTATAAAAAAGAATAAAATCATGTTTGTTTATTTTATTGTGAACGTATTTTATCTTTATGAAAAGGAAATTGAAATCAAAAATGCTATCCTAGTACCTTAGTTTTGGATGAATAAATTAGCCTCTTAGATCATGGAATATTTATGTATTTATGATTAAGAAAATTTTCCTAACCATGTTCTCTACCAATATTATTCTAGACATAATAGTTAGATTTCTATTCCATGTCCATGATTTCACATTCCACCTACATTCTCTTATGTGGGAAACTAGTTATGAGTGACTTTGGGTGAATGTTATGGTCCCAATTTTATTTATTAAATGATATTTTTATTGTTAATTTTATGATTTTGGTTATATTAAGTATATATAAAAGTATTAAACCTTCAATATCCTAGCATAATTTTGAGGGATAAATTCATTTTAAGGGGGAAGAATGTGACACCAAATGATTTTTTGAAATACTTTCTTTTAAATAAATTAATTTTTTGATGTGTTTCATTACACTAATTCAATCATTCCCTGTATATAACACTGACTTGTGGGGTTTTCTTAATAACAATTATAGAAGAAAACTATTAAATCCTTGTGGGGTTTTATAGATAAGTTGAAATAGACAAATTATTCTTTTGCTTCATCGTTTTTAACCCCCTCTACATATTATGATAGAGAGTTAGGGGAAAATATTTTTTGAAAATATATATTACTCAATACTTCCCATACATGGATTCAATTTCATATGTGGAATTTATGTTCAAAAATATTTCCCACCGTTGACTTGAGTATCTCAATATTTGATTTACTACCATTACATTATTATCTTTTTCGAGTATTAGAGTATATAGAATACATCCTTAAAGGATTTCATCCACTATTTTTTAATTATGGGACAAGAATATCAACAAATGTTAAGAACTATTTGACTTATAATTGAAATAACCAAATCATTCACAGTCATAGGATATAGAGGACCTTCCACATGATTCAAATTATTATTCACAACACCAGTAAGTATATTGTGTACTACCATTATGTTCGGATCGTATCTTGAACACTTATGTTAAAATTATTATTTAGAATTTTATAAAATTTATTTTATAAAATAAACATCATTTTTTAATTTATCATATCAAACTAAACTTATTTTTCATTTTTTTATGAAATGTCTCATTTTCGATGTATAGTGAAAAATACTAATTTTTATTCAAAAAAAATTTTAGTTTAAATTATTTTAAAATATTAATTATATAATAAATTGTTCTTAAAGTCAAATTTAATTAATTATATTTGAATCTAACTAATTTAAGTCATTGGAATCAATTTCAAATTGAATTCTACTATGGAAATTTTTTTTTTGTTTGAATGAATTTTCCAAAAAACTATTTTTTGATACATTTGTGGGATTAATTTAAAAATGTATTATTCCAATTCTATGAATTGAATTTGAAAAAATTTATTCCATATTTCAAATCAAAATAATTTCTCTTCAATAATAACAACAACTTTATTAGGGGTCATGATGAATATTTAAAATAGTAAATATTATTTATCATGTTTTGGTTTCAACTATAACAGTAAGGAGAAAAATTATAGAAATTATTTTACAGCTAAATTTTTTTTGATATATTTATAAATTATCCCCAATATGTTTTGATATTGTTTAATTTATTATCCTTTTGGAAGGTGAAAAATGTGGGCACACATTATTCTGTAAAAAAATTACATTTTTTCCACTCCTCTACATAAAAAATGTCACCACCTCTCTTCACTTATTAAAACATAAAAACCAATTTTTTAAAAAATACCTAACCAAATAACTTATCAAAATTTCTAGTAACATACTTGAGTTATTTGTTTGATCATATATACTTCCTAGTAATTCTTATAGTGTAAACCTAATGAGTTTGTCTGAAGAAGAGATGACCACCTTAAACAAACACTTTTATTATAGTTATTATTCCACCTGTATCAAACAATATTCAATAATGATAATTTAAAAAAACCATTATATACTATATATTAATATTTTTAAGGTTAATTGAATAAACTATATATATTTCCTCCTCTATAAAATGGGAAAACAAATCATTCATCATGTTTATAGTTAAGAACTGCCTCATAAACTGATGTAACTCATTCTCCGTTAACACTTATCATAGAAAGATATAACAATATATTGTAAATATATATAATATTTATTATATTATTACACTTTTTAAATTATAATATCATATATTCTTTCTTACATTCCATTCTATTTAAAATGAGATTATATCACCCATGTGTAAAAAAGACTACCACCTCCTAAAGTGATGGGTTTCCTTTTTCAATTATACGTTAAAATGAATGGAAATAAGATAAATTTAAAGAAGATATATATTATAAATATAACATGAAATAATTTTTTGAAAATTAATATATCATAAACATCCATTCCCATTCATCCCTTAAATGAATAATGTCATTGTATGTGTGTCAGTACGCTCTACCATCTTTACAATATGATGCAATTCATTTTCTATATATAATTTTCAAGAATGGTTATAAAGGTATATGGATTGAAATAAAATAATATATATATATATATATATTATTATTATAATTCTATAAATGATGGAAATGAATCCAATGTACAAGAAATTAATCTTTTATGAAAAAAAGCATAAGAAATAAATAAAATTAACCCCTGAATGTAAATAATTAAATATTATTTACAAATAGGTAGAAATTGTTAAAATGGGATTATAAATGATATTATAAAAATTATTATGGTTTTGAAATAAATAAATAACATCCTTTAGTCCATTATATAGGATGTTAAATCTTAGTCAACTATAGTAAATCATTAGGTAAGGGATTTCATCTAAATTCCCATTCCATTGATATATATTTGTTAATATGCAAAAAAAATTGATATGCATTATATACATCTCGTTTGTTGTATTTCATATGAATACCTATTTATTAATATTAATTTCTGATTTAATTAACTTTATTCTATCATTATAAATTTATAGAAGAAAATACAATATTATTTCGATTTTGATTTAGTTTATATTGTTTCATTGTCCAAAAGACTTTATTTTTTCAAAAACACATTAATTTTGATGATTTTAAAGTCATCATTAATAGATTTTTTTTAATTTAATTTCTTTTAAAAAAATCACTTTCATATGTCTATTTTTCATTGAACATTTCAACTCTCTTAAAAATCTATATTTGTGTATCATGGATTTGAATATATCCAAAAAAAATAAAATTTTTATATGTAGTGTTTCCGATGAATTTTATTCAAATAATTGGGGAATTATAAATAAATATATAATATTTAAACAATATGGATATTTTAAATTACGAATATTCTTCATTAATTAAATCCATTTCATATATATGATTCATGTATGGGACATGCTTTTACAGGTGGGGCTCGATTACAGATAGACCCTTGACAAATCTACATGGTTCATAAGAAAAATTTGGTTGACCAAATTAATTTTGTTTTACCTATAGTATTAAATTCTCAAGGCATGGGCCTTGATAGTATATTTATCATCATTCATGAGAAAATTTTTTCTAATAATTAATCATTTCTCTTATTGTGTACTCAATATTTATTAATATCCATTATATTTTAACATTTATATTTTCTATGGATGCATTTCATTCTCTGGTTCTTTATTAAATAGAATGTTTTTTTATTATTTATCTTCCAATATTAATTATTATTATTCAATTATAATACTCATGTGATAGATTAAATGGAATCTATGTTCATTTATTTACCTTGACATATTAACTATTCATTATTGATTCATGAAATACTTCCCATTACTAACCCATACTGATCATTTGAGATCAATATTTTTTACCTTTCCCCATGAAATGTAGAGAATTGTTTTATGTTTTAAAAGGAGGAATATCAGTTTTTTCATTATTTATTATGGTTTAATTTATACTCCCCATGTAAAATGGGTATTATGTATATTTTTATTTCATCTAGACTTACTTAACTATTTGGACCTTTGGTATGTGAATACCTAAATCAAATGGAAATGAAATAAAGTATACATAGTATATGAGTTAATAGATTTGGGTTTGTTACAGTTGGTATCCGGGAAATTTTAGTATAACCCATGGGTTTTAGATTAATAAAAACCTATATTAAGGGAAAAATACTATGATAGAATTTAATGAAAAGTTGATAAGAATTTTTTTATGTTTTAATAAGTAGTATGTTATGTGATTTTTACTAGAAATACATCCCTTTTGGATACTAAAAGTAGAAATGGTTCTGATAGAGTTGTTCCTTCTGGTAATATCATCAAAAAAGTATTAACATGATTGAATTGAATGTTTCTATATATATAAATGTTGTCCTTACTTCACACCTAGTTTGAAACACATGATATATATTATGAAGATAATTCTCATTTTCATTACAAAATAGTATGATGTATTTTAGAATTAAGATATTCACAAAGGAACAAAGTTTATGACTCTAATACTAACAACATGTAAGTTTTTAATTAATGTTATGTGTTCAAAATATTAATAATTAAACATTAGGATTTAAATTCAATAAATATATGTGTAAGTTTAGTATATTCCATTATTTAGTAATATAGCTTAGAATACATGAAGTTATCAATACTAATTTTTAATGTAGAGATTTTGATACTGAACAAGCTAATAAAAAGTGTTTTAAAACTGAGTAGATCATGTCTCTAATATGGTATCGTAATTCAGTTATAAAAAATAACCCTTACCAAATAGAGAAAACTATTTTTCATAGCTTGATTATCATATATTATATCACTACATGTGACATAACCCCCCATAATTTAGTCAGACTACTCATCCAATGGTAGCGAGGAAATAGATTATGTCCCTTTAGAATATATTTTTGGACTTAAAATATGATGAAAAGGAAATTGTTACACTATCAATCAATTGTCTCAATGGATATGTTGATCAATGGTTGGATTTTATCTAGAATACCTTGGAGGAAGAGGAAATATGGGAACGGGAAGAAAATATTTTAATGTGACATGATCCAAAAAATATTTCTTTTTGACAAATAAACTAAAATGAATATAATGTTCATTAAAATAATGAATAAGAAGAATAAATTTTTGGGTGGTATGTGGATTCGATAAAAAGGCTATGTAGGTATGCTATATAATACATATACCACAAAACATTCAAGATAGACCATTTCATTAATGGAATAATGTGAAGTCTCAAAAGGGTGTTGGTAACTAAAAATAATTCTTCTTGTGATGAAATAGTTTTATGTTCCATTATAATGGTTAATCTATTTTCAAGATCCTGTTTTTGAAGCGAAATGAAGAAAATATGAGTTTGACTCGGCAGCATAAAAATTAAAATTCATCAAATTAGAATAACAGAATAAATTTATTTTTGTCTTTTCGATACTGTGAAAAGTACCATCCTTGAATATGATTTAAGGTATTGAGAGTTTTTTATAACTATATAAATAATGGAAATCAATCCAAATAATTAAAATTTAAGAAAAAAATTAATTCAGTGGATCAACTCTAAGGATATGTGATACTGTGTAATTGTTATCCATTAGAATCCAGGGAATCTTCATTAAAATAGGCCAATGGGAGGAGGCCAAGCTTAGCTGATCACTACAACTGAGTTGGAAGTATCTAGTTATGTAAAGGAATGTGCATTAAATATATAAATTAATATATCCAATGTATCATTTGATTACGAATATTTTTTTTATAACTTCTTTGTTTTAGAATAAAATTAAATATATCCCTAGAATATTAAGGAGGGAGATTTGGGTTAAAATACCTAGTTAAATTCTCTCCAAAAAATGGATTTGTTAGGAACTCCTCATTATGACACGTAATCATTCTTCATTTTTTGACATTATTATCAAAACTATAGCTGACGTTGGTATAATCCTTGGTATATATTGGATTTCAATATATAATGAAAAAAAATTATCATATAGAGATAGAAATTAAGATTTATGATAAATATATATAATTTATTATCATTATATAATATACTTCATTATCTAATTCATTTCTTGATCCACCCCAAGTAACACTTCTAAAAGTGATTCTTTGGGAAGAACAAAAAACCAAATATGTTGATGTAGAAAGAAATTTTTACATTGTGGATGCCCTTATTTTACTTGAATACATTTATTTTTTTAATAATAAATTACGTAAACATCCACCAAAATGTGGATTTCAGTTTTTGATTGATTTCATCCCAAATGAAATATAGTTATCAAATACTTCAAATAAAATAAACATTGTGGAATTAGGGGAGTTGATGAACAAACTAGAAGAGTTGTGTGATGGAGGGGTTTTATTCACCCATTATTTCCCCCATGGAGATCCAATATTCTATTCTATAAGAAAAATGATGGATCCATGAGACTGTACATTGATTATAGGTAAAAATTACTAACAAAAAAGGAAAAAGTATCATATGTCTCACATTAATGACTTATTAGATAAACATAATAGATCTTGGAATTTTTCAAATGATGACCATTATTTTTGGTATAATCAACTGTGATTAAAGAAGGAAAACATTTCAAAAGTAACATTCTCAATGAGGTATGAGAATTAAGAGTTTATTTTTATGTCATTTGGATTGCCTAATGCACCCTTTATTTTTATAGTCTAAGGAAATATTTTTGAAGGAATATATTAATGATTTTATTTTGGTTTTAATTGACTAATTGTTTTTATATTCTATAAGATATGAAGACCATGAGAATCACTTGTATATAATTTGTGATTCTCATAAATGAAAAGAGTTATATGGTAAATTTATTTAGTGTGATTTATGGATTCATTAAATTTCATTTTGTCGAAATTTTTCCTCTAAGGATGGAATCCTAATTGGTCCTATAGTGACAAATGAAGTAAAAAATGGATTATATAAATGAGAATAACTGAAATATGTGGTTCAATTGGATTGGAAGGATACTAATGAAGTTTTATTTATAATTTTTTTTAATTTCCTAACCAATTAACTAATATTACAAGTAAAGGGATAGGTTTTTTTAGAAAATAGATTGTAAAGAATTTTTTCATGAATTTAATAATATAATTTTCAATTCACTAATTTTGACTCTACCCACAATAAATGATTGGGTTTGATATATTTTAATTCATAAAAAATGTACTTGTTCGTTTCTTTATGCATCATGGTGATTTCATTTAAAATACATTAAGGAAACTAAATAATCATGACAAAAACTATCTAACCCATGGTCTTGAGTTAGAAACTATAATATATTGTTTTAATATATGGAGACATAATCTCTATATTTAATATTATGAGATATGCATAGACCATAAGAGCCTGAAATACATCTTTTCATGGAATGACCTCAACTTGATGCTAAGTGTGTGGCTTGAGCTACTCATAGATTATAATTTCCTAATACACTATAACCTATGAAAATAATATAAGGTATGAGATGAATTTAGAAGGAAATATCATAGAGTTCAATCCCAAATGATTATTGACAGCGTTCATATGCTCATGGATCAAATAAATATATACATGAGAATTATTAAAGAGGGGGAGACATAAATCCTTTTTCAAATGAATGTGAAACAACAATTATTGAAAAAGATAAAAATTTCTCGATATTAGGATAATATTTTAGAAAAAAATTAAATATATGAATGATGGAAAACTAGAATATTTCATTTCATACAATTCTATTATAAAATATTGATAGAGATTATGTCTTCCAGCTATATTGGGACTAAAATGGAATTACAGGATAATCTTTAATGATTGAATCTCAATATGCACCATCAGAGCAGAATGTTTTATAATGATTTTAAGGATAATTTTTTTGGAAGATAACATGATGTAGGAAATTTTGATTATGTTTCTAGATGATTATTTTTTAAAATGGAGAATACTATAACATAATGTCTTAGGGGATTAAAGAAATATATTCTTATTTATATGTGATTATGGTATGCCATCACTATGGACTTTTTCATAGGAATACTGAGGGATGTAATGAATAATAATGAAGTATGGGGTGTTGTTGATATAATAACAAAATATTCACATTTCTCCACTACAAGATTATATTTTCACTTTATCACCTCATAAGGATCTATATTAATGAAGTTATAATACTTCATGGCATACCGAATGTAATCATGTCTTGTCATGATCTTCATTTTACATTGAAATTATGGAAGAGACAACATAAGGATATTGATAATGGTATTCATTCGAGAAATACCTACTGTAATGAAACTGATGGATAGTCCAAAACAACCACTAAATCAATGAAATACATGTTGGAATCTTGATCACTAAAATATTAACGTATTCTCGATCTGTATTTACCTTTAAAAGAGTATTCCAATAAAAATTGTTTCCATTAAAGTATTTAAATTTCATCATATAAAGAATAATATTTCAAGGTATTTTATACTCTAACAATTTTTTCAGAAGTCCGTGAAGAAATATATTACACCTGTAACTTGTTGAAGCGATATAAAAAAAGGAAAATCATATTCTTGGTCATATTAATGTAGCTCAATTGAGGAAAATTACTTATGTCAGTATTCTGATGAAATATTTGGAATTTCAATTGTGAGATCATGTTTTATTGAAATTATATCAACTTAATTGTGTTTGAAGGTTTGTTTAGAATAAAATGATGTGACCCATGTAAATTATACCCTTTATAATTTTTGAATTGATTGGATCTCCCGCTTACTAGTTGACATTACCGCCAACCCTATCTAAAGCACATCGTGTCATGCATATAATATTATTAAGCAAGTATTTTCTAGAAACAATGCACATTCTTAACTCTAATGGAATTAAATTAGAACCAGATCTATCTTACTGTGAGTAACCCATTAAAATTATTGATACTATAGAGAATGTATTTATATATAAGGTTACTTGATTGGTTAGGGTACCTCAGATAAATAAATAATGAAGGAAGCAACGTGGGAAATATATGATGTTATAAAGATGAACTTATATGAGTTGTTTAGAATTTATTTATCATGAAAATTATGAGGATTAATGTTTTTTAGGTAGTAATAATTATACAATACATATAATTTACAATACATATCCTTTTAAATAAATTTAATCTCTTTGATAGATAGTGATACAGTCTACCCAAAGTTTAAGAGAACCTAAAAATAATATATTTTTATAAAGAAACATTAAAATGGTGGGTTTGAATTTGAATAAAAAAATTATGTAAAATATATGTTTATACATGATCATTTTTTCAATTTATTGAATATTAAAAACATTTGAATGAAAAATAACTGTTTTTGAAAAACTCTATTTTTTTCTAAAAAAATTGTTTCATCCCGTCTTCTAAACCTATCTGAAAAAAACATTATGTGACAGTTAAAATGAAATTTATTTTCAAAATTAGATTATAAAAATTATCTAGTCATGAATTTTGGTTTAAATTTCTGAAAATTTTAATTTTTCGATGAATAATGAAAATATATAGACATTAATTAAAAACTGCATTTTCAATTAAATTATTTAAAAAGTTAAATTTTAATTATAATTTTTTATACAATAAAATTAAATCAACTATATTAAAATTTATATAATTTTGGTAACTATAATAAATTTTAATTTTAGTTATGATATAAAAATATTTTAAGTATTTGAAATGTTTTCTTTAAAAACCCCCTTTCTTTGACACATCTAAAGGTTTAATTTCATATAGGATTCTACCAAATATGTGAATTTAATTTTCAAAAGTAGAGTCTATATTTCAATGTATAAATTTTTTTATTCTATTACAAGGTCAACATAATTTTTTTTCATAATTAACATTAATAAAAGTAATAATTACTTATAGAGGTTAGGGTTAAAACGAGTTTATTGGGTGTTAAACTAAATTGATCATGTAAACAATTTCCTAAACACTTGACAAAATACAAATTTTGGAAATATTTTATCCTTATAACCTATATATATCAAAAATTAAACATTTTTTCACCTTTTGGAATATTAATAATTTACGTATACAGTACTATTTTCAACAATTCCAAGTGTCCCCTCTTCCCCACTTATAAAAGGCATCCCACTACCATGTTCTCTTCACACATCCAAAGCCATTTGGTTTTTCCAAGATCGAAAAAAATAAATTCTGTAATTATCTTAGAAAATAATAGTATCATTTTATTTATCATAAATCAAACCTAAAATGGTTCTTGGTGAAAACCTAATGAAGCTTTAAAAGAAGAGGTAATGTTACTATACGAGTGTTTGTATTTTATTTCATCATCACCCACCTTAAAATATTTGAAAATCATTTTAAGGAAATAAAAACATTATTTAATACATATTTTTATATTATTATGTTAATTTAAAATACTCTATCAATATCATGTTTCACAAACTATGAAACAAAATAATTGATCATGTATGCGGTGGACTACAACATCATGAATTGATGTAAATCATTCTACATCAAAACATATCATAGAGGGATATAATGATGGATTTAATGTATATATAGAATATTAATGATGTTATTATAATTATTTATTTATAATACAATATATCCCTTCTTAATTTCCATTTCTTTTGAAATACAATAACATCCAATATGTGTGTGACAAACTACCACCTCATGAACACTACTACAAAACGTGCTTTTAATATCACAAAAAAAGTATCTTTTTCAGGGCCTAAAAGTGATAAAAATATAAATGATATTAAATTCAAAATTCATTCATCAATACTCGGAAAAGAGATGAAAAATATAACATTTATCACCAATTCAAAAAATAACTGACTATGAATACATTTATCATTACTTTTTGGAAGCACTAATAAATGGAACCTTTTTGTAGCTTTTCCTTGAACTGGTAAAATGTATCTTTATCAGCACAAGATTTAGTCCTGATATCAAAAAATAATATTTGTTCTCATTAAATATATTATAAATAACTCCTTTATAATAACTAGATGGATCTTTCATAAAGAGGCCATTTATTAGTCCTTTGCCTAGCCTTGATATTGCCCATTTGAAGAAATCTACAACTATATCCCTACATTAGCTATGTAGTAGACCTATAAAGTAAAAACCAATTACAATAAATAAAAAGTAATATAAATATTTAAAACCCCATATTTAAATACAAATAACACATTACTCTGTCATTTCAATTCAAAATTTGGATAATAAAAATATTTACATTCATGACATATTTATAATTAAAATTAATTGTAACCCAAATACAAAATTAAAACTAGTAGACTCTTTTCAACAACCATCCTTTCTGTAAAATAATTTCCCTAAAATAAACCAATGCTATTTTATTATCATTAAATAAAAATTATAATTTTAATACTACATAATCCACATGTGTTAAATTATATTGTTTATTACTATATATATTAATGATATTGTTTTTTAATCATTTCTTTAATTGTTATAGGGTTGATTTCTATAGGTAAAAAATTTGTTATGGATCATTTTCAAAAATATTTATATATAATATGAACTTTTCTACTCATTTTTTCCTATGTGAGGTGCGTTTTTGACTAAAATTACACTTATATTGAAAACAAACACATTTAGGCATACCAACCACATCGTATCTCAGACTGATGTGTAGTTAACTCTTACACATAGAAAAAAAATTATGGATTATTTTCCAAAATTTCTCAAACAATTAAAGGTAATTTGATCAGTTTTGATTGTGTGATCCAGGTTTTAAACTGAAGTACCACATTAATATTGAAAATAGACACTTCAAGTCATACCGACCACAATTTTTGATAGATTGATACTTTATTGATTACAACACGTCAAAAATGAATTTTGTATCATTTTCTAAAATTTTAAAAATAATAAAAGCTCATTTTCTTCATTATTCCTATGTGAGGAATGTTTTAAACTAAAATGGAACTTATGTTGAAAAATTTTACTTTGAATCTTACTAACAATGTTGTGTGTTTGAATGAAGTGTTTCAATTACTACACATTTAAACTATATTATGGACCATTTTCCTAATGATTTTATTTTCCTTGTATTTGGATTTGTGATAAGGGTTTTGTACAGGAATAAATCTTCTATACTGAAAACATATAAATCGAGTCATACTGATCACATCACGTTTCAGATTGATGTGGATTAAATTCATACATGTTAGAAAATTATTATGTGTAATTGTCCAAAAATTTGAAAACAAAATCATCCCATTTATTGGTTTTGGATATGTGATATGTGTTTTAAACTAAATTAGAACTTTTATACTAAAAATAATCATGTTCAATCATACATGACACATTGTGTGTCACATTGAGAAGAATTCAATTCCAATATGTTATAAATATTTTATTGAATGTTTTGCTAATTTTGAAAATAATATTAGAATTTTTTAGGGTTGTGGCTATGTGATTTTCTTGGAAAACAAAAATAAACCTTATTTATTGAAAATAGGAACATTGAGTTATATTAAGAACATCATGTGTCATATTGAAATTTGGTAGATTAAAAAATATTACAAATATATTATGGATAAGTTTAATTAAATTTGAAAACAATATGAGCATGATTTTTCAATTTTGGATATTTGATGTTTGTTTTAAATTACAACGGTACCTTTGTACTTAAAACATGAACTTTTATTCCAATATACAACATTGTGTGTCATATTGTTGTATGGTCAATTATCGCATGTGAAAAATATACTCTGTATAATTTTCTTGTTGTTTAAAATAATCCAAGCTCTTCTGTTTGGCTTTAGCTATGTGGTACATATTTTAAATAGAAATGTAAAATTTGTATTGAAAACATTAACTTTGATTCATACTAACCACATCATGATTTAGTGTTGAAATTAAGTTCATTGATACACATCATAAATATATTTTAATTTTTTAAAAAAAAATTAAAACAATACAAGTTATTTTTTTAATTTTTGAAATTTTATTTGTCTTTTAAACTAAAATGAAACTTTTGTATTCAATCTACAAACTTCAGGTCAGTAGATCGTATCATGTATCATATTGATGTTATGTAAATTCTTACACATAAAAAATAATGTATATATAATCTTCAAAAATTAATGAAAAAAGATCTCATTTTATTAGTCTTGGCTATTAAATGTGTGTTTTAAACTAAAATAGCTCTTTTAATTTATAACATACACATCAGGTCATATTTACCACATCATGTGTCAGATGGATGTGAGGTAAATTCTTACAAGTAAATAATAAAATATTTATCATTTAAATAAATTTTTAAAATAATTAAATATCATTTTCTCAGGATTTCATATTTTATGTGTGTTATAGAATAAAATAACACATTTTGATTTAGAACATGGCCTTTGGCTCATATCAACCACATTGTATGTCATATTGACATACAATGAATTTATACTCATGAAAAATATATTATTTATTAATTTCCTGAAATTTGAAATTATTTTCTTCTCGTTCTCTTAGTTTGTCTATGTATTTCACATTTTAATCTAAAATGAAACTTTTATATTGAAAAAATACACTTTCTGTCATACCGATAAGATTGTGTGTCATTTTGATGTGTGGTTGAGTTCTACACATAAAAAAAATATGGATCATTTTAATAATGTTTGATAACTTTATGTTTTTATTTTCATGGTTTTTTCTATTTTATGATTCTTTTTAACTGAAATTGAACCCTTTTATTGAAAACATACACTCTGGGATATATCCACCACATCATGTCTCAAATTGATTTTCGGTTAATTCCAACCAGTGAAAAATTAATTATGAATCCTTAAATTAGAGAAAAAATATAAATTTCTTCTTGGGTTTTGAAATTTTTTCATTTTTTAAATTAAAATGGAACATTATTAATTAAAACACACACTTCAGGTCATATCGACCACATCGTGTGTCGAACTAATGTGTGGTAAATTTATATATGTAAGTTTTTAGTTATTGATCATTTTCATAATTTATGAAAAAAATCCAAAATCATTCTCTAGGTTCTGGATATTTTATATTATTTTTAAACTAAAATAGAACCTTTCTCTAAAAAACATTCACATTGGGTCATTTCAACCCCATCATGTGTTGGATTGACATTTGGATGATTAATACACTGTTGAAATATATTATGGATCAATTTGAAAAAAATTCAAAATAATCGAATGTTTATTTTCTTGGTTTTTGGTATTTGGTGTATGTTTTAAACTAAAATGGAACTTTTGTAAAGAAAACATACACTTTGGGTCATATCAACCACATCTTGTGTCTGATTGATGTGTAATAAATTCCCACTTATGAAAAATAAATTATGGATTTTTTTTAATTTTTGAAAATAATATAATATCATTATCTTGGTTTTCTCTATTTGATTTTGATTTTAAACTAAAATGGAACCATTATATTGAAATCTCACACTTCAGGTCATATCAAACACATCATGTCTCGAATTAAGGTGAATTAAATTCCTATAAATGATAAGTGAATTATGGATCATTTTCATAAATCGTTAAATCAATAAAATCTTTTTACATAGTTTTTTGTATTTCATGTGTGTCTAAAACTAAAGTATCACATTGTTATTGAAACATGAACTTTGGATCATATCAACCACATCATGTGTCATATTTATGTATAGTCAATTCCTATAGGTTTTAAATGAATTATAGATAATTTTCTTAAAGTATGAAAATAATCATAGCTCTTTGGATATGTTTTGGATGTTTGAAATGTGTTTTAATATAATATTCCACATTTCTATTGGAAGCATTCACTTATTGTAATATCTACTATATTGTGTCTCGGATTGATTTCTAGTCAAATCCAACACGTGACAAAGGAATTTTGGATTATTTTCCAAAATATTTTAATTAATTTTATCTTATTTTTGGGATATTAATATATGATGTATGTTCATAAATAAAATGAATCTTTTTATTAAAAACACAAAAACTGAGTCATATCGACCACATTGTGTGTCATATTAACTTTCATTAAATTCCTAGAAATGAAAAATATATTATGGATTATTGTCTTATAGTTTTAAAAACCCTATAGTTCTTTTTCAAAGTTTATTATATATGATAAGCATTTAAAACCAAAAAGAAAATCTTATTTTGAAATCAGGTACATTAGGTCATACGAACCAAATCATATGTCATATTTGTATTTTATTAATTCTTATATATGATAAATGAATTATGGATAATTTTCTTAATGTTTGAAAACAAGGTGATCTTGTTCTCTATTTTCTGACCATGTGACTTGTATTCTAAACTAATGGGTAAATTTAAGAAAATTTATAAAAGATAATAATAATAAAGATATTAGTAAAAAATTAGAATGAAATGATTATAAAATTAACAAAATATGTAGAATTAAACTACCACTTTATGATGTTTGTATACATTCTAACATCATATTTTATTCCCATTTATTTTTATCAAAATTTATTTACACTAATATACTATTCATTGAGAAACATATCGAAAAATAATATAAAATAATTCTAATACTAATACTACACACCTCAAATATGTTTTTAATTCCATTAACCTTACTATATCACAAACATAGTCGGATATCACATGAATTATACATAAAAACACTCTGACACCAAGTATGGTTCATAGTCATCTCTAAAAATATTTAATTCTTATTTTGGTTATGTATATTGATTAAAATCATTGTAGAACAGAAAAAATACAGAGAAAAAATTTATTAAAGAACTTTTCTAATTAAATTTTAATTACATTTTGAAATTTCCTATTCGATGAAGATAATCTTCTTATGGTTTTTGATATCTTTCATAAATTTTTAAACATAATATCGACAATCATTGACCTTACCTTGAATCAAATATTGTAGAAACATTAACCAAAATAAGAAATGTTTTTTGAAATATATTATTATAGTTTAGTAATTTTATACATACCTTAATCTTTAGTCATTTGAATTAATCCATAGATTTAATATAATTATTCAATGATTTCATACCATGATTTATCCTATATTTAAAAATATCTCTATCATTAAAAAAATATTTTATAACATCATTTTAAACATATAAGTCTATATTAATCTAAAAAATAATGATTTTTTTCTATAAAAAATTCAAAATAGACATATTATGTCATTTTTTATGGATATCCATGCTTTGGATCCAAAAAAATAAATATTTAGGGTATCTTGATAGATTGATATCAACAACCAACTATTCCTATAAAACAAAAACAATTAAATAATGAAAAAAGTAAAAATATATATAATATGATTAGATTTTAGAGTTTTACCCACAAATTTTGTTCTTCAAAAATATTATGCTCTCTATTATTTTCTTCTCAAATGTATAATTTTTTGAATATTTTATTCTTATCAATTTCTTTAGATCAAAATTAACCTAATCTATAGTTATAATACATGGTCTATTGAATCCAATTAGTCATTCCAAGGGTTTTCCATTTATATAGTAGTAATATAAAAACATAAAGAAAATATGAATAGTTATTAATATTATTGATCATATTATATCATTTTTTCGATATATTTATTATGAAAATGTGCATTCTTTATGTATTTGCAACTTAAATTCCGATCCTTTCAAACATGAGAATCAAATATATACTCTCAAGACCAACCACATCTATAATGATAGTTTGAAAAATATATTCTTCAAATGGAATTTAAGTTATATATAAATCTATTAATGTTATTTATAAAATAGTTTTTAATGATAATATATGTTGGAGTTGAATTAGAATGGATAAGGTACTCAAGAATGGTACATTAATTTTCTTGGTTGATTCACTATAATAACATAATTAGGCCTTATGTTTCCCCATTATTTTAACTATCTGTGATACTATACTTCAATTTATACATTTTTCATCAACTATTATAGGTTTTTCATTTAAAAAAATTGATAATGACATACATCATGTATCTTTATATGATTATATATCCATGATAAAAAATATCCAATAGCAACTTTGACAGTTGTAATATATGGATCATCAATTAGAATAAGAAACATGGTGCTTAAAAATTGAGCTACCATGACTCCCATTATCATATGATCTATTGAGATTTATTTTTTAGGTATCATGTCCCCAGGGATATTTTACACTATGAACCTTGCCATAAATTTCTTCATAGGTATTGATAGATATAAATCTCATATAACTTTAACCTGTAGAATTTCATAATTTTAAAGTTATCGAATGTTTTTAATTCAAACTTAGGAGAAAGAGTAATGAAATAATTTATTATGTAGGCTATGGTGTGATGTTAAAAGGAATTAATAGATTCAATTATACTGGGTTCATTTGGTGGTTCATGTGATGATATTATCTCTACAGTCAAATTTCTTTGATCCTTTTGCATATATTAGTCTACTAAACTAGAGTAAAAAATAATATCATGCAAATAATATATTTTAGTATGATGTACATTCATAATATGATATGTATATTCTTCTAGTTTAGTACTCTTGATATGTGGTCATGGATACACTCCAAAACCTACAACTCTAATGAGGCAATATTGTTCGGGCCACTTTAAAGCTACTAAAAGTAGTTTACCTTCCATTATGGCTTCGTTGAATATTTTATTTAAACTATATAAGAAAAATAAAAAAACAAAAAAATATTTTCATGTTATAATATTATAAATATTAATGTTTTAATATTATTTTATAAGTACACATGTTGTCTATATTGGTTTTTTTATCATTAATTAGATTACCATATTTATTTATGTGGGCCTCATTCCATAACACATGATGTGGTATGTAAGTGGGTTTGGATTTTTATTCAACAATCTATTTATAAATAAATAAATATTTGTTCATTCATATCACATCTTTATTTTTTATTTAAAATATATACCATTTTTTTCTATAGGGAAGCATACCATGTCTTTGATATATGATATGAGGATATTGGATTTGTTGCACATTGTTTATTTTTAACACCCTATTCTTGTTTAATAAATTTAAAATTTGAGTAAAATTAGAGAAAATAAATAATTTCCATTGATATATTTAGACTATAGTAAACATGAAATTATTTCTCATCATGATCAACGATTAAGGCATTCCATGTTTTCAGATTTATAATGTATTCATAAGTATCTTATGGGTTGGGATTTATTTCCCCTCAGAATCCATAAGATGAAACATGGTAGGAAGCGTTTGGAAGGATATTTTTTATTTTTATGTAACCATTATGACATATTTCATACAGAAATCTACCAAAGTAAATGAACTCTACATTGAATAATTAAAATTAAATACACATTGTATTATATAACATTTTGGTAAAATAAATAATTTATATCATAACATTGCCTTTATATATTTCAAAATTGATACTTTTTTATAGGATGGGTAAGTTTCCGTTAATCTATATCAATATACACATTCATCCATATTGTAACTCCAACCTAACTAATGAAGACTGACTTGTTGGTATCAATAGGTCGGGCACATTAATTATAGCCAATTTCAATTTTTATACCAATTAATTTTTTCTATGATAATTTTATTCAACATGAGGATGATGCGTCTTTCTTTTTTTCATCAATATGTTTTTATCCCCTAATAATTTGATTGTTTTTTAATTTAACAGTTGTTCTTCCATGAGATGGTAATTCCATCACGTACAGAAGGCATTTTCTATATGAGTTACCAAACATTTAATTTAGATTCTGATAATAGAGAATAAAATTCAGAATATTATGAGGAAAATCATAGTATATTTAAAAAAATATCATATTTTCAATTAACTCTATTTATTTTTTTAATGGTTGAAGGGATTTGGATTCTATATCGATAATCTAAATTACCAATTTTTTCCCTCATAATGTACAATACATTTTATACAATATGAAGGAATGACGCTTGTAATATATTAAAAGTTCACAATACACATATTATGTCACTTTATTATGGATATCCATGCATTTGACCTAAAAGAATATTTGGGGTGTCCTGATATATTGATATCAATATCTAACTATTCCTATAAAACAAAAAAAATTAAGTAATGGAAAAAATAAAAAAAAATTATATGATTAGATTTTAGAGTTTTACCATACATTGTGGTCTTCAAAAATATTATTCCCTCATTTATTTTCTTCTCAAATGTATCATTTAGTGCTTCTTTGTTTCTTATCAATTTCATTAGATCGAAATTAACTTAATCTGTAGATATAATACATGAAATATTGAATCCAATTAGTTATTCCTAGGGTTTCCCCTTTATATAGTAGTAATATAAAAACATAATAAAAATATGAATAGGTATTAATATAATTGATCATATTATATCTTTTTATGGATATATTTTTTCTGAAATTGTACATTTTATATGTATTCACAACATAAATTCATATCTATTCAAACATGATAATCAAATTTAAACTCTCTAAACTAACCACATCTATAATGACAATTTGAAAATTTTATTATTAAAATAGAATTTTTGTCATATATACTTCTATTAATGTATTTTCTAAAATAATTTGTAATGATAATATATGTTGGAGTGGAATTAAAATGGATAAGGTACTCAAGAAAGGTCCATTAGTTTTCCTTGTTGATTCACAATAATGACTTAATTAGGCCCTCTATTTCCCCATTTTTATACCTATCTGTGATACTATACTTCACTTAAAAAAATTTCATGAAATATTATATGTTTTTAATTTAAAAAATTTGATAATGACATACATCATTTATCTTTATATTATTACATATCCATTATATAAAACATCCAATAGCTACATTGACATTTGTAATATATGGATCATCAATTAGAATATGAAACATGGTGCTTAAAAATTGAGCTACGATGACTCCGACAGTCATGGGATCTATTGGGATTTATTTTTTAGGTGTCATGTCACATGTGATATTTTACTCTATTATCTTCACAATAAGGATCTTCATGGGTGCTGATAGATATAAATCACATACAACTTTACCCTATAGAATTTTAGTATTTTAATGTATCTAAAATTTATATATTCAAATTTAGGAGAAAGACTAATGAAAAAAATCATTACCTAGGCTATGGTGTGCTGTTGAGGGGAACTAATAGACTCAATGATAGTGGGTTCATTTGGTTGTTCATGTGATGATATTTTATCTACTGTTGGATTGCTTTGATGCTTTTGCATATAATGGTCTACTAAACTAGAGTGTAAAATAATATCATGCAAATAATATATTTTAGTATGCAATACATTCATAATATGATATTTATATTCTTCTGGTTTAGTACTCTAGATATGTGGTCATGGATACACTCTAAAACCTACACCTCTAATGAGGAAATATTGTTCAGGACACATTAAATCTATTAAAAGTAGTTTTCCTTCCATTATGGTTTCCTTAAATATTGTATTTAAACTATATAAAAAATATATAAAAACAAAAAAATTAATTTTATGTTATAATATTGAAAATAATAATGATTTTATATTATTCTATATATACACATGTTGTCTATATTGATGTTTTTATCATTAATTAGATTACCATATTTATTTATCTGGGTCTCATTCCATAACAAATGATGTGGTATGAATGTGGGTTTGGATTTTTATTCAAAAATCTATTTATAAATAAAGAAATATATGTTCATTCATATCACATATTTATGTTTTCTTTAAAATATATACCATTTTTTTCTATAGTGAATCATACCATGTCCTTGCTATATGATAAAAGGATCTTGGTTTTGTTGCAAATTGTTTATTTTTAGCACCCAATTATTGTTTAATAAATTAACAATTATGAGTCAAAGTAGAGAAAATAAATAATTTGCAATGATATATTTTAGAATAGAGTAAACATGAAATTATTTCTCATCAGGATGACTGATGAAGGCATTCAATGTTTCCGGATTTTTAATGCGTTCATAAGTATCTTTTCAGTGGGGATTTCTTTCCCATCATAATCCATAAGATGAAACGTGGTAAGAATAGTTTGGAAGGCTATTTTTGATTTTCATGTAACCATTATGATATATTTCATATAGAAATCAACAAAAATAAATGAACTCTACATGGAATAATTTAAATTAAATCCACGTTGTATTATATAAAATTTTGGTAAAATAGAGAATGTATATCATAACATTAACTTTATGTCATTCAAAATGGATACTTAGTTATAGGATGGACAAGTTTCCATTAATCTATATCAATCTACACATACATCCATATTTTAACTCCAACATAACTAATGAACACTGAGTTGTTGGGGTAAATAGGTTGGGCACATTAATTATTGCCAATTTCAAATTTTATACCCATTCATTTTTTCCATGATAATTTTATTCAACATGGTGATGATGCGTCTTTCTTTTTTTCATCAATATGTTTTTTATCCCCTAATAATTCTATTGTTATAGAATTTAACACTTTTTCTACCATGATATTGTAATTACATCACATACAGAAGGAATTTTCTATATAAGTAACCAAATTTTTAATTAGATTATGTTAATAGAAGATACAATTGAGAATATTATGGGGAAAATTATATTATATTTAATATAATATCATATTTTCATTGAACTATACTTATTTTTTTAGTGGTTGAAGGGATTTTGCACATATATCAATAATCTAAATAACCAATTTTTTTCCCTCATAACATACAATACATTTTCTACATTACAATCACCGTGAAATGATGATTGTAATATATTAAAAATTCACAATACACATATTATGTAGTTTTATTATGGATATCCATGTATTGGATCCAAAAGCATATTGGGGGTATCCTGGTAGATTTGATATCAACACCTAACTATTCCTTAAAAAACCATTACAATTATGTAGTGAAAAAAATATGTATTATATGATTAGATTTTAGAGTTTCACCCATACATTGTGGTCTTCAAAAATATTATTCGCTCTTTTATTTTCTTCTCAAATGTATCATTTAGTGATTATTTTTTTCTTATCAATTTCATTAGATAAAAATTAACTTAATGTCACATACATGAATTATTTTGAAGTTAAATTTCATTTATTTTCCTTTCATTTTTTGTTTTAAATGGTTTCCAAAGGTTTTATGGAGAAATAGATGAGTTTTCATGAATTGGGCCAAACCGCGAGCCCAATTCCAGATTTAAAAATAAAATTTGTTTCCTTTATAACTTTTTTATTTTTTTATATTTTTACTTAATTCCAATTCCTAAATGGTCTCCTCTGACCTATTAACACCGAAATATAAATTTGGAGACCTTATAAATCCATAATCATGGTGGATATGGGTTTTTATTTAAGATATTGGGCCTGCCCGAAGGCCCATTTCCTGCATTAAAAATAATTTTTAAATGTTTTATATCTCCTTCAATATTTGCGTTTTTTCGGTGATTCCACATCCCACTCGACCCTAAGAAACCCAGGCGCGCTCACATTGGCTTCCCCCACTCCTTGGAGCTCTTTGATATCGCGAATTAGGGCTGAGCTTCATAGGGTGTCTCAAATCGGCCAGAATTGAAGAGGTAACTTCATCCCTTCTTAACTCTCTCAATTCTTACTTTTTCCCATCCATTCCAATTCCCAAATTACCTCCTATATCTTGTTCGAAGAATCCCTATATTTTGGCTGTTTTCAATTTTAGAAACTATTGTTTTTGGAGTGATTAATTCAGGATAATTCAAGAAGGTGAGTCTATTTCTTTCCTCATTCAAATTGCTTAGGGTTTCTTCCCTAATTCTTGAATTATAAAAAAAATCCAGAAGTTAGGGTTCATTCATAGGTTCTAAATTACTGTATTTTGGGTGAAATATTGAGGTTTTAGGTTTCTTTTTACTTCTTTGAGGTGCGGCGGTCATGTGGTTGATGTTTCGTCCCAATATTTGAGGGTTTCGACACATTCGGTAGGTGATTCCGTGGGTAACCATTTAATGATGAGTTAGTTTGCTTGATTAAATAATTTTTCATGTTCCTTTTGTGCTGTGCATTATGAGAAAACCATTTTTGGTTGCAATAGTAATGCATTTGTTTTTAAAGTTACATTTTTGCTTGAAGTGTGTATTTTTCAAATGTATTTCATGTGTTATATCTTGTGGTAGTTTTGTAAAATGTGGAAGTGATTTATTAGTTGTTGAAAGGGGCTGCCAATCATGGTTAGGTAATGATATAGTTCCATGTGGGCCTAAAAATGGGGTGTATTTGAATGGTTTTATTTGTATAACCTTGTTATACTCCTTGAAAGTGTTTTATGGATTTGTGTGTTCTCATGGGTATCTTTTCTGATATTATTCAATGTGATTATATAACATTTGAATGTGGATTATTTCATGTTTATTGGGATGCCAATTCTGTTTTGGTAGGGTCTTGGTGTGTTTTTGTCTTAAAAAGAGATTTTTGAAATGGATTTTATGTGCAATGTTTGGGTATACTCTTTATAATTGTTTTATGAAAGTTTTGAATGCTTTATTGGGTTGTGTAATAGGTGAAACTATATCAGAAAACTGTTTTGGTAGGCCTATATTTTTAAAAGTTCCATTTCATTTGTGAAAAGGTTGTTATGTCATATATATCATCTTGGAAATATTTTATTAAATTATTTTAAGGAGATATTTTGGAGTGAAAGTGATGTGAAAGTGATGTGGAGTGTTTTGTGTGAGTGTGATGTGAAAAAAAAATGAATTTTTGAATATGAAAGAAGTGTTATTTTCCATGTGTGTGGGCTGTTATTTGAGTTTAAATATCTTATAATTATTTTATAAACCTGTTTAATGGTTTTGTGGAAGTGTTGAAGAAATGTGAAATGTGTTTTGGGCTATTTTGGTGTGATTCGGATTTCAAAATCATTTTGAATGAAAAATGGATTTTTGTGACTTGTGTGGTATACATATGGGCTGTTTGGTGAATTTGTGATGTGGAAATGATATTTTCATGTTCAATGTACATTTCTTGACGTGTTGAACATGTTTGAGCACAAGGGGAAAACCTGGGTACTAGGTGGGTGGACGTGTACTAGTATGCTAGTGAATCCGTGGGTTTGGGCCTCAGATTCACTTAGCAAGATTGACGCTTACAACTCTAACTAAACTATGATGATGATGATTGGTGACCACTAGGTTATGGGTATGTTCCCTACTAGTGGCTCGTGCACGAGAATGGATATTTTTGATGGTTACTCTCACCGAGATACGAGGTACCTGAGACCCACAGCTAGCTAGTGCCTAGGTGTTACTTCCTATTTCTTGTGATCATTATTTACATTGTACATACCGTCAGCATACGGTATAGTTGGCTGGAAAATTAAGTAGTGTTGAATTTTTTTTAAATGTGTTGATTCTTAATGATATCCCACTTGAAAACTATTTTTATTCAAAGTAGCATCTTTTAGAAATTGTAACTAGCTTTTCATGTTTTTGAAAACTAGCATGCTTTTCATCTTTAAATGTTTATCACATGGAATCTCTTAGTGGTGGTATCCTACTGGGCATTGGCTCACACCCTACTTACACCCTTGGGTGTAAGTAGACATGGTTTTTTTTTTGTCGCAGGTTGGGTACAGTTTTGTTTTGTTCCAGTGGTTCGGGTTTCTAGCAGGTCCTTGGTGGTGAAGTCTTGTGGAGGTGGCTTGTGGGCGGTGCCCCTTGCCATGAGGGTTCTTGGGCTGTCCTTATTTGGATTTGTAACTTTGGTATAGACCTTTTGAGTTGTTTTAAGCCATGTAATTCAGTTCTGAATTTTTGTAAAAGATTGTTTGGTTTGAAAAATCCATATTTGTTTCATTGGATTCTTTTGTTGTTTTATGTTTATAAACTCAGGTAAATCGTTCCCAATTTTCATTTTATGATACCCTGGCACTTGTGCGAGCCCATGGGGATCGGGAACGCCCTTCGTGTATTGCCATGGACTGGGTCGGGTGCCGAGTTTGAAGGTGACCGGATTCAGTTCGTGGCAAAATGGTGTCAGAGGAGGTTCAGGTTAACTCTTTGGGTCATGTTATTTGGGGAAGAGTCAGGATAGTATGGAGTTAGGATTGTTGGGACATGGAATTCTAGTTATGGGTAGTGTTCCTGATCACCACACCTCATAATGGGATTCAAGTTTCCAAGAGAAATCGGTATTTATCTAAGTCCTTCGGTTTTCTTGGTTCGATGATGATTAAGGGAAATGAAAAGAGTGTTGGGTTAATTGTCCTAGTGAGCTCGCAAGGCCTGGAAAGCCATGTGGAGCCAAGGATATTCCCTAGAACACTCTCTGTGACAGTGAGGTGATTGGAATATGGATGCCAACCATATTTCCAAGTCACCCACTGAAACTAGTTTCCTCTTGCACTGTTTTGTGCTTAGGTTTTGAAACCGTAGCACTTTGGTTTTAAGAAGTGTAATGTTTTTGTGAAATGATTTTCAAATAAAGAGGTAATGGTTTGGTTTATGAAATGGCGGAACTTAATTTTCATAATTGTTTTGAAATATAAAATTTTGTGCTTACACCTCTTTGAAATTAAGAACTATATTGATGTTGGTTTTGAAAAGTGTTTCCAATAGAGTTTTCTAAACAATCAGAGTGTGTTTTAATGGGATGAGATGTTTTGAAGTTGATGTGAATATCTTGATAGTGAGTTATTTTCTAAATGTTTGTGACTTTTTGAAAAATTTTGTAAGATGTGAGTTGGGATTTTGTTCTCATAGTTAGCAGTTATGAGAAAAAAATGGATGTGTTGGTTGACCGTTTTGGTTTTGAAAAGTGGAAAGAATTTTTTTTAACCTTTGGTATTTCCATTAGCGACCACATGCATGGGGTTATATGGGATGATGGATGGTTGATGGCACGACTGGATGAGTGCCGGGATGGATATGAGGAGGGTGTCTGGTGTGGCACAAAAACATGCATGTGTGAGGCCCATGGGGTACCATTGGTGGATATGCTTACTGCTAAACTATTTGTTCTCAAAGAATTACTTTTAAAGAAAAACACGATGTCTTGATGAATATTTTTGTATGGTTTGTATTATGAGTTTTTGAAAATGTTGATGTTGTGGGATGTTTTGATTCCAAGAACCCCTTCTGTTTGAACTGTGTTTTGGGTTTGTGTTTGGTCGGTAAGCTGTGTTGTAGGGACGGTTAGTGGTCTCTTTTGAAAAATGTTTTGGGATGCCTTTACGATAGTTACCTTCATGTGTTTGGATCTGGTTTATGGCTTGTTTTGACCAATGGACCAGGTTGGTTGGGTCCTTGGGTTCTCCCATTGGATAAGGTACACCCCCATTAAAGGTTAATGCATAACTGAAGCGCAACCTAGATTGTTTCTCCATTGGAAAATCCTCCAGTTGATCAATATAAGGAATCCATTTCTTGAGATTTTTAGATTGAGTATACACCCTTTCCATTATTGGTTTTGTGTATCCTCTTGTAGTGGGAGATTGATTATGGATGGTTGAAAGTGACCTTAGCCTCTTAAGTTTCCTAATTTTTCGAAGGTGGAAGTGTTCTGGGTTTGTTAGCATGGATGAGTATTTGGATAGTGTCTAAGTGGAACTCTCGGTCCTTCATAGTCTCTTCGAAGAAGGAGTTTATGTTAAACTACTATTGTGGGAAATCTGGTCATGAGAGGATATTATGGCCACTTTCTAGAATTGTGTGTTGTTTTGGGATGTTGTACAAGTTACCTCTCTATTCATTGTTTATATCAGTCGCAATGGTCATGTTCGGTGATTCCTTGTGATGGAATGTGCTCGATTGACTGTAAAGGTGAAAGTTGGGCGATCATCTGAGAGTCTCTATTATGTTGGGAGAATGTCTCCCTTGAAAAAAAAAATATATTCCATTTTAGAGGAAGGTGAGTATAAGTGTTCATTACTTCTATTGTTTCTCACCCGAACAAACAAGGTATGATGTGTGTACATCTTCTAATCCCCTCTTTCAGTAAAATATCGAGTTAGGGTAATGTGAGTTTGGAATGTATTATGTCTTTGAAAAAAACTTATCGGGGGGATTGTGGTGTAGTTATTGTTTGCAATGAAAGAAGAATTCTCATTCAGGTGGTTTCCAAAGCCTAACTGTGAGGCCGAAGATGCTTCGATATTTTGAGCTCCATCCATAGGTCCCGGAGAGAAGCTGGCGCGTAGTCAGGGGAAACCCCAGTGTCATTTAAACCCTTGTGCAAAGTCATATCCTCAATATGAAAGATAATAAGAGTTTAAACCTATGGTGTCATCATATTTCTTCAGTTGTTCCCGTTCGGTGGAAATAGGTGGAGGGTCTTGTACCCATGTCATCACACAATGTTATTCCCTCCCACTTTGGTTTCCATTGAGTCTTTAGAGAAAGGTATGAAGTTTGGCTAGACAGGTCGACCACACGGTTTACACTTGGTTAGTAGTGACCATGCCCCCCCCAAAAAAACCATGCAGATAGAAGAATCTCCACTGTTAGTTCATGGTTTCCCAAACCATGCAGACTAACCATGTGGTCATCCCAACACTTTATATTTTGGGGTCTTTCTGTACTGGCCCATGCTGGTCGATTAAGATTGTTGGTTCTTATGGTGGGGAGCCTTTTTTTCCGTACCAATAACTTAGATTTATCCATGGTCAGGGATTAGTGGTATGTAGTCCCATTTGGATCTATCAATCTACCTAAATCTTCCTTGAGTAACCATTGAGATTGGAGAGTGCCCAATGGTTTAGTTATAGCAAGGTATGTGTAACCTTGTTCGATGTTGTTGTTCGTTTTAGTGAATTGCTTGATTCTTGTTCTGATAGTGTTTGAGGTGTTTTCCTTTGGGATAAAGCCTGAATGTGATTGATTGTTTCAGGAAAGTAGTGTATGATTTTGTTGTGAATTATTCCTTCCTTAATTGATCAATGGAGGTGTTTTTGCCTTTGGGGGCGAAACCTGGAAAGGGAGTACATCTTGGTTTATCAGTTCGGTTTGGCTTTCGTATCTGGACTTTCTGTAGCATTCCGGGGATGGAAAGTTTTCATGGTGGGGAGAATTGTCACATACATGAATTATTTTGAAGTTAAATTTCATTTATGTTCCTTTCATTTTTTGTTTTAGATGGTTTCCAAAGGCTTTATGGAGAAATAGATGAGTTTTCATGAATTGGGCCAAACCGCGAGCCCAATTCCAGATTTAAAAATAAAATTTGTTTCCTTTATAACTTTTTTATTTTTTTATTTTTTTACTTAATTACAATTCCTAAATGGTCTCCTCTGACCTATTAAAACCAAAATATAAATTTGGAGACTTTATAAATCCATAATCATGGTGGATATGGGTTTTTATTTAAGATATTGGGCCTGCCCGAAGGCCCATTTCCTGCATTAAAAATAATTTTTAAATTTTTTATATCTCCTTCAATATTTGCGTTTTTTCGGTGATTCCACATCCCACTCGACCCTAAGAAACCCAGGCGTGCTCCCATTGCCTTCCCCCCCTCCTTGGAGCTCTTTGATATCGCGAATTAGGGCAGATCATCATAGAGTGTCTCAAATCGGCCAGAATTGAAGAGGTAACTTCATCCCTTCTTAACTCTCTCAATTCTTACTTTTTCCCCTCCATTCCACTTCCCAAATTACCTCCTATATCTTGTTCGAAGAATCCCTAAATTTTGGTTGTTTTCAATTTTATCAACTATTGTTTTTGTAGTGATTAATTCAAAATACTTCAAGTAGGTGAGTCTATTTCTTTCCTCATTCAAATTGCTTAGGGTTTATTCCCTAATTCTTGAATTATAAAAAAATTCAAAAGTTAGGGTTCGTTCATAGGTTCTAAATTACTGTATTTTGGGTGAAATATTGAGGTTTTAGGTTTCTTTTTACTTCCTTGAGGTGCGGCGGTCATGCGGTTGATGTTTCGTCCCAATATTTGAGGGTTTCGACATATTCGGTAGGTGATTCCGTGGGTAACCATTTAATGATGAGTTAGTTTGCTTTATTAAATAATTTTTCATGTTCCTTATGTGTTGTGCATTATGAGAAAACCATTTTTTGTTGCAATAGTAAAGCATTTGTTTTTAAAGTTACATTTTTTCTTGAAGTGCGTATTTTTCAAATGTATTTCATGTGTTATATCTTGTGGTAGTTTTGTAAAATGTGGAAGTGATTTATTAGTTGTTGAAAGGGGCTGCCAATTATGGTTAGGTAATGATATAGTTCCATGTGGGCCTAAAAATGGGGTGTATTTGAATGGTTTTATTTGTATAACCTTGTTATACTCCTTGAAAGTGTTTTATGGATTTGTGTGTTCTCATGGGTATCTTTTGTGATATTATTCAACGTGATTATATAACATTTGAATGTGGATTATTTCATGTTTATTGGGCTGCCAAGTCTGTTTTGGTAGGGTCTTGGTGTGCTTTTGGCTTAAAAAGAGATTTTTGAAATGGATTATATGTGCAAAGTTTGGGTATACTCTTTATAATTGTTTTATGAAATTTTTGAATGCTTTATTGGGTTGTGTAATAGGTGAAACTATATCAGAAAACTGTTTTGGCAGGCGTATATTTTTAAAAGGTCCATTTCATTTGTGAAAAGGATTTTATGTGATATATATCATCTTGGAAATATTTTATTAAATTATTTTAAGGAGATATTTTAGAGTGAAAGTGATGTGAAAGTGATGTGGAGTGTTTTGTGTGAGTGTGATGTGAAAAAAAATTGAATTTTTGAATATGAAAGAAGTGTTATTTTCCATGTGTGTGGGCTGTTATTTGAGTTTAAATATCTTATAATTATTTTATAAAACTGTTTAATGGTTTTGTGGAAGTGTTGAAGAAATGTGAAATGTGTTTTGGGCTATTTTGGTGTGATTCGGATTTCAAAATCATTTTGAATGAAAAATGGATTTTTGTGACTTGTTTGGTATACATATGGGCTGTTTGGTGAATTTGTGATGTGGAAATGATATTTTCATATTCAATGTACATTTCTTGACGTGTTGAACATGTTTGAGCACATGGGGAAAACCTGGGTATCTAGATGGGTGGACGTGTACTAGTATGCTAGTGAATCCGTGGGGTTTGGCCTCAGTTTCACTTAGCAAGATTGACGCATACAACTCTAACTAAACTATGATGATGATTATTGGGTACCACTAGGTTACGGGTATGTTCCCTACTAGTGGCTCGTGCACGAGAATGGATATTTGTGATAGTTACTCTCACCGAGATACGAGGTACCTGGGACCCACATCTAGCTAGTGCCTAGGTGTTACTTCCTATTTCTTGTGCTCATTATTTACTTTGTACTTACCATCGGAATACGGTATAGTTGGATGGAAAATTCAGTAGTGTTGAATTTTTTTTTTAAATCTGTTGATTCTTAATGATAGCCCACTTGAAAACTGTTTTTATTCAAAGTAGCATCTTTTAGAAATTGTAACTAGCTTTTCATGTTTTTAAAAACTTGCATGTTTTTCGTCTTTAAATGTTTATCACATGGAATCTCTTAGTGGTGGTATCCTACTGGGCATTGTCTCACACCCTACTTACACCCTTGGGTGTAGGTAGACATGGTTGTTTTTGTTGTCGCAGGTTGGGTACAGTTTTTTTTTTGTTCCAGTGGTTCGGGTTTCTAGCAGGTCCTTGGTGGTGAAGTCTTGTGGAGGTGGCTTGTGGGCGGTGCCCCTTGCCATGAGGGTTCTTGGGCTGTCCTTATTTGGATTTGTAACTTTGGTATAGACCTTTTGAGTTGTTTTAAGCCATGTAATTCAGTTCTGAATTTTTGTAAAAGATTGTTTGGTTTGAAAAATTCAGATTTGTTTCATTGGATTCTTTTGTTGTTTTATGTTTATAAACTCGGGTAAATCGTTCCCAATTTTCATTTTATGATACCCAGGCACTTGTGCCAGCCCGTGGGTATCGGGAATGCCCTTCGGGTCTTGCCATGGACCGGGTCGGGTGCAGAGTTTGAAGGCGACCAGATTCGGTTCGTGACACTTAATCTTTAGATATAATACATGGACTATTGAATCCAATTAGTTATTCCTAGGGTTTTCCCAATATATAGTAGTTATATAAATACAAAAAGAAAATATGAATATTTATTAATATAATTGATCATATTATATCTTTTTAGGATATATTTATTTGGAAAATGTGCATTTTCTATGTATTGACAACTTAAATTTCTATCCATTTAAACCTGATAATCAAATTTATACTCTCGGGGCCTACCACATCTATAATTATAGTTTGAAATTTTTATTATTAAAATGAAATTTAAGTCATATATAAATATATTAATGTAGTTTCTAAAATAATTTTTAATGAGAATATATATTGGAGTGGAATTAGAATGGATAAGGTACTGATGAAATGTCCATTATTTTTCTTTGTTGATTTACTATAATGACTTAATTAAGCCTTTTGTTTCCCTATTATTTTACCTATATGTGATACTATACATCACTTCATACATTTTTTCATGACCAATTATATGTTTCTCATTTAAAAAAATTGATAATGACATATATCGTGTATCTTTATATGATTATATATCCATGATACAAAATATTCAATAGCTACATTGGCATTTGTAATATATGGATCATCAATTAGAATATGAAACATGGTGCTTAAAAATTGAGCTACCATGACTCCAATAGTCATGAGATCTATTGGGAGTTATTTTTTAGGTGTCATGTCTCCTGGGATATTTTACGCTATGAACTTCGCAATAAGGTTCTTTATGGGAGTTGATAGACATAAATCACATACAACTTTACCCTATATAAATTTAGTATTTTAATGTTATCTAAAGTTTTCATATTAAAATTTAGGACAAATAGTAATGAAAAAATTGATTACCTAGAATATGGTGTGATTTCGAGGGGAATTACTATACTCAATGATAGTTGGTTCATTTGGAGGTTCATGTGATGATATTTTCTCTACTGTTGGACTACTTTGATCCTTTTTCATATATTGGTCTACTAAACAAGATTGAAAAATAATATCATGAAATTGATATATTTTAGTAAGAAATGCATTCATAATATGATATGTATATTTTTATTTTGTTTGGTAATCTTGATATATGATCATGGATACTCCCTAAAACCTACACCTCTAATGAGGCAATATTGTTCCGGAAACATTAAAGAAAATACAAGTAGTTTTCCTTCTAGTATGGTTTTTTAAATATTATTTTTAAACTATATAAGAAATATGTATAAAAAATATTTTTATTTAATACTATTATAAATAATAATTATTTTATATTTTTCTATATGTATACATGTTATGTATATTGATTATTTGTTATCATTAATTAAATAACCATCTTTATTTATGTGGGCCTCATTCCATTACACATTAAGTGGTATGTATGTGAGTTTGGATTTTGATTCAAAAATATTTTTATAAAAAAAGGAATATATATTAATTCATATCACATCTTTATTTTTTATTTAAAATATATACCATTTTTTTCTCCAGTGAAGCTTTCCACGTCCTTCATTTATGATAAGAGGATATTGGTTTTTTTGAACATTGTTTATTTTTAGAACCCCATTATTGTTTTATAAATTAGAAATTTTGAGTCAAATTAATTAATATAAATAATTTCCAATAATATATTTTTGACTATATATTACATGAAATGATTTCTCATCAGGATGACTGATGATGGCATTCCATGTTTCTAGATTTATAATGTGTCCATTAGTATGTTACGGGTGGGCCATTCTTTCCCCTTAGAATCCATAATATTTAACATGTTAAGAAAAGTTTATAAGACACTTTTTGATTTTTATGTAACCATTTTAAAATATTTCATACAGATATCACCGAAAAGAAATGAACTCTACAAGGAATAATTATAATTAAATACACATTATATTACATAACATATTTGTAAAAAAGAGAATGTATATCGATGCATTACCTTTATATCATTCAAAATGTATACTTTGGTATAGGATGGACCAGGTTCCATTAATCTATATCAATATACACATTCATTCATATTATAACTCCATCATAACTAATGAACATTGAATTATTGGGGTCAATTGTTGGGGCACCTTAATTATTGCCAATTTCAAATTTTATACACATAAATTTTTTCCATGATAATTTTATTCAACATGATGATGATGCATCTTTCTTTTTTCATCAATATGTATCTGATCCCATAATAATTCGATAGTTTTAGAATCTATCCCTTATTCTTCCATTGAGATTGTAATTCCATCACATGAAAAAGGTATTTTCTACATGAGTAACCAAAAATTTAATTTAGATTATTTTAATAGAAGATATAGTTCAGAACATTATGTGGAAAATCATAGTATATTTAAAAAAATATCATATTTTCATTGAACCCTCTTTATTTTTTTAATGACTGAAGTGATTTGGCTCCTATATAGATATTCTAAATAACTAATTTTTTCTCCCTCATAATGTACAATAAGTTTTCTACATTATGATCACCATGAAATGATTTTTATATATAAATCAATGGGTTTTTCTTGATTGAATTTTAATCAGACCCTATTGCTTTTTTCACAACAAAAAAACAATCCAAATCTTGTTTGTTGGATTAGAGACATAGAATACATTCCCTTCTTTTGATAACATTATGAATGGGTCATCCTTTTCCCCATCCAAATGAAAATTCAACTTTATGAAGACTATTTCCTCAACATTCACTAAACTCAAATTAGAAGCCCATTTCTAATAGAAAATCATCACTTGAAATATTGTATAATTTGACTCATATATCTATTTGATAACAACATAATATGAATTTTTTACATAAATTAGATTACCATCCTTGGAATCAAATATGTGAATCAATTCCACTACAAGTATGACTCCATAGTTTTTCCTCATATTGAATTTATTATGTTATTTTATATAGAATATATAATAATTGATTACATAACCAATGTAAATTATAATATTTATTATTCGGTACATAGGTGATGTAACCTTTAAATGCAGGATTTTCAACTAATGTTTGTCATGTTTTTAATGATTTTAATAATTCTTTATGTTGTTTCGTTAAACTAATTACAGTATAGACATTTTATAGTTTAATTCATTTTTATTTATTTATTTTTTATTATTTCCAATGTTTGTAATTTTAATTTATGATATTTGAATTTTTTTAATTTTTTGTGGTATATCATTTTATTAATTATTCTTTCAATATGGTTATTTTATTTTAATTAACATTACCTTTTATTTAACATCAAATATTATAATTTTATTTTACTAATATTATATAATATTAATTATAAATTAATTTATTGAATTTAATTTAATTTTTTAATTCAAATATTTTTAATTTAATGTCTTATATAAATTTAATATCTAATTATTTATGTTATCTACTTTTTAATGGTAGTTGTCTTTTAATTTATGTTTGTTTTTAATTTTAATTTCCTTTTTTATCAATTTAATTAGTTTTTTATTTGAATTATGTTATTACTCATTTTTTAATTTGATTTTCGTTTCTTTTAAATTATTAAATTATGGGTTTAAATTTAAATTTTATTATTCTTTATTTATAAAAATTTTTATTAAGCATAATTTGTAATTAAATATTCTGTATTGGAAGATCAACTTTTAAGTGCACTCAAAACTAGCCTCCCTTTTCAATTTTTCCATCACTCACTATTGGAAGAAATATTTCAAAAGGTGACTCCCATTTTTTAATCTATCCTTTTCCAAATTTCCCTGACTCACCATTGGGACACCCAACGGTGGGGCTTTTTTTCTTTTTAAAACACATATTTTTGAGTAGTGAGACATTTCTTACTACTAAAGGAGAACCAATGGTGAGTCATATGACTCAACTCCAGCCACTCTATTTTAAACTTTTGTTGCCTAACAATGGTGACTTAATAAGTCACTATTTTTCCTTTTCACCATTGGAACCCTTTATACTTCACTACCACCATTGGAACCAACCATTGAGATACACCACCATAAAACATAATACACAACCTTCCACCCTTCAAATCACTATCGATCAAGACACTATCACCCCTCCCATGTCTCATCGTCACACCTCCAGCCTCTCCCTCTCCCAATAGTGACTCTCTTACCACCATTCCTTCAAATCTAATTTCATGGCCTCCCCTACTTTGATGGTGACTTAGATTCACTATTCTACCCCAGTAATCATTCATTCTCATCACAATGTTGGATTAAAAAAACTCTTTGATTCCCCCACCCTTCACCATCACCTATAAATGTGAACTACAACCAACTACTTCTATCTGAGCCTGAGATTACTATAGATCTGGAAACATCAAACTCATATCTCACCCATTATCACTATCTGATGCCCTTCCGCTTTCATTCCGAAGAAGACGTTCCACTGAGTTCCACATCTAAAAAAAGCATAGACACAATGACTGGAGGAGAAAATGATCTTTGTCTTAGGAGTGATATAGCCATTGAATTTTATGTTGTCATTTATTGGAGTTGATATTGATCAGAGCCACCTGTGGAACTATCAGAAAAAAACTAGACCCCCCCCCATGTGTGGGCGGTGTTGCTTCACATGGGGGAATACAAAAAATAACACAAAATAATAATAATTATAGTAATTCTAAATATATAAATAAAATAACAAAACTAAATTAATATCTTTTTTAAAAATTAATAAAATTAATTATTAAAATTAATTATTAAAATAAAAAAATTTAATCAATTATATGATTATTAAATAATAACAATTATAAACTAATTACACTATAATAAAAATATAGAAACATAATTAATAACTTTAATAATATTATTTAATAAAATAAATATTTAATTAAATTAATAAATTTTAATATTGAAATGATATATTTTTATTATGTTGTTGAAATATTATCCTTAATAGTTTTAACTAAATAATTTCATAACTAATAATAATTTAAATGAAATAATATAATTCCAATAGTGAGTTAAAATAACTAATTTTAAAATAATAATTTAATATTTTTAATCAAATAATTATAATAATTAATTAAGTGAGTAAATATTCATATAATCATTTTACATTAAATCCAATATTAACTGGTCTTTTTTTCATTTTCAGATACTTTTAGGAGCCTAAATTATGACTAGGATCCTGAAGAACTCTTGAGAAAAGGTTTTTATATGGTATTTCCTCAAATCATAAACAGTGGAGAAATAGAGACAATGTGTTTAGGGATTTCAAGCAGATAGGTTATGTCAAAAATTGTTATGTGGCCACCAACGAGAGACGAAATGGGATTCTAAAAATTTGAAGGCATCATCAGGGGTTATATTAATGATTATTATTATTCAATAAATTATCAATCATTCGACACCCGGTGAAGCATTGGAATTTTATGAGACTTATGGAATTGATGAGACCTCTAAACCTAGCAGAGTAAGAGCAGATCAACACTATAGTTGAAGGAGAGTTCTCCCTTCCCCTATTGTTTTCAAATTATTAAACTTATAATTGAAATGTTCTAAATTTTTTCTAACCAGAATGATCATTGGCTAAACACTACTTTCTTGGGGTATTTAAATCTACTGGTTCTTTTAGTTCACTTCTCTACTAAATAAATTCATCAATATTGAGGATCAATAACTGAGATTGATTTTTTTATTGACAAATTTTTTATTGCAATTTTTATATTCCATTTTAAATTTCAAGATCAATTGGTCATATTGATCTTGAATCCTTTTTCCTATACTATTACAATTCAAAACATTGGAATATAGCGAAGAACGTTATTCTATTTAATCATATCAATTGTTTTATCAATTTAATGAATCTCTGAGTGGAAAACCTCAAGAATTTTTACACTTCAGGATTAATATTCCAATGAAGAAGATTCTTCAATAATTTTTTATGGTGTGATTTTAATAAAATCACTATGACGAATTTATCCATTCAATTTATAGTGTTTATTTCCCCTTTCCTAGTTTTTTATTTCTTTTTTCCATCCCCTATTTTAACTGCATGTCCATCATCAATTATAATTATTTCTAATTTATTTAGCACAAGTAATTAACAATTTGGATTTATAAAAATCAATTGTTTCATCCTATTTATTTAATAATAATAATAATAAATAAATAAAGCAACAAATATTTTCAACCCATGTTGACTACAGTGGGATTATTTAGAAGTTAGGTGACTCCAAATCAATTTTAATCATTACATTGGTTTAAAACTTTCCTTACACTTTAATATTGTTCTTAGATGCTTAAAATTAATTAAAATTTGAGTCATATTCAAAAACATAATGGCCAATATGCTAGACATATATTTTTCATTAAAATTAAATTCATATTTTTAGATAACTAATTATGAAAATACATTCAGAAACATTCTATAAACCATTTATTATGTGTATGTAATGTCTATAATTAATCACATGATAAATTCTAATCACATCGAATGAATTTATGTGATTCAACATATTGATAAACATATTCACTATTATATAATATTTATTGGTTTTTTTCTCTTATACTGATATTGTAATTATAACAATATCAATTCTGGAAATCTATTCTCTCATACGGTATCTCCTATGATGAAACATCGCAATATTGATTATATCAAAATTTTATAGGTAATAGATATATAATTCAATACATTCCGCAAGAATATACCATTATACAATACAAAATTATAGAAAAGATTGAATCTTCAAATACCCTTTCCAAGTCATAACATACTGTTTAATGGGGTACATCCATTTGTAATGAATTGCAATGTGGAGTTGAAATTATCTAAGCATATAAACCGTAAGGTGAAATATTATATCAAATAATTATGTTTGAAGAAAATTTATAATTAAAATAATATTACTATAACCTCTTTATTAAAAAATGGATACTTTTTTGGGTCTATAACATTAATATATATTGATATGAAAAGGATGTAGAGTTTGTTTATTTTATGTCATACATTATTAGGTGGAATGAAAGTTAAAGATCCAGTAACAAAATATTGTATAAAAACATGATAGTCATTTAATTTTATTCTATATAACATGAAATTACTATTTTAGATGACATTATTAACATTTAAGGAGTACTCCACAAGAGAAAGAAAATTTGTCCCTTTACACTTCAACAGTTCCAAATCCTCCCTTGTCCTCATGTTAATATTCTAAAACCTAGCTTTTACGAAATGTTTTTTAGGAACATTTATTAACTTGCAAATAACACTATCAAATACACATTTTATCTACATGAATTACATCAGGAAAATGAGGGACTTAAAAAAATATATTATGTTAATTCAAGGAAAATTATTCTCTTTATCCAACCATATTTCGTAGGGTTTTTAATTTTTTTACTATTAAAATTATCAATATTATTTACTTTATTTAATAATTTATCTCCTTTTATTTGAAATAATGTTATACCTTTTTTGGTATTTCCATTAAATGTTGTCTTCCCTTATTTTTATGAATTTCATCGATGTAAATAATTGTGATTTCATAACAACATTGTATCCAGAGAATGTTTAAACTAACTAAGTTTGTACATTCTTCACAAATGGAACACCACAACATTCATGTAATGATATATACAAACAAATATCTATAAATTAGAATTCCATTTATCATCCCAAACAACATGGATCTCAATGTTTTTTTCACTTCAATTGGTATCATAAATTTTAACATTGGCATCCCATATCAATTTTAGATCATCAATCAGTGGTGCTTGATATACATCACTTTCATTACTGAGTTTTTTTGGTCGAGTAGAAATCATGTAGAATATAATGTATTTTCTCTTTATGCATAACCACAAGGGAATGTTATAATTTAACAATATGATTGGGAATATACGTTTATTACAACTATGTAGACAAAAATTATTTATTCCATCTATATATAATTCAAAACGGATGTTTTGTAGATCATTTCTAAATTTAGGACACTTGTAACCAATTTTCATTGATTGAGAAGAGACTCTAGGATGATGTTGTTTCCAAACATTAATTATTATATATGGTTATCATCATTATTGCCTCACAATTCCTGTACATCCATATAGACTTCTAAACTATATAATTTTTGGAAATTATCACATATATTTTAAATGGAATGATTCAACATTCTTGTAACGATCCCCAAAAAAATTACGAATTTTTATTACATAATCATGGTCCTTAAGAAATTATATTAAATAATTTGAAAAGATTTTGTTTTATTATAGATCATTCCCATGAAACATAGAATTAATTTATCATCATATATACAATAAAGAACTAAATTTTCTTCTCATAGCTTATCATTCAAGATACTAGGAACTTCTATAAAGATATTTTTTCTTCATCTACTTACATTATTAAAATTATATAGATATAATGTAGCTGATACTATTGTTTATTTAGTAAAATAGTTATACAATGGCATCTTAGTATTTATATAAAATATCTTAAAAAACATTGGACAATCATGAAGTTCTTCATCAAAATCTTTTTTCATTTCATTCATGTTATCTTCATCATCATTTACATAGGTTTTAATATAAAATGATTCATAAACCACAATATCATCTCATTCAGTGTTCATGTTTACTATTTAATAGTTTTCTGCCTAAAAATTATTGATTTAATCTATTTCATGGTAAATCAAATGTTTTTCCAACTCATCCAACTAATTTGACGTGAATAACAAAAATGTAAACAATGAAAAATTATTTTAGAAGGGTCATATTCACGCTCTATTTCAAACATGATGAACTACATAACACCATATTCAAACCCTTTTGCCATATGATTAGTGTGAATCCATTGTCATTTAATATCCCTAATATTAAGTTCATAAAAATTACATTGTTTTTTTAATAAATAAATAAATGTAAAATATTAACAATCATAGGATATAGAAATAGACAGTTTAAATAAGTGGTTCCAAACATTAGAATGTTTTCAGTTATGATTCTGAAAAAAATATCATTTTACACAAGGATATCAGGAATAGATAACCTATATTAATCATGTGGTTTTTGGTATAGGTTTTTTTTGTTGTTGTGTAGGAAAAAGGTGATAATTCAAGGACAAATTTTGTTTCATTTCTAGGTAGGATTCCAAGAATTGGGAGGATTTAATCTTTGGTCATTTATTCAAATTGTTTGAGGTGGTCTAGGTAGTGTTTCAATAACATTTTGATTGGACATTAATATAGGTAGGGGAGATTAGGTGGTTTTCACTAATTAGTTGAAAATGTTCTCCAAAAAGTAATTCGAAGATCTAGAAAGAGTAGTGGGTGTAACATCCCAGGTAAATAAAGAATAAAGAATTTTCATATTTATTAATATTTACGAATTAAATATTAATTTTATTTTAAAGGGGTTGCTATGTTCGATAGCGTACCCGATACGCAACGATGAGTTTCTTTGAAACTTACGAAGCACACTAGTAATAAAATAATATTATTTTAAATGTTAGTTAACAAGTAGCCGTTGTACTAGCGGGAATGGATAGAAATAACTAATATATGATTAGATATGTTTTTAAATGTCTGTACATTTACCCAATAAAAGATAAAGGCTTAAAATACGGAAAGAGTTCAATTTTAGGGCATATATACTCTAATTTTCACTGAAGGTTCACTTATCACCTTTTAATGGTGAACCGTCATTAAATATATTTTTGATCACTCTTATACTTTATTTTGGACCAAATATAACTCTTCTTTAGAATCGGGAAATTAAAATTTACTTTCTGTAAATTTTTGGTACCTTTCTGATAAAGTTCATTTTTTTATGAATAGTGTAAAATGTTGTATTTTAATTCAAAACCTCTTTTTAATCTAAATTATTTATATGATTATATTATTATTTTAATTGGTTTTAAAGTGAAATTAGAAAATATTTTTACCAGTTAATCCAATGGTGGTCATTGGAATCAATTTCACTTTGAAATTGGACTTAAACTGGTGTCAATCTTTTGATACTTATTGTTTCACAAAAACACGCTATTTGTCCTGACAGCGGGAATTAATTATTAAATTAATTAATTTCACTTATATGTTTTGAATTTTGTAAAATGGACTTCATTTTTGAATTCGGAATATCAAATATAGCTTAGGGTGAATTTTTGGTAATTTTCTGAAAAACTTCAATTTTTGATAAATAGTGAAACCACTAAGTGGTAATCAAGCAAACTGATTTTTCAGTTAAATGAAATTTACCACTAATGTGTATTGAATTTTTAAAATCCGACATACATGGTTGTCATTAAGAAGTAAAATGTGGTTCAATGAGATTAAAATAATTTTTTGGTGAATAGTAACTTTTTTTCATTAATTGCGATTAGAGGTAGTTAGTGTAGATTAAGGTAAAAATGGTATTATAAGAATGTGAAAACACCATGACACGTGTCCTACACCTATTGGGTGAGTCATGGCCGACCAAGACAAGCCATGGGCCAACTTGGGGACCCCATGGAGCCACTTTAGTTGGAAAATGACATTAATATATTTTTATTTAATGTTAAAGTGAAAATGACACTAACATAAATTGTTTTACTAAAATACTTTTTGAGTGGGGTTATACAAGTCACAATTTTGATTATAAATAGTCATTGGAAAGATAAAAAGATTTCCTACATCATAGTATTTTTTTTATAATTTTAAAACATTAAATAAATTATATTATATATGACATAATAATGATGCAGCGATGACATCATTATTTGACGATTTAAATAAAATGGAAAGATAATGAAAAAATATAAAACCTACACATGGAAAAAACCAATTGGATGAGTGGATTTCGAACCATTATCACCTTATCCACGAATTATATCAATGTGGGACCTTTTAAAACCGAAACACATTTTCAAATAAAGTAATATTTCTTTACTTTCCAAAAGTGCCCCTCCTCTCCTCTTATAAAAGGCCCCCACCTCTACCCCATTTCACACACTTCTCAAGCCTTTGCCTCGGCCAACCCCTGCCCAGTTACTCTCTCCACATCCCTCTCCTCATCCTAGAGGATTCCCTTTGGGAAGAATCCTTTCAAAGGAAGCCTTTAGGCTCAAATCAAAAGGGAGTTACACTTTTAAAGGTAATTCATTCTCTCTTGTTCATTTGTTTTATTTTGCTTCTACAACCCTCTAAACTCTTTTTATTTACTTATTTTGTAACAAAACCAGTATCTTCAATATACTAGGATGTTGTTATAATATTTATTTGAGCTACACTCTCACACAACTACATCAAATGGTTAAAGAACATACGGTTTCCGTGGATGGCGAAATTCTGCCTCCCGAAACGATGATTGTTCAATACTCATTTAACACCTTCAAGGGTGGCCATTATGATGTCACTATTTTTATATATGATATATAATATGTTTATGTTTTCTTTAAGCTTCTGTATTTTTCATTTTTGGCATACCTTTATGGTTTCCATTATGGGTAAACACGATATCTTCATTTAAGGAAGTGCGGACTACCGCCCCCTAAAAGTGATGTGATTCGTTAATGCCATATGTGGGACGTGTAAAGGATGGATTTAAAGTTATTATATATGATGTTATACTGGAATTATAATATACCTCTATATCATTATTATTTCTTTCCATTAAAGTATGAGATAGAAATGAAAGTAGCGTTCATGCGTACGTACGGCTTACCATCTCTATGAACGGTGCATTTCATTTCTTATCCCCAAATGTAATGTACTATTAAAATAACATGTATATAATGTATATATATAATTAATGATATATCTAAATGATGAATATAATTCTGGAATTAAAATATCCATACCTCTCATTTAGTTTTAATTCCATTAATATGACAAAGAAATGAATGTAGCGTTCATGCGTACGTACGGCTTACCGTCTCCATGAACGGTGCATCTCATTTCTTACCTCTAAATGATTATGTAATATTATAAATACATGTATATGCTGGATATATATGATACATATTATATCCAAATCAGGAATTTCATTCTGGATATAAAGAACTTTTGACCACACGAACAACATGTAATTGTAAGAAGTCCACTTTCGACTTAAGAACCAAATATTGACAAAAAAACATTATTAACTTAAATAGTTACATAATGTTTATAACATGGCAATAAGTGATATAAAACAAATAATTAACTTTAAAAAGGTTCTTAATCAAGTATAAATTAACTCAAGTTTATTATTCAGGACGTTAAAGAACGATCGAGTCAAGTCGGACCCAAGGTAAGGGACTTCGTCTCAATCTCCTTTCATTGAGGCATATTTAGTTTTATACACAACTTTCTTTTATACGGTGTATAAACTCCTTTGACTTTTACTTTTATACAAAAGGAATCTTTTTCTATGAAGTGTTTTACTAAACGACAAAAAGGAATGTTTTTTTTAACATACGCGGTGACAACGACCTTTTCCGCCGCCGCGAGTATTATTTGATCTTTGGCTTTCTCAACAAGCCGTAATGTTTTTAGAATAAAATAAATACCATATACTCTTTTATGTATTTTTCTATTGAAAATGGTTTTGATAAAGGATTCTATTATGTCAATATATTTATGATATATTGTGATTGAAATGTGGAAATTTTATCATTCTTTTATATTGGTTTTATGTTTTATTATTTTATATTGGTACTTGGACATTTTAACGGGTGGTTACATTATAAAACATATGACGGGTGGTGACGTGAATACCAGGACAGGTGGTTACGTTATAACCTCCAATGCGTTGGGTATGGAAGTCGGCCGTATGGCTATTCCATTAAGTATGTATGGAAATTGGTCGTATGGCTATTCCATTAAGTGATATGTGTGGAAGTTGACCGTATGGTTATTCCACTTAAGTATATTTATGTCCCAAGTTACCTTTATATATTCTATGTGTTCTTTATATGGGTTTTATGGTAATCCTTTGGTTACAAAAAGGTAAGTAATGATACTTTATTCAGTGAAGATTTTTTTTACTACTTCATGAAGGTGAAAGTATTACTTTGATATAGTATACATGGTTTACTTGATGTTTGAAAAACTAACAGTTTTCATTATTTTTGTATCCCTTACTGAGCTTTTTATGCTCACCCCAAGTTTTTTGAAATGTTTTTCATAGGACTTAAAGTGGAATAAGGTCAAGGATGGGATCAAGGGAATTTCATGCTATCTAAAACATGGAATCTAGACATATTTCTTTTTAAGAGTTTTTATTTTATGGAGACTCAGTAGAAGTGTCTACTTTGTAATCTTTTAAGAAGTAATAGTTATGTTCTAATTCTCTAAAACTCTAATCCTGAAAATATCCTCAATGTGAATTATTCATTTAATTCAATATTATGTAAGGTTTAAGGCTGGGGCCTTATAGTTGGTATCAAAGGTCAGTTTTGACAACATTAGGAGTTAGAAAAGTGTTAAATTATAATATGATTGAAATGATATAGCATTTACGGATTACCATGTTGCTTCGCCTAAGATATTTCTGTGTTCAGAATGGTTTTCCGCATAGGAAACAAAGCAGCTATGTTGGGATGACATCAGGAGAAGGATAACCTTCCAAATCAGCAACCTGAGATAGTCGGAATCGGAACTGAACAGTTTGTTGCAGTGATGGCACAGTTGACTCATGCTATAAATGGTGGTGGTATCCATGCACGAGATCAGCCAGATCAACTGCAGAGGAATATGTCAGTGGTGTAACATTTCATGAGGCAACATCCCCCATCATTTAGAGGATCATCTGACCCTGTGCAAGCTGAAGGGTGGATTAAAGCACTGGAGAAGATTTTTGATGTCATTGGGTGTTCCGAACATCAAAAGGTTAGTCTTGTTGTTTACCGTTTTGAAGGTGAAGCTGATCAGTGGTGGTCGATGGTGAAAAATATATGGGATAGTGATGAGATTGAGGATCTTCACTGGGACGAATTGAAAAGTATGTTTCTTGAGAAATATTTTCCTAAGGTGGTTCGTCTTAGGATGGAAAAAAAGTTCCTAGAATTGAGGCATGTGGATGATTCAATGGCTGCTTATGAAGAAAAGTTCACTCGATTGGCAAGGTATGGTCCAAACATCATACGAGATCTTGATAGTAAAATAAACCATTTTTACTCAGGGTTAAAGCCAAAGTATCGAAGGGCTTTAGCTTCTCATGAGTTCAAAAGTTATGAAAAACTTGTTCGATGTACGGAGAAGGTCGAAATGGAGTTTGCCGATGATCAGGTGTTCTATAAAAAACAACAGAATAAGAGGTCTAGTTGGCAGGCAAAGGGGAAGAATTCATCAAAGAAGCAAGGAGGTAAGAAAACCAAATATCCATCCTGTGAGAAGTGTGGTAAAATGCATCCTGGAGAATTTTTATCCAAGTCTGGTAAGTGCTTTCGGTGTGGTCAGTCTGGTCATATTGCTCGTAACTGTAAGGAATATGATCAAGTAGGCAATGAAAAGCCAACGGTAAGATGTTTTAAGTGTCATGAAATGGGTCATTACGCAAACAAGTGTCCAACGATGAACTCAACTGGGGGAATGCAGCTAGACTACAAGCAGGAAGGGGTGGCAAAATCCTTTGCAACAACTTCAGTAGATGTTGGGCCATCGAATGAAGTGGTATCAGCTCCAGGGAGCTCAGTATTTTTCGAAGATTGACATGAGGTCGGGGTACCATCAGTTGAAAGTAAAAGAAGCAGACGTTCCTAAGATGGCGTTCCGTACTAGATATGGCCATTATGAATTTGTAGTTATGCATTTTGGGTTAACCAATGCACCTACTGTATTCATGGATCTTATGAATAAAATTTTCCATGAGTTCTTGGATAAGTTTGTGTTTGTGTTTTGACGTTTGTGAAGAGGTTATGTGTGCCTTGTGATTCACAGTTGAAGAATGAGTTGTTATGTGAGGCTCATAGTTCCCTGTTTTCAGTTCATCCTGGCAGTACTAAGATGTACAGAGATCTGCGGGAGTATTACTGGTGGGATGGAATGAAAAGAGACATTGCTGATTTTACTGTGAAGTGTTTGACATGTCAACAGGTTAAAGCGGAGCAGCAGTTACCGAAAGGGATGCTTCAGCCTTTACCAGTGCCAGAGTGGAAATGGGAAAACATATCAATGGACTTTGTTGTGGGATTACCGAGGACATCTCGAGGTAATAATGCAATCTGGGTTATTGTTGATCGCCTTACCAAATCCGCTCATTTCCTTTCTATACGAGATACTTTCTCTCTAGATCAAATTTCCCGTTTGTATCTTAAAGAGATAGTCAGGTTACATGGAGTTCCTCTCTCCATTGTATCAGATCGTGATCCCGGGTTTACTTCTAACTTTTGGAAAGGACTTCAGAAGTCGTTGGGTACTGAATTAAATTTTAGTACACCTTTTCATCCTCAATCAGATGGGCAGTCAGAACGAACAATTCAGACATTGGAGGATATGCTACGAGCGTGTTCTATGGATTATCAGGGAAGATGGGACCAACATCTTTCTTTGGTTGAATTTTCATATAATAACAGTTTTCATTCTAGTATACAGATGGCACCATTTGAGGCATTATATGGTAAGCGGTGTCGAACTCCAGCATTTTGGAATGAAGTGGGTGAAAGGAAGCTGATGGGACCAGAATTGGTAGAAGATATGGCAGAAAAGTTCAGTTGATTCAGAAAACACAAGAGAACAGCTCAGAGCAGGCAGAAGAGTTATACGGATAACCGGAGGAAGGATCTATCTTTCGAGGTTGGTGATCATGTTTTTTCAAGGTTTCTCCTTGGAAAAGCGTGATGAGATTTGGTAAGAAAGGAAAGTTGAGTCCAAGGTTTATTGGACCATATGAAATTCTGGAGAGAGTTGGATCAGTTGCATACCGGGTGGCTTTACCTCCGAGTTTATCTCAGGTACACAATGTTTTACATGTTTCAATGTTGAGAAAGTATATGCCAGATCCATCTCATGTTTTGAGCCCAGAGGTAGTTCAGCTGGAAGAGAACCTATCTTATGAGGAACAACCGGTCCAGATTCTTGACCACAGGGAGCAAGTGTTACGGAATAAGGTGATTCATCAGGTAAAGGTTTTGTGGAAAACCATGTGATTGAAGAGGCAACATGGGAATCTGAAAATGCTATGAGGGATAAATACCCCCACTTATTTTGATAAGTGAATAAAATTGCGAGGACGCAATTACCAAAACGGGGGAAGGATGTAACATCCCAGGTAAATAAAGAATAAAGAATTTTCATATTTATTAATATTTACGAATTAAATATTAATTTTATTTTAAAGGGGTTGCTATGTTCGATAGCATACCCGATACGCAACGATGAGTTTCTTTGAAACTTACGTAGCACACTAGTAATAAAATAATATTATTTTAAATCTTAGTTAACAAGTAGTCGTTGTACTGGCGGGAATGGATAGAAATAACTAAAATATGATTAGATATGTTTTTAAATGTTTATACATTTACCCAATAAAAGATAAAGGCTTAAAATACGGAAAGAGTTCAACTTTAGGACATATATACTCTAATTTTCACTAAAGGTTCACTTATCACCTTTTAATGGTGAACGGTCATTAAATATAGTTTTGATCACTCTTATACTTTATTTTGGACCAAATATAACTCTTCTTTAGAATCGGGACATCAAAATTTACTTTGTGTAAATTTTTGGTACCTTTCTGATAAAGTTCATTTTTTTATGAATAGTGTAAAATGTTGTATTTTAATTCAAAGCCTCTTTTTAATCTAAATTATTTATATGATTATATTATTATTTTAATTGGTTTTAAAGTGAAATTAGAAAATATTTTTACCAGTTAATCCAATGGTGGTCATTGGAATCAATTTCACTTTGAAATTGGACTTAAACTGGTGTCAATCTTTTGATACTTATTGTTTCACAAAAACACGCTATTTGTCATAACAGCGGGAATTAATTATTAAATTAATTAATTTTACTTATATGTTTTGAATTTTGTAAAATGGACTTCATTTTTGAATTTTGAATATCAAATATAGCTTAGGGTGAATTTTTGGTAATTTTCTGAAAAACTTCAATTTTTGATGAATAGTGAAACCACTAAGTGGTAATCAAGCAAACTGATTTTTCAGTTAAATGAAAGTTTACCACTAATGTGTATTGAATTTTGAAAATCTGACATACATGGTTGTCATTAAGAAGTAAAATGTGGTTCAATGAGATTAAAATAATTTTTTGGTGAATAGTAACTTTTTTTCATTAATCGCGATTAGAGGTAATTAGTGTAGTTTAATGTAAAAATGGTATTATAAGAATTTGAAAACACCATGACACTTGTCCTACAACTATTGGGTGAGTCATGGCCGACCAAGACAAGCCATGGGCCAACTTGGGGACCCCATGGAGCCACTTTAGTTGGAAAATGACATTAATATATTTTTATTTAATGTTAAAGTGAAAATGACACTAACATAAATTATTTTACTAAAATAATTTTTGAGTGGGGTTATACAAGTCAAAATTTTTATTATAAATAGTAATTGGAAAGAAAAAAAATATTTCCTACATCATAGTATTTTTTTTATAATTTTTAGACATTAAATAAATTAAATTATATATGACATAATAATGATGCAGCGATGACATCATTTTTTGACGATTTAAATAAAATGGAAAGATAATGAAACAATATAAAACCTAAACATGGCCAAAACCAATTGGATGAGTGGATTTCAAACCATTATCACCTTATCCACGAATTATATCAATGTGGGACCTTTTAAAACCGAAACACATTTTCAAATAAAGTAATATTTCTTTACATTCCAAAAGTGCCCCTCCTCTCCTCTTATAAAAGGCCCCCACCTCTACCCCATTTCACACACTTGTCAAGCCATTGGATCGGCCAACCCCTGCCCAATTACTCTCTCCACATCCATATCCTCATCCTAGAGGATTCCCATTGGGCAGAATCCTTTCAAAGGAAGCCTTTAGGCTCAAATCAAAAGGGAGTTACACTTTCAAAGGTAATTCATTCTCTCTTGTTCATTTGTTTTATTTTGCTTCTCCAACCCTCTAAAATCTTTTTATTTACTTCTTTTGTAACAACACCAGTATCTTCAATATACTAGGATGTTGTTATAATATTTATTTGAGCTACACTCTCACACAACTACTTCAAATGGTTAAAGAACATACGGTTTCCGTGGATGGCGAAATTCTGGCTCCCGAAATGATGATTGTTCAATACTCTTTTAACACCTTCAAGGGTGGCCATTATGATGTCACTATTTTTATATATGATATATAATATGTTTATGTTTTCTTTAAGCTTCTGTATTTTTCATTTTTGGCATACCTTTATGGTTTCCATTATGGGTAAACACGATATCTTCATTTAAGGAAGTGCGGACTACCGCCCCCTAAAAGTGATGTGATTCGTTAATGCCATATGTGGGACGTGTAAAGGATGGATTTAAAGTTATTATATATGATGTTATACTGGAATTATAATGTACCTCTATATCATTATTATTTCTTTCCATTAAAGTATGAGATAGAAATGAAAGTAGCGTTCATGCGTACGTACGGCTTACCGTCTCCATGAACGGTGCATTTCATTTCTTATCCCCAAATGTAATGTACTATTAAAATTACATGTATATAATGTATATATATAATTAATGATATATCTAAATGATGAATATAATTCTGGAATTAAAATATCCATACCTCTCATTTAGTTTTAATTCCATTAATATGACAAAAAAATGAAAGTAGCGTTCATACGTACGTACGGCTTACCGTCTCCATGAACGGTGCATTTCATTTCTTACCTGTAAATGATTATGTAATATTATAAATACATGTATATGATGGATATATATGATACATATTATATCCAAATCTGGAATTTCATTCTGGATATAAAGAACTTTTGACCACACGAACAACATGTAATTGTAAGAAGTCCACTTTCGACTTAAGAACCAAATATTGACAAAACAAACATTATTAACGTAAATGGTTACATAATGTTTATAACATGGCAATAAGTGATATAAAAGGAATAATTAACTTTAAAAAGGTTCTTAATCAAGTATAAATTAACTCAAGTTTATTATTCAGGACGTTAAAGAACGATCGAGTCAAGTCGGACCCGAGGTAAGGGACTTCGTCTCAATCTCCTTTCATTGAGGCATATTTCGTTTTATACACAACTTTCTTTTATACGTTGTATAAACTCCTTTGACTTTTACTTTTATACAAAAGGAATCTTTTTCTACGAACCATTTTACTAAACGACAAAAAGGAATGTTTTTTTAACGTACGCGGTGACAAGGACCTTTTCCGCCGCCGCGAGTATTATTTGATCTTTGGCTTTCTCAACAAGCCGTAATGTTTTTAGAATAAAATAAATACCATATACTCTTTTATGTATTTTGGTATTGAAAATGGTTTTGATAAAGGATTCTATTATGTCAATATATTTATTATATATTGTGATTGAAATGTGGAAATGTTATCATTCCTTTGTATTGGTTTTATGTTTTATGATTTTATATTGGTACTTGGACATTTTAACGGGTGGTTACGTTATAAACCATATGACGGGTGGTGCCGTGAATACCAGGACGGGTGGTTACATTATAACCTCCAATGCATTGGGTATGGAAGTCGGCCATATGGCTATTCCATTAAGTATGTATGGAAATTGGCCGTATGGCTATTCCATTAAGTGATATGTGTGGAAGTCGACCGTATGGTTATTCCACTTAAGTATGTTTATGTCCCATGTTACCTTTATATATTCTATGTGTTCTTTATATGGGTTTTATGGTAATACTTTGGTTACAAAAAGGTAAGTAATGATACTTTATTCAGTGAAGATTTTTTTTTACTACTTCATGAAGGTGAAGGTATTACTTTGATATAGTATACATGGTTTACTTGATGTTTGAAAAACTAACAGTTTTCATTATTTTTGTATCCCTTACTGAGCTTTTTATGCTCACCCCAAGTTTTTCGAAATGTTTTTCACGGGACTTAAAGTGGAATAAGGTCAAGGATGGGATCAAGGGAATTTCATGCTATCTAAAACATGGAATCTAGACATATTTCTTTTTAAGAGTTTTTATTTTATGGAGACTTAGTAGAAGTGTATACTTTGTAATCTTTTAAGATGTAATAGTTATGTTCTAATTCTCTAAAACTCTAATCCTGAAAAGATCCTCAATGTGAATTATTCATTTAATTCAATATTAAGTAAGGTTTAAGGCTGGGGCCTTATAGTGGGAAATTGAAATAATACAACACATTTAACCTCTAAAAAGAATCATTTAAACCATGATCACTCTTTTATTTAATTTTCATTTCTAACTAATTAATTGTATCCAATAAATGAATATATATTTATTATTTCATTTATTTTTATTTACCATGTTCTGATATAATTCACATCATAAGTCAAGGGAATTCATATAATTATTTCATTAATAATATTAAATCATCTTATTAAAATGTTATTAAAATGGATTTCTTACTCAACTGAATCACATACAGAGATACATTAATCTATTCATCATAAATAATTATGTCATAAAACAAAATCTATTTATTATTATATATAATACTTCCCATGGAAACTATTGAATCATTATTTTTATTTAGTTCGGTCATAGATTTCAATATTCGTGTTAAAATATCATTCCTCAAAACATACAAGGTCATTTAATTAAGGTATTTTGACACAATGTTAAGGAGAAATGAATTTTAAGAAAAAAATGGATGAAATGATTAATGATGTTAGAAGTGAATTTGGATTCCATGTAACTATCATTTTCCATCCCATTCACACATTGGTCAATAACATTATAAATTTATAATGTTAACAATTGAATAAATATTTTTATATTAATAAATAAATTGGTAATATTTTATGAACAATGATCTACATATATTATTTAATTCATTATACGTTATTATTACAATTAAACTATATAACCCTTAATATTTTTTATAATTAATTAATGTATGTTATCAATATGTATTCTTTAATTCAGTATCATTTCATCTATATAATTTCCACTTAGAAACTTTTCTTTAAATATCTATAAAATATAATGTTTATTGATAGTTTGTTTTAAAATATATTCACAACAAAAAATTGGTAGCTATATCCTTGGAATGATTAGATAAAATCAATGTTCACACAAACCACTAGAATCAACATATAGATTAAAAATTGGATTTTTTTATACATTTACTCTTCTAAAATAAAATTTTTCTACCATATTTAATTTTATCCCTCACAGACACTTATATAGATTGTAATTATTAATAAAAAACAGGTCTTCATGAACCAATGAATTTTGTTATGATATCTTCTTATATTATATATAACTTCCTAATATTCATTTACCTATAAATCCACTACATTTTCTCATTTTTTATGATTCTCCACTACCTCACTACTGAAGTGTTTTTCCAAAAATATCTGAGAAAATGCTTTAAATTGGGGGTGAAATGAGTGATTGAAAAAAATAGAATCTAATTTCTTCATGTTGGTTTAGTTTCATCCTAATTGATTTATTTAAATTTAAAAAAATTAAAGGTAAATAAATATTATGAAAAATTGGTTTTTATAGTGCTTTATTTCTATAAATAATATCCACTAGTAAACTCTATACACAGCCTTTGTTTTCTTGATGAAATTTATTTAGTTCTTTTTTCAAGTGATATTAAAATTGAGTTCATGAAGATAAAATGATGTATAAGGATAAAAGAGATTTTACTATGATTTCCATTAAAAATGAGTATACGTTACCATTATGTTCACTTCTTAGGGATATAATAAATGAATAAAAGTAACTAAAATGTTATATACTACTATTTGTATAAGAATTGATCTCTTAATATAGAAATAAATATTTATATATATAATATTTAATACAGTTTTAAACACATATATAAATCCATAATTTTTAGATTATGACTCTTCTTCAAGAGAATATGTGTGTATTAAAAGTGACTTTTTAAAAAATAAATTAATTGAATAATAATTGTTTTGAAATAGTTACAGTATTTTTTCTTCTTTATTATCCCATAACTTTATATTGAAATGTTATAATGGATTTTAGTAGTTTCAAAATAATCATGAAATTCATAATTTTTCAATCAAATATAGCATTTATTGAATTTCCCAAACTTCATATGAATAACTAAAAAATAATTCTGACCTTTCTAGTCTACCTTATTAAAAATACGTTTTTTCAATGTAATATATTTTTATTTCCATGAAATTCAAAAATCTCATAATTAATTCCCTATATGATATTCGCATATAGATATATATATATTTGACAGACACATTATAAAAATAAATATTAAAACAATCAAATAAGAAATACATCTTATAATCCTAAAGCCATATGTTTAATAACAACCCTGAGAAATATAACATAATTATTGATATAGTATTTAGACTTCCTTAAAATTGGAAATTTAAACAACCCAATCATACCACTAAAAAATATCATCAATATTTATAATATTCAAATTCAATCAACCATTTCAAAAGAATATGTAACATTAAAAAATGTTTTTCTTTTAAATACATAAATTCTATCAATATATAAAATATAATAGTAAAAAAATTAACTTAAAGGATATTTAAAATTATCATATATGAATATGTAGTAGTAAATTTTTTTCTTTTCAAAAATATGTAATATTTATACACATAAGAAAAATCAATAGATTAGTTTTATCTATAAATAAGGATAAAAATATTAAAAAAAACATGAATTCACTTCAGTTCATCATTAACAAAATGTATATCTCTTCCCTTATATGATTGATTAAACAATAAATATGAAGTAGTTCATTTTTTAGGACTTTTTATTCATGAAATGTTTTATTAGGGACAATTGATATCAATTCTTACACAATCCATTAAGGTTTATTATATTTAAAAATTTCTAGACTTTCAAAAAATAAATATTTATTCAACATCAAATATATATATACAATTTGGTATACTTTGTAAAAATTACACCATTGTCATCCTTTATAAGAGATAGTATATTTTTATATTTCTTTATCAAAAATTAATATTCTTCCCTTACTCAAAATAACAAATTATAAGATAATTCATTTTCTAAATAACATATTTTATATGTTCATGAACATAACCAATAAGAAATTTTCTTGATTGATGATTACTTTTATTATGTTGCACATATTTGATGTTTGAAATGATATTTGGTGAAAAAAAGTTAAATAAAATATGTTTTATTCTTCAAGTTTTTTCAAACAATAAAAACACTTTAGAGAAATGTGCTCTAAGATAGAAAACATGAAATATTTAATAGAATATATTTCATTCTAAATAAATACATGGGAGATATGCTCTACCACCATAAGGAAGTGACCATGCTCTACCAAAACAAGCCTATGCAGTGGAGAAGTGGACGAGAACCTATACGAGGTAGTGTTAGAGAGATCCTTTGATGGGTTGCACTAAGACCAGGAGGAAACCAATGTTCCTGGAGTTGTTTGGAAACAAAAAATAACAAAACACTAAACATGAACTAATAAGGATCTATTCTCGTTTTTATATGGTACAAATAGGTATATAGAGACCCAAAAACAAAGAACCACAAGAGGAGAACAAATAATAGTTGGGACTTCATCAACAGAGTTGCAAGACATAGAACCATGAGACAACAGAGCCAAGATAACAATGTGATATTAAACATCGTGGAACATGAACAATCAATGAGAGAGAAAGATAAAAAATAGTATAACATAGATTTGAGGATTGATTCCTCTGATTTAAGGATGAGGAGGAGCAGATACAACAGTGGACTTCCATAAGAGGTTGAACATTGTGACTAAAATCTGTGGGTCTAGGGTAATTTATCAATGATTGTGTGTGAGGGGGGGGGTTATCAGTGCTTCCAAAAAAGCATTGATAAATATGGGTTTTATGAGTGTGAAAATAATAAGCACTAACAAATCACCACTTCATCGACTTTTTTTTAGCATTGATGAATATTAATATTATTCACTGCTATGAAATAACTCATAAAGGCCATATTTATAATCACTAAGGTTTTGGATTTAAAAAAGACGGCCTATATAGATTTATAATAACGATTATAAATAAATTTATTTGTAACAATATTTATAAATTTTTTTTAAATAATTCTAAATTTATTTTTATCATTATATATATGTATATAATTATAGATATGTTTAATAAATATATATAAATATAAATATAAATATGTTAAATATGTTCATTTTGAAAATATATTTATTTCAAATTTATAATTATTTAATAATATAATTGTTATTTTTTATCTATATAAATAATTTTTTTAAAAAGAAAATATATATATATATATAATTATAAATATGTTATTTTATAAATAAAGTAATAAAAAATTTATAAATATATATATTTTTAAATATACATATAATTTATTATTTATTACTATAAATAAATAAATATATCTATGTCGATTTATATAAATTTATTTAATAATATAAATATTTAATAAATGAATATAAATAAAATATAAATATAATAAATATATAATTTAGTTATATATAATTAATTGAATTTTAGAATTATAAATATATTTATAAATTTATATAATTTTAAATATTTACAAACATTTTTAATAAATCTATATAAATATAAATATAAATATAAACGTATTAAATATAATCATTATTTTAATAGAATTATTTCTATTTTATTTCTATTTAAAAATATAGTTATATAAATATAATTACATATATACTTTTAAATAATAACCTTATATACTGACTGGAAATTACTTTTTTTTATTTCCAAACACTTTTAATGGAATGTGAGAACCAATGACATCAAGACTTAATCATAATAAAACAATCTCTAACAGACCAAAACTCAAGATCAAAAACAACACTCACTACCAAAGAGAAGCTCCTCCCAGCAAAAAAAATCCATAACTTTCAGCTTCCATTGTCTCATCGCAGCACGATAAATATCTATATATATACTTATAACTACAAATACATAATTTTATTAATTTATAAAATATACATGTATAAATAAATATATTTTCAATTATATTTATAGTTATTTATTAATAATTCTAAATATATCATTATCATTATATATCTATATATATAATTACATAAATATTTATTAAATATATATCATAATAAATGTAATTATTAATAATGAAAATATATTAATTATGAAAATATATATATATTTATTTAATAAATAAAAATATAAAAATATAATTATATATATTTTTATATTTATAAAAATTTTATATATTTTTAATATAAATATTAATATTAATATGTTACATTTACTCATCATTTAAATCTATTTATTATTATTTTATAATTATTTAAATTTATAATTAATTATTTATATTTATTTGAATACTTAAAAAACTATTTACTTTTTTATAATTATAACTATATAATTTTTTAGATATAGTAAATATTATACCATTATAAAATTTTAGGAAATATCTTCCTACAAATAAGATTAAATCTGTTGATATCTTTCATTGAATGTAATGAATTGTTTTTTAAGAACCCAACCTTATACAATAAATAATCTAGTTAATTGGACAAGAATTCATTTTCATACATTCCTAAAGATCTTTTCAGTTTGAAGTTTTAGAGAATAAGTACATGATTCATACAAATCAATCCTCAAGCATGAAATGTTGATACTACTATAACTATATTCATTTCTTCTATATTAAAGAAGTTTTTAATAAGACATTAATTATTTTCATTAAAATTCTTCACACAATTCATCCAGGCTTCATATTTTCTCAATCAAATCTTTTAACTATGGGAATAAATATTAAAACATTATATGAGAACAAAAAGATAAATATGTAAGTTAAAAATAATAAATAAATCAATAGTCAATTAATAATTATAAGCATATCAAATAATATTCACAATGACCTAATTCCCACACATAAAGTATCATATCTACTTTGTGAAAACAAGAGGTTTCTTTATTCATAGAAAACATACTTAATACCATATAGTTAACATGGGGAATTTCATACATAATATTTTAACCCTCAAAAAGACCATATGATATTTAGCCATCGTGGATACATTACAATTTAACACTCTTGGATACCTTATAGTGTAACCATCACATATAAACCAGGAATAACCATTTCGATCAACATCCAATATAAACATACCCAATGCATTGGAAGGAGATACAATTCCCACCATTCATAAGAAACAATTCCCAAGAACATGAACATATTTATAAAATAATAATACATTCACTATAAAAACATTCTTTTTGAATTTTGTAAACATATAAATTTAAAATGGGATTTTTAAAGGAAAGTCTCTGACCTCATGTTATTTTTTACTTAAAACATTTTCAAATATCCTATATATTTTTTTAAATAGTGATATTAATATATTAAAAGACCATATTCATATCAATAATACCTTATAGGATCTTTTTATAATAATGTTCCACCCATTTGTTAAGAATATTTTATTCTTTCCATTGTTTCACATGTCTTTTTGTAATGGTTTCCATGGTCGGTTCATTATGAATTTTTATATTGAATGGATAAAATACCCAAAAGGTTGAGAGAAATGGTACTATTTTTTCTGAAATTATAAGTGATACCATATATCATTTTATTTTCTAATATGATGATGAATACTTAGATAAACCTTGAATGAAAATTATTTCATTTATTTTGGAATTTTTTACAACCATCAATAAATTATATAATTTTTTTTAATATCATGTTAATATATTGGTTTCAAAATATTATATGACTTGTAATATGTATAATAAAATTTTATTTAACTAAAATAAAGGTTTTATGATCATAATTTAAGGCATTAATGTAAATTTAAAATCAATTTTTCATGATGGTGGTAAATCAAAACATCATGGATGATGTTCTGATTTATAGAATAAAATTAAGCAAAGTAGTTTGATGATAAAATTTTCAATCAACATGATAACACAACAATATATATAAGATACTAGATATTTCATTTCACTAGAAAAAAGGAACATTTGTAGATAATAATAATAATAAATTAAAGTTAAATAAATTAGATTGAAAGAGGATTTTACCTGTAGAATTATTCTCATTGAAAACCTTTTTAAGAAACTTGTTTTTAGATTTTTTGTGAGAACAGAAGGTCTCAAACGTGGGGAAATGTATTTGGAGTAAAATCACATATAGATTAGACAACATACAAGCCCTTTATGTGTGATGAAAAAAGATGGTGGTGGGAGGTATTTATAATGGAGGTTATGGGTTTTTTTTATTTTATTCATCAGTTTATTATTATTTCTCTAGAATATTAATAGATTTTATTCCCAAGAATATATATAGTAAATAGTGCATCTCTGTTCAAAATAAAGGTTCTTATATCACCCATAAATCAATCATGACTCAATAATTGATTTATTTATCTTATATAGAAAATTAATGTATTTCACTATTCAACAAAAATTCAACTTTTTTTGAAAACCACCAAAAAACACCATAACCATTATTAGATGTTTAGAATTAAAAAATAGAATCAATTTTATTAATATAATTTATTTAAAATGAGAAATTAAATTTCTAATTGAAATTATTAGTTGTTCGAGAAATATCAATTTTAAAATTCTAACTAATTTTATAACACATTGATAATTTAATTCATGTCTCATAAAATTATCATATAATCATAAGAAAAAAATATAATTAATGAGTCAATTTTATGATAATAACTTTTTGTTTAAATTATTATATTAATTATAAAAATGTAAATAAAAAAATTAAGTGTCACAAAAAGACTAACAATTAATTTATCATTATCAAAATATTTATTTACATAATCCACGATTTAAATATATTGTATTGTCACTTATAAGATACATATATTTTATTTATACTCTAATAGAGGGGTTTACATTTCTATTATTATAGATTACTTAATTTTAATAAATACCACTTTTTTATTATATTTTTATAATGAATTTATCTATTTAATACCCAAAATGGAAAACAAAAGTTATAAGTACCTTGGTTGTTTCACTCCCCCTGAAATTTTAGAAATTGAGTCCTCAAAATTTTTATGAACATATTAAACAACTGAGGATACCTTTCCCTCATAAAATTTTCTTATTCTTATGTTACTTCTTCTACTGTGTGGTTTCTCTAAAAAAACATGACATGGTGAATTACCTTATTTATCAATTATTTCTCTCTACGATAAACAATATGAAAAGGTTTCCTTCCATAAGAATTTATCTTTTCTAACTACTCTACTTCTGGTCTCAAAAAGTGAGATGAATTTGGGACATACATTCTCAAAATCCAACCAAGAAAATCATTGTGTACCTAATATAACCTTAGAGGCAATGACACTCAATATGTAACTGGTCCTACCTTCTCCAGTATTTCAAAATTTCCAATGAACCATTGACATAGATTTATTTTCATTCAAAAAACTATAACACATTTCCAAGGATATATTTCAAGTAAAACAAGTTCATGTACCTAGAAAAAAAAATCATTCTTCTACTTCTCTGCAGAAACAATTTGTCTACTCTGAGCTGTCCTTATGTGTTGTTGGATCATCATAACATTATCTACTAATTATTCTACTAAATATAGTTTTTTCATCTTGTTTTCCCCAATTTATTCCGATATGCTAGAGTCCAACACCACTGTCTATATAATGCCACAAAAGGTTTCATTTGTATACTTGAATGAAGACCATTATTATAAGAGGACATAAATAAATAGAGATGTTTATCCCAATTTCCTTGATAATTTATTGAACCAGTTCAATGTATATCCTCCAATTTCTGAATTATTCATTTTTATTTTCCATTACATTGTGGATGAAATCATGTACTGAATATTAATTTTTTTCCCCAATGATTTCTAGAGGCCTTTCCAAAATATATAAATGAATATGTGATCATGGTCTAAAGCAATGGATGGACGAACTTCTTATAACCTGAAAATCTCTTTGAGGTGAAATCAAGAAAGTTAATATATATAATGAGTATGTAGTATATGAATAAAATGAGTAGATTTATTCATTAAGTCAATAAAAACCCAACTTTTATTTTTACTTAGATATTTCTTTGTTTTCCCACCTCAATTTCCATAAATATATTTTACTATTTATACTCCAGAACTAGAAAAGCTAGAGGCACCCACTTTAGTTTTTTCGGATCAAACTTAACTAGTTAAAATATCAAACATTTCATGATAGAATTAGAAATATCTTTTTTAATTGCATCCCACCAATAATACTCCTAGAGGTTTTTTTACGTCTTAGTGCTTCTCGAATAAACTAAAAATGGTGAACTATTAGATTCACATAACAATTCATTATTAATATAAGAATCATAAGGCACATATAATCTCTTTCCAAATCTCAATACCCAGTCTCTGATGATATTAAATTCAACTAATTTTAATTTACTCACCAATGATACCGTTTTCTGTAACTCATAGCATTCCTTCTGCAGTTTAGTAATTCTATTTAATAGAGATTACGACACTGACACATGAAACAAATGATAAGAATTTCTTACACCAATAACTTCCCTGACAAAAATCATCAAAAAAATTAGTCAAGGGTCCATATTCCAAATATAACATGGTTAATATAGAATGATGTTTTCGAATCAAGGTATATGACACATATTTTTCTTTTCCATGATGAACCATTATTTATAAATCATATTCCTTTATCAATTGTAGCCATCATCTCTCCCTCTTGTTTAATTCCTTCTGAGTAAATATATATTTTATACATTTTTGGTAAGTATATATTTCAAATTTAGCAACATATAAATGATGCCCCGTATATTTTAATGTGAAAACAACATATTATAATTCCAGGTAATGTTTGGGATAATTTAAATTATGATGTTTTAGTTTTCTTGAAGAATAAACAATTATCTGATAATTCTTCATCATAACACAACTAAGCCCCTTCAATGAAATATCATTGTAGAAGATAAAATCATCATTTCTTGAAAGAATATATCAAGTGAGATCATTCACTCATATTCATTTAATTTCTATAAAACAAAAATCACTGTATTCTATCTAATATAATTAACCCATTTCATGTTAACATATTTAGGGGGATATATAATCGTGAAAAGTTTTTAAAAACCCGTTGGTAATAGCCTACTAATCTAATAAAACTATGAATCTCAATAACTTTTATAGGTCAAGGATATTCATAAAAAACATTTTAGGGGGTAAAATATTATTCCATCCACATCTAAAATAAATACAATAAAAGAAATATGTTGAGACTAAAAATAATGTTTTCTATGTTTTCTGTATAACTTCTTTTATTTAAGTGTTTCCGTGAAAATACTTTAATGTTTTCACAATATTTATAACTTTTGGAAAACACCAAATACCATCAATAAAAACAAAATAAACATATCCAAATATTCATGGAAGATTATATTCACAAGATACATAAATATAGTAGGGTAATTTTTCAAACAAAAGGGAATAAAAACAGAATCATAATGCTCATATCTAGTTCATAGTGTTATTTTTATGAATGTCATCCTCTTTTACCTTCAACAGATGGTACTAGAATCTCATGTAAATCATGGGAAAATACTAAAATATGTCTATCTAAACAAACAAATAATCAATATTATTTAATGGATAAAAATTCTTAACAAAAATGTTATTCAAAAAACAATAATCTATGAAAATTATCATGGAACCATATTTATTCTTAACAAACAAAACATGAGTACCCTTTGTTAAAGTTATAGATGAAACGGAACCTCTATCAAGTCACTCTGGTAATAGGTTTTCTATTTCCATATGATTTAATGGGGTGTATTTGAATGGTTTTATTTGTATAACCTTGTTATACTCCTTGAAAGTGTTTTATGGATTTGTGTGTTCTCATGGGTATCTTTTGTGATATTATTCAACGTGATTATATAACATTTGAATGTGGATTATTTCATGTTTATTGGGCTGCCAAGTCTGTTTTGGTAGGGTCTTGGTGTGCTTTTGGCTTAAAAAGAGATTTTTGAAATGGATTTTATGTGCAAAGTTTGGGTATACTCTTTATAATTGTTTTATGAAATTTTTGAATGCTTTATTGGGTTGTGTAATAGGTGAAACTATATCAGAAAACTGTTTTGGTAGGCGTATATTTTTAAAAGTTCCATTTCATTTGTGAAAAGGTTGTTATGTGATATATATCATCTTGGAAATATTTTATTAAATTATTTTAAGGAGATATTTTGGAGTGAAAGTGATGTGAAAGTGATGTGGAGTGTTTTGTGTGAGTGTGATGTGAAAAAAAATTGAATTTTTGAATATGAAAGAAGTGTTATTTTCCATGTGTGTGGGCTGTTATTTGAGTTTAAATATCTTATAATTATTTTATAAACCTGTTTAATGGTCTTGTGGAAGTGTTGAAGAAATGTGAAATGTGTTTTGGGCTATTTTGGTGTGATTCGGATTTCAAAATCATTTTGAATGAAAAATGGATTTTTGTGACTTGTGTGGTATACATATGGGCTGTTTGGTGAATTTGTGATGTGGAAATGATATTTTCATGTTCAATGTACATTTCTTGATGTGTTGAACATGTTTGAGCACAAGGGGAAAACCTGGGTATCTAGGTGGGTGGACGTGTACTAGTATGCTAGTGAATCCGTGGGTTTGGGCCTCAGATTCACTTAGCAAGATTGACGCTTACAACTCTAACTAAACTATGATGATGATGATTGGTGACCACTAGGTTATGGGTATGTTCCCTACTAGTGGCTCGTGCACGAGAATGGATATTTTTGATGGTTACTCTCACCGAGATACGAGGTAACTGGGACCCACAGCTAGCTAGTGCCTAGGTGTTACTTCCTATTTCTTGTGATCATTATTTACATTGTACATACCGTCAGCATACGGTATAGTTGGCTGGAAAATTAAGTAGTGTTGAATTTTTTTTAAATGTGTTGATTCTTAATGATATCCCACTTGAAAACTGTTTTTATTCAAAGTAGCATCTTTTAGAAATTGTAACTAGCTTTTCATGTTTTTGAAAACTTGCATGCTTTTCATCTTTAAATGTTTATCACATGGAATCTCTTTGTGGTGGTATCCTACTGGGCATTGGCTCACACCCTACTTACACCCTTGGGTGTAAGTAGACATGGTTTTTTTTGTTGTCGCAGGTTGGGTACAGTTTTGTTTTGTTCCAGTGGTTCGGGTTTCTAGCAGGTCCTTGGTGGTGAAGTCTTGTGGAGGTGGCTTGTGGGCGGTGCCCCTTGCCATGAGGGTTCTTGGGCTGTCCTTATTTGGATTTGTAACTTTGGTATAGACCTTTTGAGTTGTTTTAAGCCATGTAATTCAGTTCTGAATTTTTGTAAAAGATTGTTTGGTTTGAAAAATCCATATTTGTTTCATTGGATTCTTTTGTTGTTTTATGTTTATAAACTCAGGTAAATCGTTCCCAATTTTCATTTTATGATACCCTGGAACTTGTGCGAGCCCATGGGGATCGGGAACGCCCTTCGTGTATTGCCATGGACTGGGTCGGGTGCCGAGTTTGAAGGTGACCGGATTCAGTTCGTGGCAAAATGGTATCAGAGGAGGTTCAGGTTAACTCTTTGGGTCATGTTATTTGGGGAAGAGTCAGGATAGTATGGAGTTAGGATTGTTGGGACATGGAATTCTAGTTATGGGTAGCGTTCCTGATCACCACACCTCATAATGGGATTCATGTTTCCAAGAGAAATCGGTATTTATCTAAGTCCTTCGGTTTTCTTGGTTCAATGATGATTAAGGGAAATGAAAAGAGTGTTGGGTTAATTGTCCTAGTGAGCTCGAAAGGCCTGGAAAGCCATGTGGAGCCAAGGATTCCCTAGAACACTCTCTGTGACAGTGAGGTGATTGGAATATGGATGCCAACCATATTTCCAAGTCACCCACTGAAACTAGTTTCCTCTTGCACTGTTTTGTGCTTAGGTTTTGAAACCGTAGCACTTTGGTTTTAAGAAGTGTAATGTTTTTGTGAAATGATTTTCAAATAAAGAGGTAATGGTTTGGTTTATGAAATGGCGGAACTTAATTTTCAGAATTGTTTTGAAATATAAAATGTTGTGCTTACACCTCTTTGAAATTAGGTACTATATTGATGTTGGTTTTGAAAAGTGTTTCCAATAGAGTTTTCTAAACAATCAGAGTGTGTTTTAATGGGATGAGATGTTTTGAAATTGATGTGAATATCTTGATAGTGAGTTATTTTCTAAATGTTTGTGACTTTTTGAAAATTTTTGTAAGATGTGAGTTGGGATTTTGTTCTCATAGTTAGCAGTTATGAGAAAAAAAATGGATGTGTTGGTTGACCGTTTTGGTTTTGAAAAGTGGAAAGAATTTTTTTTAACCTTTGGTATTTCCATTAGCGACCAAATTCATGGGGTTATATGGGATGATGGATGGTTGATGGCACGACTGGATGAGTGCCGGGATGGATATAAGGAGGGTGTCTGGTGTGGCACAAAAACATGCATGTGTGAGGCCCATGGGGTACCATTGGTGGATATGCTTACTGCTAAACTATTTGTTCTCAAAGAATTACTTTTAAAGAAAAACACGATGTCTTGATGAATATTTTTGTATGGTTTGTATTATGAGTTTTTGAAAATGTTGATGTTGTGGGATGTTTTGATTCCAAGAACCCCTTCTGTTTGAACTGTGTTTTGGGTTTGTGTTTGGTCGGTAAGCTGTGTTGTAGGGACGGTTAGTGGTCTCTTTTGAAAAATGTTTTGGGATGCCTTTACGATAGTTACCTTCATGTGTTTGGATCTGGTTTATGGCTTGTTTTGACCAATGGACCAGGTTGGTTGGGTCCTTGGGTTCTCCCATTGGATAAGGTACACCCCCATTAAAGGTTAATGCATAACTGAAGCGCAACCTAGATTGTTTATCCATTGGAAAATCCTCCAGTTGATCAATATAAGGAATCCATTTCTTGAGATTTTTAGATGGAGTATACACCCTTTCCTTTATTGGTTTTGTGTATCCTCTTGTAGTGGGAGATTGATTATGGATGGTTGAAAGTGACCTTAGCCTCTTAAGTTTCCTAATTTTTCGAAGGTGGAAGTGTTCTGGGTTTGTTAGCATGGATGAGTATTTGGATAGTGTCTAAGTGGAACTCTCGGTCCTTCATAGTCTCTTCGAAGAAGGAGTTTATGTTAAACTACTATTGTGGGAAATCTGGTCATGAGAGGATATTATGGCCACTTTCTAGAATTGTGTGTTGTTTTGGGATGTTGTACAAGTTACCTCTCTATTCATTGTTTATATCAGTCGCAATGGTCATGTTCGGTGATTCCTTGTGATGGCATGTGCTCGATTGACTGTAAAGGTGAAAGTTGGGCGATCATCTGAGAGTCTCTATTATGTTGGGAGAATGTCTCCCTTGAAAAAAAAAATATTCCATTTTAGAGGAAGGTGAGTATAAGTGTTCATTACTTCTATTGTTTCTCACCCGAACAAACAAGGTATGATGTGTGTACATCTTCTAATCCCCTCTTTCAGTAAAATATCGAGTTAGGGTAATGTGAGTTTGGAATGTATTATGTCTTTGAAAAAAACTTATCGGGGGGATTGTGGTGTAGTTGTTGTTTGCAATGAAAGAAGAATTCTCATTCAGGTGGTTTCCAAAGCCTAACTGCGAGGCCGAAGATGCTTCGATATTTTGAGCTCCAGCCATAGGTCCCGGAGAGAAGCTGGCGCGTAGTCAGGGGAAACCCCAGTGTCATTTAAACCCTTGTGCAAAGTCATATCCTCAATATGAAAGATAATAAGAGTTTAAACCTATGGTGTCATCATATTTCTTCAGTTTTTCCCGTTCGGTGGAAATAGGTGGAGGGTCTTGTACCCATGTCATCACACAATGTTATTCCCTCCCACTTTGGTTTCCATTGAGTCTTTAGAGAAAGGTATGAAGTTTGGCTAGACAGGTTGACCACACGGTTTACACTTGGTTAGTAGTGACCATGCCCCCCCAAAAAAAAACCATGCAGATAGAAGAATCTCCACTGTTAGTTCATGGTTTCCCAAACCATGCAGACTAACCATGTGGTCATCCCAACACTTTATATTTTGGGGTCTTTCTGTACTGGCCCATGCTGGTCGATTAAGATAGTTGGTTCTTATGGTGGGGAGCCTTTTTTTTCCGTACCAATAACTTAGATTTATCCATGGTCAGGGATTAGTGGTATCTAGTCTCATTTGGATCTATCAATCTACCAAAATCTTCCTTGAGTAACCATTGAGATTGGAGAGTGCCCAATGGTTTAGTTATAGCAAGGTATGTGTAACCTTGTTCGATGTTGTTGTTCGTTTTAGTGAATTGCTTGATTCTTGTTCTGATAGTGTTTGAGGTGTTTTCCTTTGGGATAAAGCCTGAATGTGATTGATTGTTTCAGGAAAGTAGTGTATGATTTTGTTGTGAATTATTCCTTCCTTAATTGATCAATGGAGGTGTTTTTGCCTTTGGGGGCGAAACCTGGAAAGGGAGTACATCTTGGTTTATCAGTTCGGTTTGGCTTTCGTATCTGGACTTTCTGTAGCATTCCGGGGATGGAAAGTTTTCATGGTGGGGAGAATTGTCACATACATGAATTATTTTGAAGTTAAATTTCATTTATGTTCCTTTCATTTTTTGTTTTAGATGGTTTCCAAAGGCTTTATGGAGAAATAGATGAGTTTTCATGAATTGGGCCAAACCGCGAGCCCAATTCCAGATTTAAAAATAAAATTTGTTTCCTTTATAACTTTTTTATTTTTTTATATTTTTACTTAATTACAATTCCTAAATGGTCTCCTCTGACCTATTAAAACCAAAATATAAATTTGGAGACTTTATAAATCCATAATCATGGTGGATATGGGTTTTTATTTAAGATATTGGGCCTGCCCGAAGGCCCATTTCCTGCATTAAAAATAATTTTTAAATTTTTTATATCTCCTTCAATATTTGCGTTTTTTCAGTGATTCCACATCCCACTCGACCCTAAGAAACCCAGGCGCGCTCCCATTGCCTTCCCCCCCTCCTTGGAGCTCTTTGATATCGCGAATTAGGGCAGATCATCATAGGGTGTCTCAAATCGGCCAGAATTGAAGAGGTAACTTCATCCCTTCTTAACTCTCTCAATTCTTACTTTTTCCCCTCCATTCCACTTCCCAAATTACCTCCTATATCTTGTTCGAAGAATCCCTAAATTTTGGCGGTTTTCAATTTTAGCAACTATTGTTTTTGTAGTGATTAATTCAAAATACTTCAAGTAGGTGAGTCTATTTCTTTCCTCATTCAAATTGCTTAGGGTTTATTCCCTAATTCTTGAATTATAAAAAAATTCAGAAGTTAGGGTTCGTTCATAGGTTCTAAATTACTGTATTTTGGGTGAAATATTGAGGTTTTAGGTTTCTTTTTACTTCCTTGAGGTGCGGCGGTCATGCGGTTGATGTTTCGTCCCAATATTTGAGGGTTTCGACATATTCGGTAGGTGATTCCGTGGGTAACCATTTAATGATGAGTTAGTTTGCTTTATTAAATAATTTTTCATGTTCCTTATGTGTTGTGCATTATGAGAAAACCATTTTTTGTTTCAATAGTAAAGCATTTGTTTTTAAAGTTACATTTTTTCTTGAAGTGTGTATTTTTCAAATGTATTTCATGTGTTATATCTTGTGGTAGTTTTGTAAAATGTGGAAGTGATTTATTAGTTGTTGAAAGGGGCTTCCAATTATGGTTAGGTAATGATATAGTTCCATGTGGGCCTAAAAATGGGGTGTATTTGAATGGTTTTATTTGTATAACCTTGTTATACTCCTTGAAAGTGTTTTATGGATTTGTGTGCTCTCATGGGTATCTTTTGTGATATTATTCAACGTGATTATATAACATTTGAATGTGGATTATTTCATGTTTATTGGGCTGCCAAGTCTGTTTTGGTAGGGTCTTGGTGTGCTTTTGGCTTAAAAAGAGATTTTTGAAATGGATTTTATGTGCAAAGTTTGGGTATACTCTTTATAATTGTTTTATGAAATTTTTGAATGCTTTATTGGGTTGTGTAATAGGTGAAACTATATCAGAAAACTGTTTTGGCAGGCGTATATTTTTAAAAGGTCCATTTCATTTGTGAAAAGGCTGTTATGTGATATATATCATCTTGGAAATATTTTATTAAATTATTGGAAGGAGATGTTTTAGAGTGAAAGTGATGTGAAAGTGATGTGGAGTGTTTTGTGTGAGTGTGATGTGAAAAAAAAATTGAATTTTTGAATATGAAAGAAGTGTTATTTTCCATGTGTGTGGGCTGTTATTTGAGTTTAAATATCTTATAATTATTTTATAAAACTGTTTAATGGTTTTGTGGAAGTGTTGAAGAAATGTGAAATGTGTTTTGGGCTATTTTGGTGTGATTCGGATTTCAAAATCATTTTGAATGAAAAATGGATTTTTGTGACTTGTTTGGTATACATATGGGCTGTTTGGTGAATTTGTGATGTGGAAATGATATTTTCATGTTCAATGTACATTTCTTGACGTGTTGAACATGTTTGAGCACAAGGGGAAAACCTGGGTATCTAGATGGGTGGACGTGTACTAGTATGCTAGTGAATCCGTGGGGTTTGGCCTCAGTTTCACTTAGCAAGATTGACGCATACAACTCTAACTAAACTATGATGATGATGATTGGGTACCACTAGGTTATGGGTATGTTCCCTACTAGTGGCTCGTGCACGAGAATGGATATTTGTGATAGTTACTCTCACCGAGATACGAGGTACCTGGGACCCACAGCTAGCTAGTGCCTAGGTGTTACTTCCTATTTCTTGTGCTCATTATTTACTTTGTACTTACCATCGGCATACGGTATAGTTGGATGGAAAATTCAGTAGTGTTGATTTTTTTTTTTAAATCTTTTGATTCTTAATGATAGCCCACTTGAAAACTGTTTTTATTCAAAGTAGCATCTTTTAGAAATTGTAACTAGCTTTTCATGTTTTTAAAAACTTGCATGCTTTTCGTCTTTAAATGTTTATCACATGGAATCTCTTAGTGGTGGTATCCTACTGGGCATTGTCTCACACCCTACTTACACCCTTGGGTGTAGGTAGACATGGTTGTTTTTGTTGTCGCAGGTTGGGTACAGTTTTTTTTTGTTCCAGTGGTTCGGGTTTCTAGCAGGTCCTTGGTAGTGAAGTCTTGTGGAGGTGGCTTGTGGGCGGTGCCCCTTTCCATGAGGGTTCTTGGGCTGTCCTTATTTGGATTTGTAACTTTGGTATAGACCTTTTGAGTTGTTTTAAGCAATGTAATTCAGTTCTGAATTTTTGTAAAAGATTGTTTGGTTTGAAAAATTCAGATTTGTTTCATTGGATTCTTTTGTTGTTTTATGTTTATAAACTCGGGTAAATCGTTCCCAATTTTCATTTTATGATACCCAGGCACTTGTGCCAGCCCGTGGGGATCGGGAATGCCCTTCGGGTCTTGCCATGGACCGGGTCGGGTGCAGAGTTTGAAGGCGACCAGATTCGGTTCGTGACACTTAATCTTTCGATATAATACATGGACTATTGAATCCAATTAGTTATTCCTAGTGTTTTCCCAATATATAGTAGTTATATAAATACATAAAGAAAATATGAATATTTATTAATATAATTGATCATATTATATCTTTTTAGGATATATTTATTTGGAAAATGTGCATTTTCTATGTATTGACAACTTAAATTTCTATCCATTTAAACCTGATAATCAAATTTATACTCTCGGGGCCAACCACATCTATAATTATAGTTTGAAAATTTTATTATTAAAATGAAATTTAAGTCATATATAAATATATTAATGTAGTTTCTAAAATAATTTTTAATGAGAATATATATTGGAGTGGAATTAGAATGGATAAGGTACTGATGAAATGTCCATTATTTTTCTTTGTTGATTTACTATAATGACTTAATTAAGCCTTTTGTTTCCCTATTATTTTACCTATATGTGATACTATACATCACTTCATACATTTTTTCATGACCAATTATATGTTTCTCATTTAAAAAATTTGATAATGACATATATCGTGTATCTTTATATGATTATATATCCATGATACAAAATATTCAATAGCTACATTGGCATTTGTAATATATGGATCATCAATTAGAATATGAAACATGGTGCTTAAAAATTGAGCTACCATGACTCCAATAGTCATGAGATCTATTGGGAGTTATTGTTTAGGTGTCATGTCTCCTGGGATATTTTACGCTATGAACTTCGCAATAAGGTTCTTTATGGGAGTTGATAGACATAAATCACATACAACTTTACCCTATATAAATTTAGTATTTTAATGTTATCTAAAGTTTTCATATTAAAATTTAGGACAAATAGTAATGAAAAAATTGATTACCTAGAATATGGTGTGATTTCGAGGGGAATTACTATACTCAATGATAGTTGGTTCATTTGGAGGTTCATGTGATGATATTTTCTCTACTGTTGGACTACTTTGATCCTTTTTCATATATTGGTCTACTAAACAAGATTGAAAAATAATATCATGAAATTAATATATTTTAGTAAGAAATGCATTCATAATATGATATGTATATTTTTATTTTGTTTGGTACTCTTGATATATGATCATGGATACTCCCTAAAACCTACACCTCTAATGAGGCAATATTGTTCCGGAAACATTAAAAAAAATACAAGTAGTTTTCCTTCTAGTATGGTTTTTTAAATATTATTTTTAAACTATATAACAAATATGTATAAAAAATATTTTTATTTAATACTATTATAAATAATAATTATTTTACATTTTTCTATATGTATACATGTTATGTATATTGATTATTTGTTATCATTAATTAAATTACCATCTTTATTTATGTGGGCCTCATTCCATTACACATTAAGTGGTATGTATGTGAGTTTGGATTTTGATTCAAAAATATTTTTATAAAAAAAGGAATATATATTAATTCATATCACATCTTTAATTTTTATTTAAAATATATACCATTTTTTTCTCCAGTGAAGCTTTCCACGTCCTTCATTTATGATAAGAGGATATTGGTTTTTTTGAACATTGTTTATTTTTAGAACCCCATTATTGTTTTATAAATTAGAAATTTTGAGTCAAATTAATTAATATAAATAATTTCCAATAATATATTTTTGACTATATATTACATGAAATGATTTCTCATCAGGATGACTGATGATGGCATTCCATGTTTCTAGATTTATAATGTGTCCATTAGTATGTTATGGGTGGGACATTTATTCCCCTTAGAATCCATAATATTTAACATGTTAAGAAAAGTTTATAAGACACTTTTTGATTTTTATGTAACCATTTTAAAATATTTCATACAGATATCACCGAAAAGAAATGAACTCTACAAGTAATAATTATAATTAAATACACATTATATTACATAACATATTTGTAAAAAAGAGAATGTATATCGATGCATTACCTTTATATCATTCAAAATGTATACTTTGGTATAGGATGGACCAGGTTCCATTAATCTATATCAATATACACATTCATTCATATTATAACTCCATCATAACTAATGAACATTGAATTATTGGGGTCAATTGTTGGGGCACCTTAATTATTGCCAATTTCAAATTTTATACACATAAATTTTTTCCATGATAATTTTATTCAACATGATGATGATGCATCTTTCTTTTTTCATCAATATGTATCTGATCCCATAATAATTCGATAGTTTTAGAATCTATCCCTTATTCTTCCATTGAGATTGTAATTCCATCACATGAAAAAGGTATTTTCTACATGAGTAACCAAAAATTTAATTTAGATTATTTTAATAGAAGATATAGTTCAGAACATTATGTGGAAAATCATAGTATATTTAAAAAAATATCATATTTTCATTGAACCCTCTTTATTTTTTTAATGACTGAAGTGATTTGGCTCCTATATCGATATTCTAAATAACTAATTTTTTCTCCCTCATAATGTACAATAAGTTTTCTACATTATGATCACCATGAAATGATTTTTATATATAAATCAATGGGTTTTTCTTGATTGAATTTTAATCAGACCCTATTGCTTTTTTCACAACAAAAAAACAATCCAAATCTTGTTTGTTGGATTAGAGACATAGAATACATTCCCTTCTTTTGATAACATTATGAATGGGTCATCCTTTTCCCCATCCAAATGAAAATTCAACTTTATGAAGACTATTTCCTCAACATTCACTAAACTCAAATTAGAAGCCCATTTCTAATAGAAAATCATCACTTGAAATATTGTATAATTTGACTCATATATCTATTTGATAACAACATAATATGAATTTTTTACATAAATTAGATTACCATCCTTGGAATCAAATATGTGAATCAATTCCACTACAAGTATGACTCCATAGTTTTTCCTCATATTGAATTTATTATGTTATTTTATATAGAATATATAATAATTGATTACATAACCAATGTAAATTATAATATTTATTAATCGGTACATAGGTGATGTAACCTTAAAATGCAGGATTGTCAACTAATGTTTGTCATGTTTTTAATGATTTTAATAATTCTTTATGTTGTTTCGTTAAACTAATTACAGTCTAGACATTTTATAGTTTAATTCATTTTTATTTATTTATTTTTTATTATTTCCAATGTTTGTAATTTTAATTTATGATATTTGAATTTTTTTAATTTTTTGTGGTATATCATTTTATTAATTATTCTTTCAATATGGTTATTTTATTTTAATTAACATTACCTTTTATTTAACATCAAATATTATAATTTTATTTTACTAATATTATATAATATTAATTATAAATTAATTTATTGAATTTAATTTAATTTTTTAATTCAAATATTTTAAATTTAATGTCTTATATAAATTTAATATCTAATTATTTATGTTATCTACTTTTTAATGGTAGTTGTCTTTTAATTTATGTTTGTTTTTCATTTTAATTTCCTTTTTTATCAATTTAATTAGTTTTTTATTTGAATTATGTTATTACTCATTTTTTAATTTGATTTTCGTTTCTTTTAAATTATTAAATTATGGGTTTAAATTTAAATATTATTATTCTTTATTTATAAAAATTTTTATTAAGCATAATTTGTAATTAAATATTCTGTATTGGAAGATCAACTTTTAAGTGCACTCAAAACTAGCCTCCCTTTTCAATTTTTCCATCACTCACTATTGGAAGAAATATTTCAAAAGGTGACTCCCATTTTTTAATCTATCCTTTTCCAAATTTCCCTGACTCACCATTGGGACACCCAACGGTGGTGCTTTTTTTCTTTTTAAAACACATATTTTTGAGTAGTGAGACATTTCTTACTACTAAAGGAGAACCAATGGTGAGTCATATGACTCAACTCCAGCCACTCTATTTTAAACTTTTGTTGCCTAACAATGGTGACTTAATAAGTCGCTATTTTTCCTTTTCACCATTGGAACCCTTTATACTTCACTACCACCATTGGAACCAACCATTGAGATACACCACCATAAAACATAATACACAACCTTCCACCCTTCAAATCACTATCGATCAAGACACTATCACCCCTCCCATGTCTCATCGTCACACCTCCAGCCTCTCCCTCTCCCAATAGTGACTCTCTTACCACCATTCCTTCAAATCTAATTTCATGGCCTCCCCTACTTTGATGGTGACTTAGATTCACTATTCTACCCCAGTAATCATTCATTCACATCACAATGTTGGATTAAAAAAACTCTTTGATTCCCCCACCCTTCACCATCACCTATAAATGTGAACTACAACCAACTACTTCTATCTGAGCCTGAGATTACTATAGATCTGGAAACATCAAACTCATATCTCACCCATTATCACTATCTGATGCCCTTCCGCTTTCATTCCGAAGAAGACGTTCCACTGAGTTCCACATCTAAAAAAAGCATAGACACAATGACTGGAGGAGAAAATGATCTTTGTCTTAGGAGTGATATAGCCATTGAATTTTATGTTGTCATTTATTGGAGTTGATATTGATCAGAGCCACCTGTGGAACTATCAGAAAAAAACTAGACCCCCCCCCATGTGTGGGCGGTGTTGCTTCACATGGGTGAATACAAAAAATAACACAAAATAATAATAATTATAGTAATTCTAAATATATAAATAAAATAACAAAACTAAATTAATATCTTTTTTAAAAATTAATAAAATTAATTATTAAAATTAATTATTAAAATAAAAAAAATTAATCAATTATATGATTATTAAATAATAACAATTATAAACTAATTACACTATAATAAAAATATAGAAACATAATTAATAACTTTAATAATATTATTTAATAAAATAAATATTTAATTAAATTAATAAATTTTAATATTGAAATGATATATTTTTATTATGTTGTTGAAATATTATCCTTAATAGTTTTAACTAAATAATTTCATAACTAATAATAATTTAAATGAAATAATATAATTCCAATAGTGAGTTAAAATAACTAATTTTAAAATAATAATTTAATATTTTTAATCAAATAATTATAATAGTTAATTAAGTGAGTAAATATTCATATAGTCATTTTACATTAAATCCAATATTAACTGGTCTTTTTTTCATTTTCAGATACTTTTAGGAGCCTAAATTATGACTAGGATCCTGAAGAACTCTTGAGAAAAGGTTTTTATATGGTATTTCCTCAAATCATAAACAGTGGAGAAATAGAGACAATGTGTTTAGGGATTTCAAGCAGATAGGTTATGTCAAAAATTGTTATGTGGCCACCAACGAGAGACGAAATGGGATTCTAAAAATTTGAAGGCATCATCAGGGGTTATATTAATGATTATTATTATTCAATAAAATATCAATCATTCGACACCCGGTGAAGCATTGGAATTTTATGAGACTTATGGAATTGATGAGACCTCTAAACCTAGCAGAGTAAGAGCAGATCAACACTATAGTTGAAGGAGAGTTCTCCCTTCCCCTATTGTTTTCAAATTATTAAACTTATAATTGAAATGTTCTAAATTTTTTCTAACCAGAATGATCATTGGCTAAACACTACTTTCTTGGGGTATTTAAATCTACTGGTTCTTTTAGTTCACTTCTCTACTAAATAAATTCATCAATATTGAGGATCAATAACTGAGATTGATTTTTTTATTGACAAATTTTTTATTGCAATTTTTATATTCCATTTTAAATTTCAAGATCAATTGGTCATATTGATCTTGAATCCTTTTTCCTATACTATTACAATTCAAAACATTGGAATATAGCGAAGAACGTTATTCTATTTAATCATATCAATTGTTTTATCAATTTAATGAATCTCTGAGTGGAAAACCTCAAGAATTTTTACACTTCAGGATTAATATTCCAATGAAGAAGATTCTTCAATAATTTTTTTATGGTGTGATTTTAATAAAATCACTATGACGAATTTATCCATTCAATTTATAGTGTTTATTTCCCCTTTCCTAGTTTTTGATTTCTGTTTTCCATCCCCTATTTTAACTGCATGTCCATCATCAATTATAATTATTTCTAATTTATTTAGCACAAGTAATTAACAATTTGGATTTATAAAAATCAATTGTTTCATCCTATTTATTTAATAATAATAATAATAAATAAATAAAGCAACAAATATTTTCAACCCATGTTGACTACAGTGGGATTATTTAGAAGTTAGGTGACTCCAAATCAATTTTAATCATTACATTGGTTTAAAACATTCCTTACACTTTAATATTGTTCTTAGATGCTTAAAATTAATTAAAATTTGAGTCATATTCAAAAACATAATGGCCAATATGCTAGACATATATTTTTCATTAAAATTAAATTCATATTTTTAGATAACTAATTATGAAAATACATTCATAAACATTCTATAAACCATTTATTATGTGTATGTAATGTCTATAATTAATCACATGATAAATTCTAATCACATCGAATGAATCTATGTGATTCAACATATTGATAAACATATTCACTATTATATAATATTTATTGGTTTTTTTCTCTTATACTGATATTGTAATTATAACAATATCAATTCTGGAAATCTATTCTCTCATACGGTATCTCCTATGATGAAACATCGCAAGATTGATTATATCAAAATTTTATAGGTAATAGATATATAATTCAATACATTCCGCAAGAATATACCATTATACAATACAAAATTATAGAAAAGATTGAATCTTCAAATACCCTTTCCAAGTCATAACATACTGTTTAATGGGGTACATCCATTTGTAATGAATTGCAATGTGGAGTTGAAATTATCTAACCATATAAACCATAAGGTGAAATATTATATCAAATAATGATGTTTGAAAAAAATTTATAATTAAAATAATATTACTATAACCTCTTTATTAAAAAATGGATACTTTTTTGGGTCTATAACATTAATATATATTGATATGAAAAGGATGTAGAGTTTGTTTATTTTATGTCATACATTATTAGGTGGAATGAAAGTTAAAGATCCAGTAACAAAATATTGTATAAAAACATGATAGTCATTTAATTTTATTCTATATAACATGAAATTACTATTTTAGATGACATTATTAACATTTAAGGAGTACTCCACAAGAGAAAGAAAATTTGTCCCTTTACACTTCAACAGTTCCAAATCCTCCCTTGTCCTCATGTTAATATTCTAAAACCTAGCTTTTACGAAATGTTTTTTAGGAACATTTATTAACTTGCCAATAACACTATCAAATACACATTTAATCTACATGAATTACATCAGGAAAATGAGGGACTTAAAAAAATATATTATGTTAATTCAAGGAAAATTATTCTCTTTATCCAACCATATTTCGTAGGGTTTTTAATTTTTTTACTATTAAAATTATCAATATTATTTACTTTATTTAATAATTTATCTCCTTTTATTTGAAATAATGTTATACCTTTTTTGGTATTTCCATTAAATGTTGTCTTCCCTTATTTTTATGAATTTCATCGATGTAAATAATTGTGATTTCATAACAACATTGTATCCAGAGAATGTTTAAACTAACTAAGTTTGTACATTCTTCACAAATGGAACACCACAACATTCATGTAATGATATATACATACAAATATCTATAAATTAGAATTCCATTTATCATCCCAAACAACATGGATCTCAATGTTTTTTTTCACTTCAATTGGTATCATAAATTTTAACATTGGCATCCCATATCAATTTTAGATCATCAATCAGTGGTGCTTGATATACATCACTTTCATTACTGAGTTTTTTTGGTCGAGTAGAAATCATGTAGAATATAATGTATTTTCTCTTTATGCATAACCACAAGGGAATGTTATAATTTAACAATATGATTGGGAATATACGTTTATTACAACTATGTAGACAAAAATTATTTATTCCATCTATATATAATTCAAAACGGATGTTTTGTAGATCATTTCTAAATTTAGGACACTTGTAACCAATTTTCATTGATTGAGAAGAGACTCTAGGATGATGTTGTTTCCAAACATTAATTATTATATATGGTTATCATCACTATTGCCTCACAATTCCTGTACATCCATATAGACTTCTAAACTATATAATTTTTGGAAATTATCACATATATTTTAAATGGAATGATTCAACATTCTTGTAACGATCCCCAAAAAAATTACGAATTTTTATTACATAATCATGGTCCTTAAGAAATTATATTAAATAATTTGAAAAGATTTTGTTTTATTATAGATCATTCCCATGAAACATAGAATTAATTTATCATCATATATACAATAAGGAACTAAATTTTCTTCTCATATCTTATCATTCAAGATACTAGGAACTTCTATAAAGCTATTTTTGCTTCATCTACTTACATTATTAAAATTATACAGATATAATGTAGCTGATACTATTGTTTATTTAGTAAAATAGTTATACAATGGCATCTTAGTATTTATATAAAATATCTTAAAAAACATAGGACAATCATGAAGTTCTTCATCAAATTCTTTTTTCATTTCATTCATGTTATCTTCATCATCATTTACATAGGTTTTAATATAAAATGATTCATAAACCACAATATCATCTCATTCAGTGTTCATGTTTACTATTTAATAGTTTTCTGCCTAAAAATTATTGATTTAATCTATTTCATGGTAAATCAAATGTTTTTCCAACTCATCCAACTAATTTTACGTGAATAACAAAAATGTAAACAATGAAAAATTATTTTAGAAGGGTCATATTCACGCTCTATTTCAAACATGATGAACTACATAACACCATATTCAAACCCTTTTGCCATATGATTAGTGTGAATCCATTGTCATTTAATATCCCTAATATTAAGTTCATAAAAATTACATTGTTTTTTTAATAAATAAATAAATGTAAAATATTAACAATCATAGGATATAGAAATAGACAGTTTAAATAAGTGGTTCCAAACATTAGAATGTTTTCAGTTATGATTCTGAAAAAATTATCATTTTACACAAGGATATCAGGAATAGATAACCTATATTAATCATGTGGTTTTTGGTATAGGTTTTTTTTTTGTTGTTGTGTAGGAAAAAGGTGATAATTCAAGGACAAATTTTGTTTCATTTCTAGGTAGGATTCCAAGAATTGGGAGGATTTAATCTTTGGTCATTTCTTCAAATTGTTTGAGGTGGTCTAGGTAGTGTTTCAATAACATTTTGATTGGACATTAATATAGGTAGGGGAGATTAGGTGGTTTTCACTAATTAGTTGAAAATGTTCTCCAAAAAGTAATTCGAAGATCTAGAAAGAGTAGTGGGTGTAACATCCCAGGTAAATAAAGAATAAAGAATTTTCATATTTGTTAATATTTACGAATTAAATATTAATTTTATTTTAAAGGGGTTGCTATGTTCGATAGCGTACCCGATACGCAACGATGAGTTTCTTTGAAACTTACGAAGCACACTAGTAATAAAATAATATTATTTTAAATGTTAGTTAACAAGTAGCCGTTGTACTGGCGGGAATGGATAGAAATAACTAAAATATGATTAGATATGTTTTTAAATGTTTGTACATTTACCCAATAAAAGATAAAGGCTTAAAATACGGAAAGAGTTCAATTTTAGGGCATATATACTCTAATTTTCACTAAAGGTTCACTTATCACCTTTTAATGGTAAACCGTCATTAAATATAGTTTTGATCACTCTTATACTTTATTTTGGACCAAATATAACTCTTCTTTAGAATCGGGACATTAAAATTTACTTTCTGTAAATTTTTGGTACCTTTCTGATAAAGTTCATTTTTTTATGAATAGTGTAAAATGTTGTATTTTAATTCAAAACCTCTTTTTAATATAAATTATTTATATGATTATATTATTATTTTAATTGGTTTTAAAGTGAAATTAGAAAATATTTTTACCAGTTAATCCAATGGTGGTCATTGGAATCAATTTCACTTTGAAATTGGACTTAAACTGGTGTAAATCTTTTGATACTTATTGTTTCACAAAAACACGCTATTTGTCCTGACAGCGGGAATTAATTATTAAATTAATTAATTTCACTTATATGTTTTGAATTTTGTAAAATGGACTTCATTTTTGAATTCAGAATATCAAATATAGCTTAGGGTGAATTTTTGGTAATTTTCTGAAAAACTTCAATTTTTGATGAATAGTGAAACCACTAAGTGGTAATCAAGCAAACTGATTTTTCAGTTAAATGAAAGTTTACCACTAATGTGTATTGAATTTTTAAAATCCAACATACATGGTTGTCATTAAGAATTAAAATGTGGTTCAATGAGATTAAAATAATTTTTTGGTGAATAGTAACTTTTTTTCATTAATCGCGATTAGAGGTAGTTAGTGTAGTTTAAGGTAAAAATGGTATTATAAGAATGTGAAAACACCATGACACGTGTCCTACACCTATTGGGTGAGTCATGGCCGACCAAGACAAGCCATGGGCCAACTTGGGGACCCCATGGAGCCACTTTAGTTGGAAAATGACATTAATATATTTTTATTTAATGTTAAAGTGAAAATGACACTAACATAAATTGTTTTACTAAAATACTTTTTGAGTGGGGTTATACAAGTCACAATTTTGATTATAAATAGTCATTGGAAAGATAAAAATATTTCCTACATCATAGTATTTTTTTTATAATTTTAAAACATTAAATAAATTATATTATATATGACATAATAATGATGCAGCGATGACATCATTATTTGACGATTTAAATAAAATGGAAAGATAATGAAAAAAATATAAAACCTACACATGGAAAAAACCAATTGGATGGGTGGATTTCGAACCATTATCACCTTATCCACGAATTATATCAATGTGGGACCTTTTAAAACCGAAACACATTTTCAAATAAAGTAATATTTCTTTACTTTCCAAAAGTGCCCCTCCTCTCCTCTTATAAAAGGCCCCCACCTCTACCCCATTTCACACACTTCTCAAGCCTTTGCCTCGGCCAACCCCTGCCCAGTTACTCTCTCCACATCCCTCTCCTCATCCTAGAGGATTCCCTTTGGGAAGAATCCTTTCAAAGGAAGCCTTTAGGCTCAAATCAAAAGGGAGTTACACTTTTAAAGGTAATTCATTCTCTCTTGTTCATTTGTTTTATTTTGCTTCTACAACCCTCTAAACTCTTTTTATTTACTTATTTAGTAACAAAACCAGTATCTTCAATATACTAGGATGTTGTTATAATATTTATTTGAGCTACACTCTCACACAACTACATCAAATGGTTAAAGAACATACGGTTTCCGTGGATGGCGAAATTCTGCCTCCCGAAACGATGATTGTTCAATACTCATTTAACACCATCAAGGGTGGCCATTATGATGTCACTATTTTTATATATGATATATAATATGTTTATGTTTTCTTTAAGCTTCTGTATTTTTCATTTTTGGCATACCTTTATGGTTTCCATTATGGGTAAACACGATATCTTCATTTAAGGAAGTGCGGACTACCGCCCCCTAAAAGTGATGTGATTCGTTAATGCCATATGTGGGACGTGTAAAGGATGGATTTAAAGTTATTATATATGATGTTATACTGGAATTATAATATACCTCTATATCATTATTATTTCTTTCCATTAAAGTATGAGATAGAAATGAAAGTAGCATTCATGCGTACGTATGGCTTACCATCTCTATGAACGGTGCATTTCATTTCTTATCCCCAAATGTAATGTACTATTAAAATTACATGTATATAATGTATATATATAATTAATGATATATATAAATGATGAATATAATTCTGGAATTAAAATATCCATACCTCTCATTTAGTTTTAATTCAATTAATATGACAAAGAAATGAATGTAGCGTTCATGCGTACGTACGGCTTACCGTCTCCATGAACGGTGCATCTCATTTCTTACCTCTAAATGATTATGTAATATTATAAATACATGTATATGCTGGATATATATGATACATATTATATCCAAATCAGGAATTTCATTCTGGATATAAAGAACTTTTGACCACACGAACAACATGTAATTGTAAGAAGTCCACTTTCGACTTAAGAACCAAATATTGACAAAAAAACATTATTAACTTAAATGGTTACATAATGTTTATAACATGGCAATAAGTGATATGAAAGAAATAATTAACTTTAAAAAGGTTCTTAATCAAGTATAAATTAACTCAAGTTTATTATTCAGGACGTTAAAGAACGATCGAGTCAAGTCGGACCCAAGGTAAGGGACTTCGTCTCAATCTCCTTTCATTGAGGCATATTTCGTTTTATACACAACTTTCTTTTATACGGTGTATAAACTCCTTTGACTTTTACTTTTATACAAAAGGAATCTTTTTCTATGAAGTGTTTTACTAAACGACAAAAAGGAATGTTTTTTTTAACATACGCGGTGACAACGACCTTTTCCGCCGCCGCGAGTATTATTTGATCTTTGGCTTTCTCAACAAGCCGTAATGTTTTTAGAATAAAATAAATACCATATACTCTTTTATGTATTTTTCTATTGAAAATGGTTTTGATAAAGGATTCTATTATGTCAATATATTTATGATATATTTTGATTGAAATGTGGAAATGTTATCATTCTTTTATATTGGTTTTGTGTTTTATTATTTTATATTGGTACTTGGAAATTTTAACGGGTGGTTACATTATAAAACATATGACGGGTGGTGACGTGAATACCAGGACGGGTGGTTACGTTATAACCTCCAATGCGTTGGGTATGGAAGTCGGCTGTATGGCTATTCCATTAAGTATGTATGGAAATTGGTCGTATGGCTATTCCATTAAGTGATATGTGTGGAAGTTGACCGTATGGTTATTCCACTTAAGTATATTTATGTCCCAAGTTACCTTTATATATTCTATGTGTTCTTTATATGGGTTTTATGGTAATCCTTTGGTTACAAAAAGGTAAGTAATGATACTTTATTCAGTGAAGATTTTTTTTACTACTTCATGAAGGTGAAGGTATTACTTTGATATACTATACATGGTTTACTTGATGTTTGAAAAACTAACAGTTTTCATTATTTTTGTATCCCTTACTGAGCTTTTTATGCTCACCCCAAGTTTTTCGAAATGTTTTTCACAGGACTTAAAGTGGAATAAGGTCAAGGATGGGATCAAGGGAATTTCATGCTATCTAAAACATGGAATCTAGACATATATCTTTTTAAGAGTTTTTATTTTATGGAGACTCAGTAGAAGTGTCTACTTTGTAATCTTTTAAGAAGTAATAGTTATGTTCTAATTCTCTAAAACTCTAATCCTGAAAATATCCTCAATGTGAATTATTCATTTAATTCAATATTAAGTAAGGTTTAAGGCTGGGGCCTTATAGTTGGTATCAAAGGTCAGTTTAGACAACATTAGGAGTTAGAAAAGTGTTAAATTATAATATGATTGAAATGATATAGCATTTACGGATTACCATGTTGCTTCGCCTAAGATATTTCTGTGTTCAGAATGGTTTTCCGCAGAGGAAACAAAGCAGCTATGTTGGGATGACATCAGGAGGAGGATAACCTTCCAAATCAGCAACCTGAGATAGTCAGAATCGGAACTGAACAGTTTGTTGCAGTGATGGCACAGTTGACTCATGCTATAAATGGTGGTGGTATCCATGCACGAGATCAGCCAGATCAACTGCAGAGGAATATGTCAGTGGTGGAACATTTCATGAGGCAACATCCCCCATCATTTAGAGGATCATCTGACCCTGTGCAAGCTGAAGGGTGGATTAAAGCACTGGAGAAGATTTTTGATGTCATTGGGTGTTCCGAACATCAAAAGGTTAGTCTTGCTGTTTACCGTTTTGAAGGTGAAGCTGATCAGTGGTGGTCGATGGTGAAAAATATATGGGATAGTGATGAGATTGAGGATCTTCACTGGGACGAATTCAAAGGTATTTTTCTTGAGAAATATTTTCCTAAGGTGGTTCGTCTTAGGATGGAAAAAAAGTTCCTAGAATTGAGGCATGTGGATGATTCAGTGGCTGCTTATGAAGAAAAGTTCACTCGATTGGCAAGGTATGGTCCAAACATCATACGAGATCTTGATAGTAAAATAAACCATTTTTACTCAGGGTTAAAGCCAAAGTATCGAAGGGCTTTAGCTTCTCATGAGTTCAAAAGTTATGAAAAACTTGTTCGATGTACGGAGAAGGTAGAAATGGAGTTTTCCGATGATCAGGTGTTCTATAACAAAAAACAGAATAAGAGGTCTAGTTGGCAGGCAAAGGGGAAGAATTCATCAAAGAAGCAAGGAGGTAAGAAAACCAAATATACATCCTGTGAGAAGTGTGGTAAAATGCATCCTGGAGAATTTTTATCCAAGTCTGGTAAGTGCTTTCGGTGTGGTCAGTCTGGTCATATTGCTCGTAACTGTAAGGAATATGATCAAGTAGGCAATGAAAAGCCAACGGTAATATGTTTTAAGTGTAATGAAATGGGTCATTACGCAAACAAGTGTCCAACGATGAACTCAACTGGGGGAATGAAGCTAGACTACAAGCAGGAAGGGGTGGCAAAATCCTTTGCAACAACTTCAGCAGATGTTGGGCCATCGAATGAAGTGGTATCAGCTCCAGGGAGCTCAGTATTTTTCGAAGATTGACATGAGGTCGGGGTACCATCAGTTGAAAGTAAAAGAAGCAGACGTTCCGAAGACGGCGTTCCGTACTAGATATGGCCATTATGAATTTGTAGTTATGCATTTTGGGTTAACCAATGCACCTGCTGTATTCATGGATCTTATGAATAAAATTTTCCATGAGTTCTTGGATAAGTTTGTGTTTGTGTTTTGACGTTTGTGAAGAGGTTATGTGTGCCTTGTGATTCACAGTTGAAGAATGAGTTGTTATGTGAGGCTCATAGTTCCCTGTTTTCAGTTCATCCTGGCAGTACTAAGATGTACAGAGATCTGCGGGAGTATTACTGGTGGGATGGAATGAAAAGAGACATTGCTGATTTTACTGTGAAGTGTTTGACATGTCAACAGGTTAAAGCAGAGCAGCAGTTACCGAAAGGGATGCTTCAGCCTTTACCAGTGCCAGAGTGGAAATGGGAAAACATATCCATGGACTTTGTTGTGGGATTACCGAGGACATCTCGAGGTAATAATGAAATCTGGGTTATTGTTGATCGCCTTACCAAATCCGCTCATTTCCTTTCTATACGATATACTTTCTCTCTAGATCAACTTTCCCGTTTGTATCTTAAAGAGATAGTCAGGTTACATGGAGTTCCTCTCTCCATTGTATCAGATCGTGATCCCGGGTTTACTTCTAACTTTTGGAAAGGACTTCAGAAGTCGTTGGGTACTGAATTAAATTTTAGTACACCTTTTCATCCTCAATCAGATGGGCAGTCAGAACGAACAATTCAGACATTGGAGGATATGCTACGAGCGTGTTCTATGGATTATCAGGGAAGATGAGACCAACATCTTTCTTTGGTTGAATTTTCATATAATAACAGTTTTCATTCTAGTATACAGATGGCACAATTTGAGGCATTATATGGTAAGCGGTGTCGAACTCCAGCATTTTGGAATGAAGTGGGTGAAAGGAAGCTGATGGGACCAGAATTGGTAGAAGATATGGCAGAAAAGTTCAGTTGATTCAGAAAACACAAGAGAACAGCTCAGAGCAGGCAGAAGAGTTATACGGATAACCGGAGGAAGGATCTATCTTTCGAGGTTGGTGATCATGTTTTTTCAAGGTTTCTCCTTGGAAAAGCGTGATGAGATTTGGTAAGAAAGGAAAGTTGAGTCCAAGGTTTATTGGACCATATGAAATTCTGGAGAGAGTTGGATCAGTTGCATACCGGGTGGCTTTACCTCCGAGTTTATCTCAGGTACACAATGTTTTTCATGTTTCAATGTTGAGAAAGTATATGCCAGATCCATCTCATGTTTTGAGCCCAGAGGTAGTTCAGCTGGAAGAGAACCTATCTTATGAGGAACAACCGGTCCAGATTCTTGACCACAGGGAGCAAGTGTTACGGAATAAGGTGATTCATCAGGTAAAGGTTTTTTGGAAAACCATGTGATTGAAGAGGCAACGTGGGAATCTGAAAATGCTATGAGGGATAAATACCCCCACTTATTTTGATAAGTGAATAAAATTGCGAGGACGCAATTACCAAAAGGGGGGAAGGATGTAACATCCCAGGTAAATAAAGAATAAAGAATTTTCATATTTATTAATATTTACGAATTAAATATTAATTTTATTTTAAAGGGGTTGCTATGTTCGATAGCATACCCGATACGCAACGATGAGTTTCTTTGAAACTTACGTAGCACACTAGTAATAAAATAATATTATTTTAAATGTTAGTTAACAAGTAGCCGTTGTACTGGCGGGAATGGATAGAAATAACTAAAATATGATTAGATATGTTTTTAAATGTTTATACATTTACCCAATAAAAGATAAAGGCTTAAAATACGGAAAGAGTTCAACTTTAGGACATATATACTCTAATTTTCACTAAAGGTTCACTTATCACCTTTTAATGGTGAACGGTCATTAAATATAGTTTTGATCACTCTTATACTTTATTTTGGACCAAATATAACTCTTCTTTAGAATCGGGACATCAAAATTTACTTTGTGTAAATTTTTGGTACCTTTCTGATAAAGTTCATTTTTTTATGAATAGTGTAAAATGTTGTATTTTAATTCAAAGCCTCTTTTTAATCTAAATTATTTATATGATTAGATTATTATTTTAATTGGTTTTAAAGTGAAATTAGAAAATATTTTTACCAGTTAATCCAATGGTGGTCATTGGAATCAATTTCACTTTGAAATTGGACTTAAACTGGTGTCAATCTTTTGATACTTATTGTTTCACAAAAACACGCTATTTGTCATAACAGCGGGAATTAATTATTAAATTAATTAATTTTACTTATATGTTTTGAATTTTGTAAAATGGACTTCATTTTTGAATTTTGAATATCAAATATAGCTTAGGGTGAATTTTTGGTAATTTTCTGAAAAACTTCAATTTTTGATGAATAGTGAAACCACTAAGTGGTAATCAAGCAAACTGATTTTTCAGTTAAATGAAAGTTTACCACTAATGTGTATTGAATTTTGAAAATCTGACATACATGGTTGTCATTAAGAAGTAAAATGTGGTTCAATGAGATTAAAATAATTTTTTGGTGAATAGTAACTTTTTTTCATTAATCGCGATTAGAGGTAATTAGTGTAGTTTAATGTAAAAATGGTATTATAAGAATTTGAAAACACCATGACACTTGTCCTACACCTATTGGGTGAGTCATGGCCGACCAAGACAAGCCATGGGCCAACTTGGGGACCCCATGGAGCCACTTTAGTTGGAAAATGACATTAATATATTTTTATTTAATGTTAAAGTGAAAATGACACTAACATAAATTATTTTACTAAAATAATTTTTGAGTGGGGTTATACAAGTCAAAATTTTGATTATAAATAGTCATTGGAAAGAAAAAAAATATTTCCTACATCATAGTATTTTTTTTATAATTTTTAGACATTAAATAAATTAAATTATATATGACATAATAATGATGCAGCGATGACATCATTTTTTGACGATTTAAATAAAATGGAAAGATAATGAAACAATATAAAACCTAAACATGGCCAAAACCAATTGGATGAGTGGATTTCAAACCATTATCACCTTATCCACGAATTATATCAATGTGGGACCTTTTAAAACCGAAACACATTTTCAAATAAAGTAATATTTCTTTACTTTCCAAAAGTGCCCCTCCTCTCCTCTTATAAAAGGCCCCCACCTCTACCCCATTTCACACACTTCTCAAGCCTTTGGATCGGCCAACCCCTGCCCAATTACTCTCTCCACATCCCTCTCCTCATCCTAGAGGATTCCCAATGGGCAGAATCCTTTCAAAGGAAGCCTTTAGGCTCAAATCAAAAGGGAGTTACACTTTCAAAGGTAATTCATTCTCTCTTGTTCATTTGTTTTATTTTGCTTCTCCAACCCTCTAAACTCTTTTTATTTACTTCTTTTGTAACAACACCAGTATCTTCAATATACTAGGATGTTGTTATAATATTTATTTGAGCTACACTCTCACACAACTACTTCAAATGGTTAAAGAACATACGGTTTCCGTGGATGGCGAAATTCTGGCTCCCGAAACGATGATTGTTCAATACTCTTTTAACACCTTCAAGGGTGGCCATTATGATGTCACTATTTTTATATATGATATATAATATGTTTATGTTTTCTTTAAGCTTCTGTATTTTTCATTTTTGGCATACCTTTATGGTTTCCATTATGGGTAAACACGATATCTTCATTTAAGGAAGTGCGGACTACCGCCCCCTAAAAGTGATGTGATTCGTTAATGCCATATGTGGGACGTGTAAAGGATGGATTTAAAGTTATTATATATGATGTTATACTGGAATTATAATGTACCTCTATATCATTATTATTTCTTTCCATTAAAGTATGAGATAGAAATGAAAGTAGCGTTCATGCGTACGTACGGCTTACCGTCTCCATGAACGGTGCATTTCATTTCTTATCCCCAAATGTAATGTACTATTAAAATTACATGTATATAATGTATATATATAATTAATGATATATCTAAATGATGAATATAATTCTGGAATTAAAATATCCATACCTCTCATTTAGTTTTAATTCCATTAATATGACAAAAAAATGAAAGTAGCGTTCATACGTACGTACGGCTTACCGTCTCCATGAACGGTGCATTTCATTTCTTACCTGTAAATGAATATGTAATATTATAAATACATGTATATGATGGATATATATGATACATATTATATCCAAATCGGGAATTTCATTCTGGATATAAAGAACTTTTGACCACACGAACAACATGTAATTGTAAGAAGTCCACTTTCGACTTAAGAACCAAATATTGACAAAACAAACATTATTAACTTAAATGGTTACATAATGTTTATAACATGGCAATAAGTGATATAAAAGGAATAATTAACTTTAAAAAGGTTCTTAATCATGTATAAATTAACTCAAGTTTATTATTCAGGACGTTAAAGAACGATCGAGTCAAGTCGGACCCGAGGTAAGGGACTTCGTCTCAATCTCCTTTCATTGAGGCATATTTCGTTTTATACACAACTTTCTTTTATACGTTGTATAAACTCCTTTGACTTTTACTTTTATACAAAAGGAATCTTTTTCTACGAAGCATTTTACTAAACGACAAAAAGGAATGTTTTTTTAACGTACGCGGTGACAAGGACCTTTTCCGCCGCCGCGAGTATTATTTGATCTTTGGCTTTCTCAACAAGCCGTAATGTTTTTAGAATAAAATAAATACCATATACTCTTTTATGTATTTTGGTATTGAAAATGGTTTTGATAAAGGATTCTATTATGTCAATATATTTATTATATATTGTGATTGATATGTGGAAATGTTATCATTCCTTTGTATTGGTTTTATATTTTATGATTTTATATTGGTACTTGGACATTTTAACGGGTGGTTACGTTATAAACCATATGACGGGTGGTGCCGTGAATACCAGGACGGGTGGTTACATTATAACCTCCAATGCATTGGGTATGGAAGTCGGCCATATGGCTATTCCATTAAGTATGTATGGAAATTGGCCGTATGGCTATTCCATTAAGTGATATGTGTGGAAGTCGACCGTATGGTTATTCCACTTAAGTATGTTTATGTCCCATGTTACCTTTATATATTCTATGTGTTCTTTATATGGGTTTTATGGTAATACTTTGGTTACAAAAAGGTAAGTAATGATACTTTATTCAGTGAAGATTTTTTTTTACTACTTCATGAAGGTGAAAGTATTACTTTGATATAGTATACATGGTTTACTTGATGTTTGAAAAACTAACAGTTTTCATTATTTTTGTATCCCTTACTGAGCTTTTTATGCTCACCCCAAGTTTTTCGAAATGTTTTTCACAGGACTTAAAGTGGAATAAGGTCAAGGATGGGATCAAGGGAATTTCATGCTATCTAAAACATGGAATCTAGACATATTTCTTTTTAAGAGTTTTTATTTTATGGAGACTTAGTAGAAGTGTATACTTTGTAATCTTTTAAGATGTAGTAGTTATGTTCTAATTCTCTAAAACTCTAATCCTGAAAAGATCCTCAATGTGAATTATTCATTTAATTCAATATTAAGTAAGGTTTAAGGCTGGGGCCTTATAGTGGGAAATTGAAATAATACAACACATTTAACCTCTAAAAAGAATCATTTAAACCATGATCACTCTTTTATTTAATTTTCATTTCTAACTAATTAATTGTATCCAATAAATGAATATATATTTATTATTTCATTTATTTTTATTTACCATGTTCTGATATAATTCACATCATAAGTCAAGGAAATTCATATAATTATTTCATTAATAATTTTTAATCATCTTATTAAAATGTTATTAAAATGGATTTCTTACTCAACTGAATCACATACAGAGATACATTAATCTATTCATCATAAATAATTATGTCATAAAACAAAATCTATTTATTATTATATATAATACTTCCCATGGAAACTATTGAATCATTATTTTTATTTAGTTCGGTCATAGATTTCAATATTCGTGTTAAAATATCATTCCTCAAAACATACAAGGTCATTTAATTAAGGTATTTTGACACAATGTTAAGGAGAAATGAATTTTAAGAAAAAAATGGATGAAATGATTAATGATGTTAGAAGTGAATTTGGATTCCATGTAACTATCATTTTCCATCCCATTCACACATTGGTCAATCACATTATAAATTTATAATGTTAATAATTGAATAAATATTTTTATATTAATAACTAAATTGGTAATATTTTATGAACAATGATCTACATATATTATTTAATTCTTTATACGTTATTATTAGAATTAAACTATATAACCCTTAATATTTTTTATAATTAATTAATGTATGTTATCAATATGTATTCTTTAATTCAGTATCATTTCATCTATATAATTTCCACTTAGAAACTTTTCTTTAAATATCTATAAAATATAATGTTTATTGATAGTTTGTTTTAAAATATATTCACAACAAAAAATTGGTAGCTATATCCTTGGAATGATTAGATAAAATCAATGTTCACACAAACCACTAGAATCAACATATAGATTAAAAATTGGATTTTTTTATACATTTGCTCTTCTAAAATTAAATTTTTCTACCATATTTAATTTTATCCCTCACAGACACTTATATAGATTGTCATTATTAATAAAAAACAGGTCTTCATGAACCAATGAATTTTGTTATGATATCTTCTTATATTATATATAACTTCCTAATATTCATTTACCTATAAATCCACTACATTTTCTCATTTTTTATGATTCTCCACTACCTCACTACTGAAGTGTTTTTCCAAAAATATCTGAGAAAATGCTTTAAATTGGGGGTGAAATGAGTGATTGAAAAAAATAGAATCTAATTTCTTCATGTTGGTTTAGTTTAATCCTAATTGATTTATTTAAATTTAAAAAAATAAAATGTAAATAAATATTATGAAAAATTTGTTTTTATAGTGCTTTATTTCTATAAATAATATCCACTAGTAAACTCTATACACAGCCTTTGTTTTCTTGATGAAATTTATTTAGTTCTTTTTTCAAGTTATATTAAAATTGAGTTCATGAAGATAAAATGATGTATAAGGATAAAAGAGATTTTACTATGATTTCCATTAAAAATGAGTATACGTTACCATTATGTTCACTTCTTAAGGATATAATAAATGAATAAAAGTAACTAAAATGTTATATACTACTATTTGTATAAGAATTGATCTCTTAATATAGAAATAAATATTTATATATATAATATTTAATACAGTTTTAAACACATATATAAATCCATAATTTTTAGATTATGACTCTTCTTCAAGAGAATATGTGTGTATTAAAAGTGACTTTTTAAAAAATAAATTAATTGAATAATAATTGTTTTGAAATAGTTACAGTATTTTTTCTTCTTTATTATCCCATAACTTTATATTGAAATGTTATAATGGATTTTAGTAGTTTCAAAATAATCATGAAATTCATAATTTTTCAATCAAATATAGCATTTATTGAATTTCCCAAACTTCATATGAATAACTAAAAAATAATTCTGACCGTTCTAGTCTCCCTTATTAAAAATACGTTTTTTCAATGTAATATATTTTTATTTCCATGAAATTCAAAAATCTCATAATTAATTCCCTATATGATATTCGCATATATATATATATATATTTGACAGACACATTATAAAAATAAATATTAAAACAATCAAATAAGAAATACATCTTATAATCCTAAAGCCATATGTTTAATAACAACCCTGAGAAATATAACATAATTATTGATATAGTATTTAGACTTCCTTAAAATTGGAAATTTAAAGAACCCAATCATACCACTAAAAAATATCATCAATATTTATAATATTCAAATTCAATCAACCATTTCAAAAGAATATGTAACATTAAAAAATGTTTTTCTTTTAAATACATAAATTATATCAATATATAAAATATAATAGTAAAAAAATTAACTTAAAGGATATTTAAAATTATCATATATGAATATGTAGTAGTAAATTTTTTTCTTTTCAAAATTATGTAATATTTATACACATAAGAAAAATCAATAGATTAGTTTTATCTATAAATAAGGATAAAAATATTAAAAAAAACATGAATTCACTTCAGTTCATCATTAACAAAATGTATATCTCTTCCCTTATATGTTTGATTAAACCATAAATATGAAGTAGTTCATTTTTTAGGACTTTTTATTCATGAAATGTTTTATTAGGGACAATTGATATCAATTCTTACACAATCCATTAAGGTTTATTATATTTAAAAATTTCTAGACTTTCAAAAAATAAATATTTATTCAACATCAAATATATATATACAATTTGGTATACTTTGTAAAAATTACACCATTGTCATCCTTTATAAGAGATAGTATATTTTTATATTTCTTTATAAAAAATTAATATTCTTCCCTTACTCAAAATAACAAATTATAAGATAATTCATTTTCTAAATAACATATTTTATATGTTCATGAACATAACCAATAATAAATTTTCTTGATTGATGATTACTTTTATTATGTTGCACATATTTGATGTTTGAAATGATATTTGGTGAAAAAAAGTTAAATAAAATATGTTTTATTCTTCAAGTTTTTTCAAACAATAAAAACACTTTAGAGAAATGTTCTCTAAGATAGAAAACATGAAATATTTAATAGAATATATTTCATTCTAAATAAATACATGGGAGATATGCTCTACCACCATAAGGAAGTGACCATGCTCTACCAAAACAAGCCTATGCAGTGGAGAAGTGGACGAGAACCTATACGAGGTAGTGTTAGAGAGATCCTTTGATGGGTTACACTAAGACCAGGAGGAAACCAATGTTCCTGGAGTTGTTTGGAAACAAAAAATAACAAAACACTAAACATGAACTAATAAGGATCTATTCTTGTTTTTATAGGGTACAAATAGGTATATAGAGACCCAAAAACAAAGAACCACAAGAGGAGAACAAATAATAGTTGGGACTTCATCAACAGAGTTGCAAGACATAGAACCATGAGACAACAGAGCCAAGATAACAATGTGATATTAAACATCGTGGAACATGAACAATCAATGAGAGAGAAAGATAAAAAATAGTATAACATAGATTTGAGGATTGATTCCTCTGATTTAAGGATGAGGAGGAGCAGATACAACAATGGACTTCCATAAGAGGTTGAACATTGTGACTAAAATCTGTGGGTCTAGGGTAATTTATCAATGATTGTGTGTGAGGGGGGGGGGGTTATCAGTGCTTCCAAAAAAGCATTGATAAATATGGGTTTTATGAGTGCGAAAATAATAAGCACTAACAAATCACCACTTCATCGACTTTTTTTTAGCATTGATGAATATTAATATTATTCACTGCTATGAAATAAATCATAAAGGCCATATTTATAATCACTAAGGTTTTGGATTTAAAAAAGACGGCCTATATAGATTTATAATAACGATTATAAATAAATTTATTTGTAACAATATTTATAAAATTTTTTTAAATAATTCTAAATTTATTTTTATCATTATATATATGTATATAATTATAGATATGTTTAATAAATATATATATATATAAATATAAATATGTTAAATATGTTCATTTTGAAAATATATTTATTTCAAATTTATAATTATTTAATAATATAATTGTTATTTTTTAACTATATAAATATTTTTTTAAAAAAGAAAATATATATATATATAATTATAAATATGTTATTTTATAAATAAAGTAAAAACAAATTTATAAATATATATATTTAAATATACATATAATTTATTATTTATTACTATAAATAAATAAATATATCTATGTCGATTTATATAAATTTATTTAATAATATAAATATTTAATAAATGAATATAAATAAAATATAAATATAATAAATATATAATTTAGTTATATATAATTAATTGAATTTTAGAATTATAAATATATTTATAAATTTATATAATTTTAAATATTTACAAACATTTTTAATAAATCTATATAAATATAAATATAAATATAAACGTATTAAATATAATCATTATTTTAATAGAATTATTTATATTTTATTTCTATTTAAAAATATAGTTATATAAATATAATTACATATATACTTTTAAATAATAACCTTATATACTGACTGGAAATTACTTTTTTTTATTTCCAAACACTTTTAATGGAATGTGAGAACCAATGACATCAAGACTTAATCATAATAAAACAATCTCTAACAGACCAAAACTCAAGATCAAAAACAACACTCACTACCAAAGAGAAGCTCCTACCAGCAAAAAAAATCCATAACTTTCAGCTTCCATTGTCTCATCGCAGCACGATAAATATCTATATATATACTTATAACTACAAATACATAATTTTATAAATTTATAAAATATACATGTATAAATAAATATATTTTCAATTATATTTATAGTTATTTATTAATAATTCTAAATATATCATTATCATTATATATCTATATATATAATTACATAAATATTTATTAAATATATATCATAATAAATGTAATTATTAATAATGAAAATATATTAATTATGAAAATATATATATATTTATTTAATAAATAAAAATATAAAAATATAATTATATATATTTTTATATTTATAAAAATTTTATATATTTTTAATATAAATATTAATATTAATATGTTAAATTTACTCATCATTTAAATCTATTTATTATTATTTTATAATTATTTAAATTTATAATTAATTATTTATATTTATTTGAATACTTAAAAAACTATTTACTTTTTTATAATTATAACTATATAATTTTTTAGATATAATAAATATTATACCATTATAAAATTTTAGGAAATATCTTCCTACAAATAAGATTAAATCTGTTGATATCTTTCATTGAATGTAATGAATTGTTTTTTAAGAACCCAACCTTATACATTAAATAATCTAGTTAATTGGACAAGAATTCATTTTCATACATTCCTAAAGATCTTTTCAGTTTGAAGTTTTAGAGAATAAGTACATGATTCATACAAATCAATCCTCAAGCATGAAATGTTGATACTACTATAACTATATTCATTTCTTCTATATTAAAGAAGTTTTTAATAAGACATTAATTATTTTCATTAAAATTCTTCACAAAATTCATCCAGGCTTCATATTTTCTCAAACAAATCTTTTAACTATGGGAATAAATATTAAAACATTATATGAGAACAAAAAGATAAATATGTAAGTTAAAAATAATAAATAAATCAATAGTCAATTAATAATTATAAGCATATCAAATAATATTCACAATGACCTAATTCCCACACATAAAGTATCATATCTACTTTGTGAAAACAAGAGGTTTCTTTATTCATAGAAAACATACTTAATACCATATAGTTAACATGGATAATTACATACATAATATTTTAACCCTCAAAAAGACCATATGATATTTAGCCATTGTGGATACCTTACAATTTAACACTCTTGGATACCTTATAGTGTAACCATCACATATAAACCAGGAATAACCATTTTGATCAACATCCAATATAAACATACCCAATGCATTGGAAGGAGATACAATTCCCACCATTCATAAGAAACAATTCCCAAGAACATGAACATATTTATTAAATAATAATACATTCACTATAAAAACATTCTTTTTGAATTTTGTAAACATATAAATTTAAAATGGGATTTTTAAAGGAAAGTCTCTGACCTCGTGTTATTTTTTACTTAAAACATTTTCAAATATCCTATATATTTTTTTAAATAGTGATATTAATATATTAAAAGACCATATTCATATCAATAATACCTTATAGGATCTTTTTATAATAATGTTCCACCCATTTGTTAAGAATATTTTATTCTTTCCATTGTTTCACATGTCTTTTTGTAATGGTTTCCATGGTCGGTTCATTATGAATTTTTATATTGAATGGATAAAATACCCAAAAGGTTGAGAGAAATGGTACTATTTTTTCTGAAATTATAAGTGATACCATATATCATTTTATTTTCTAATATGATGATGAATACTTAGATAAACGTTGAATGAAAATTATTTCATTTATTTTGGAATTTTTTACAACCATCAATAAATTATATAATTTTTTTTAATATCATGTTAATATATTGGTTTCAAAATATTATATGACTTGTAATATGTATAATAAAATTTTATTTAACTAAAATAAAGGTTTTATGATCATAATTTAAGGCATTAATGTAAATTTAAAATCAATTTTTCATGATGGTGGTAAATCAAAACATCATGGATGATGTTCTGATTTATAGAATAAAATTAAGCAAAGTAGTTTGATGATAAAATTTTCAATCAACATGATAACACAACAATATATATAAGATACTAGATATTTCATTTCACTAGAAAAAAGGAACATTTGGAGATAATAATAATAATAAATTAAAGTTAAATAAATTAGATTGAAAGAGGATTTTACCTGTAGAATTATTCTCATTGAAAACCTTTTTAAGAAACTTGTTTTTAGATTTTTTGTGAGAACAGAAGGTCTCAAACGTGGGGAAATGTATTTGGAATAAAATCACATATAGATTAGACAACATACAAGCCCTTTATGTGTGATGAAAAAAGATGGTGGTGGGAGGTATTTATAATGGAGGTTATGGGTTTTTTTTATTTTATTCATCAGTTTATTATTATTTCTCTAGAATATTAATAGTTTTTATTCCCAAGAATATATATAGTAAATAGTGCATCTCTGTTCAAAATAAAGGTTCTTATATCACCCATAAATCAATCATGACTCAATAATTGATTTATTTATCTTATATAGAAAATTAATGTATTTCACTATTCAACAAAAATTCAACTTTTTTTGAAAACCACCAAAAAACACCATAACCATTATTAGATGTTTAGAATTAAAAAATAGAATCAATTTTATTAATATAATTTATTTAAAATGAGAAATTAAATTTCTAATTGAAATTATTAGTTGTTCGAGAAATATCAATTTTAAAATTCTAACTAATTTTATAACACATTGATAATTTAATTCATGTCTCATAAAATTATCATATAATCATAAGAAAAAAATATAATTAATGAGTCAATTTTATGATAATAACTTTTTGTTTAAATTATTATATTAATTATAAAAATGTAAATAAAAAAATTAAGTGTCACAAAAAGACTAACAATTAATTTATCATTATCAAAATATTTATTTACATAATTCATGATTTAAATATATTGTATTGTCACTTATAAGATACATATATTTTATTTATACTCTAATAGAGGGGTTTACATTTCTATTATTATAGATTACTTAATTTTAATAAATACCACTTTTTTATTATATTTTTATAATGAATTTATCTATTTAATACCCAAAATGGAAAAAAAAGTTATAAGTACCTTGGTTGTTTCACTCCCCCTGAAATTTTAGAAATTGAGTCCTCAAAATTTTTATGAACATATTAAACAACTGAGGATACCTTTCCCTCATAAAATTTTCTTATTCTTATGTTACTTCTTCTACTGTGTGGTTTCTCTAAAAAACATGACATGGTGAATTACTTTATTTATCAATTATTTCTCTCTACGATAAACAATATGAAAAGGTTTCCTTCCATAAGAATTTATCTTTTCTAACTACTCTACTTCTGGTCTCAAAAAGTGAGATGAATTTGGGACATACATTCTCAAAATCCAACCAAGAAAATCATTGTGTACCTAAGATAACCTTAGAGGCAATGACACTCAATATGTAACTGGTCCTACCTTCTCCGGTATTTCAAAATTTCCAATGAACCATTGACATAGATTTATTTTCATTCAAAAAACTATAACACATTTCCAAGGATATATTTCAAGTAAAACAAGTTCATGTACCTAGAAAAAAAATCATTCTTCTACTTCTCTGCAGAAACAATTTGTCTACTCTGAGCTGTCCTTATGTGTTGTTGGATCATCATAACATTATCTACTAATTATTCTACTAAATATAGTTTTTTCATCTTGTTTTCCCCAATTTATTCCGATATGCTAGAGTCCAACACCACTGTATATATAATGCCACAAAAGGTTCCATTTGTATACTTGAATGAAAACCATTATTATAAGAGGACATAAATAAATAGAGATGTTTATCCCAAATTCCTTGATAATTTATTGAACCAGTTCAATGTATATCCTCCAATTTCTGAATTATTCATTTTTATTTTCCATTACATTGTGGATGAAATCATGTACTGAATATTAATTTTTTTCCCCAATGATTTCTAGAGGCCTTTCCAAAATATATAAATGAATATGTGATCAGGGTCTAAAGCAATGGATGGACGAACTTCTTATAACCTGAAAATCTCTTTGAGGTGAAATCAAGAAAGTTAATATATATAATGAGTATGTAGTATATGAATAAAATGAGTAGATTTATTCATTAAGTCAATAAAAACCCAACTTTTATTTTTACTTAGATATTTCTTTGTTTTCCCACCTCAATTTCCATAAATATATTTTACTATTTATACTCTAGAACTAGAAAAGCTAGAGGCACCCACTTTGGTTTTTTCGGATCAAACTTAACTAGTTAAAATATCAAACATTTCATGATAGAATTAGAAATATCTTTTTTAATTGCATCCCACCAATAATACTCCTAGAGGTTTTTTTACGTCTTAGTGCTTCTCGAATAAACTAAAAATGGTGAACTATTAGATTCACATGACAATTCATTATTAATATAAGAATCATAAGGCACATATAATCTCTTTCCAAATCTCAATACCCAGTCTCTGACGATATTAAATTCAACTAATTTTAATTTACTCACCAATGATACCTTTTTCTGTAACTCATAGCATTCCTTCTGCAGTTTAGTAATTCTATTTAATAGAGATTACGACACTGACACATGAAACAAATGATAAGAATTTCTTACACAAATAACTTCCCTGACAAAAATCATCAAAAAAATTAGTCAAGGGTCCATATTCCAAATATAACATGGTTAATATAGAATGATGTTTTCGAATCAAGGTATATGACACATATTTTTCTTTTCCATGATGAACCATTATTGATAAATCATATTCCTCTATCAATTGTAGCCATCTTCTCTCCCTCTTGTTTAATTCCTTCTGAGTAAATATATATTTTATACATTTTTGGTAAGTATATATTTCAAATTTAGCAACATATAAATGATGCCCCGTATATTTTAATGTGAAAACAACATATTATAATTCCAGGTAATGTTTGGGATAATTTAAATTATGATGTTTTAGTTTTCTTGAAGAATAAACAATTATCTGATAATTCTTCATCATAACACAACTAAGCCCCTTCAATGAAATATCATTGTAGAAGATAAAATCATCATTTCTTGAAAGAATATATCAAGTGAGATCATTCACTCATATTCATTTAATTTCTATAAAACAAAAATCACTGTATTCTATCTAATATAATTAACCCATTTCATGTTAACATATTTAGGGGGATATATAATCGTGAAAAGTTTTTAAAAACCCGTTGGTAATAGCCTACTAATCTAATAAAACTATGAATCTCAATAACTTTTATAGGTCAAGGATATTCATAAAAAACATTTTAGGGGGTAAAATATTATTCCATCCACATCTAAAATAAATACAATAAAATAAATATGTTGAGACTAAAAATAATGTTTTCTATGTTTTCTGTATAACTTCTTTTATTTAAGTGTTTTCGTGAAAATACTTTAATGTTTTCACAATATTTATAACTTTTGATAAACACCAAATACCATCAATAAAAACAAAATAAACATATCCAAATATTCATGGAAGATTATATTCACAAGATACATAAATATAGTAGGGTAATTTTTCAAACAAAAGGGAATAAAAACAAAATCATAATGCTCATATCTAGTTCATAGTGTTATTTTTATGAATGTCATCCTCTTTTACCTTCAACAGACGGTACCAGAATCTCATGTAAATCATGGTAAAATACTAAAATATGTCTATCTAAACAAACAAATAATCAATATTATTTAATGGATAAAAATTCTTAACAAAAATGTTATTCAAAAAACAATAATCTATGAAAATTATCATGGAACCATATTTATTCTTAACAAACAAAACATGAGTACCCTATGTTAAAGTTATAGATGAAACGAAACCTCTATCAAGTCACTCTGGTAATAGGTTTTCTATTTCCATATGATTTAATGGAGCCATTTATCAAGGAGGTTTTTAGATAGTCTTATAATTAAGAAGTAAGTAAATATTAAAGTTAACTTCTTGATCAAGTATAACACTAGTAAAATCATTATCAAAAATATCCAGGTATTAATTTACCACTAGAACATCATTAATCAAAATAGTTCCATTTTTTCAACACTATAGTAAAGATAGCTTTTATTTCCATATTTTAATAGTTACTCAGCATCCTAATATGTTATCAATGTTTTGGGATCATTCCTATATAAAAACAGAAACTATTTTTGAGAAAAACTTCTTTTCCTTGAAAATTAGTCTTTGCGTGATAAAAATAAATTCATTCTATACCTAGAATAACATAAAACTCTTAAAAGGAAAATAAATAATGTTTTTAGGTAGTGACTCTCAACATAAAACCTTAGAATGAATATTATAATTATTTTTTCAGTAATATTTACCCATATTATTTCATCCATAATATATTATTTCATTTAATGAGGTGAAAATTTCAATTTACCATAAATATTATTATAAATAAATCAATGTGAAGACCCTGTATCGAATAACACATTAGAAAAATCCGAGTAAACAAAAAAACTACCTCAAAACTTTATTGGAAGTCCCAATGTCTTTTTAAGTAGTCTCTATGTATTTTAATGCACCTTTCTACTTATAGTCTGTACGCTTTCGATAATTATGATCTATCTTTTGGAATGTATTTTCATAATAAATAATCTCACCTCATTTAAAATACATTTTAGTTTTCTTACCATGATTTAACATATCATCACTAAGATCATTTTAATTTTAATCTCAGGCCATATGTCCAAACATAAATAATCAGAAACAAATCATTAATTTTATAAGGAAATCCCCAATATCCTTTTTACCAAACTTCCTACACACTGGATATTGAATTTTCTTACCTTAATATTTAATTATTTGACAGTTACCCATTCTTTTCCAAATGTACCTCTTCTTCTACTTGTTTTTAATATACATTTGATCATCAAAAAAATCAAATTATACCCTCTCAGCACATCAAACATGTATCTCATAACATTTGAATTAATAGGAATCCAAAGACCTTTGATGTCATGGCCTCAATCCTATGTAAAAATGATTGATTTTACTATCAAGATCCCAAATAAAATTTGGAGTACACTTTTCAAATCGGGTGAAGTTTTTTTCACACATATCCAAAAAATCTTCCCCTATTAATTTCAATTCAAATAATACATTTTATATCCTATGTAAAACCACATTAAGAAAAATATTTCATATATAATATTATTAAATTCATATAATTCAAAGGCATCAGTCCCTACACTATCATATATATTCTTAACCTTTGAATATTACTAGTAAGCTCCAACTTCCAAATAGTAAATAGAAAGACTAACATTTAGATTATATGAACATCTCATGACATAAAATATCTTTTAATGGGCCTTAATCTACCCCTCAAAAACCAGTGGTTTAGAAAATCCTTTGAATGAAAGAGGTTGTTTCCTCATAAAATTTTTAATTAACATCAGGTTCTTTTTTAATAGAATTGGATATTCTCTTGCCTTGATGAAACCATGGTTTATTTCATACTGTAACTTATTAATCATTTTCACAAACACCTATATTCTAATTCCTACCACTCCATGTCGTAGATTTGAAAGGATATCATTCACATGGTTCCTACATAGATTAGCTTCCCAATTTCTTCAATGGAATACTTTTATGAATAATCATATCTTATATGAAGTAACATGTTAATATTCAAATAATATTTAATATTATCATAAACATGAGATAAAAATAATTTATGGTATTCTATCAGCGTCAACATGACCCTAAATCTTATCTAAACCTAGACCTGATACCAAATATATTGACAGAGCCTTAAACATTACACAATTTAGTTGATTGAACTGGGAATCACTTTTATACATTCTCAAAGATCATTTCATTTTAGAGTTTTAGAGAATAATAGAATAATTAATAATTTTAAAACCACAAACATAAATAGTCGATACTACTAAGACAGTTTCATTTTCAACCATAATAAAACATTTTTTAATAAGACAATAATTATTTTCTAGAGAATTCATCACGTCATTCATCTTTGTATCTTATTTTATCTTACCAGTCCATAAACCCTATAAAAAGAATTTTAAAAAATTACATGAAAAAAAAATAAATAAGAAATATAAAGAGTAGGAAAGAAACTATTATTCCATGAATACATATAATCATATGAATTCATTTTCACAAAGACATACTTTTCACCCATAAAGAATCATATAGTTACTTTTTGAAGATAAGAGATTTACATATACATAGAAAACATAAATAAACACATATAGATAACATGGTGAATTACTTACCGTATATTTTAACCCTCATAGATACCATATAATTTTTAACCCTTGTGGCTACTTTACAATTTAACTCTCATGTGTACCCTATGGTACAACCATCATAGTTAAACCTGGAATAAGCATTACATAAAACATAAAACTGAAAAATACCCAATTAATTAGAGGTAGATATAGGTCACACCATTAAATATAAACAATTCCCATGAAATAATAAAGTTATCATAAAATAATAATACATTCATAAGAAAAATATTCTTTTTGAACTTTTTAAAAATATAAATATTAAAGATTGTTTTTAAAGAAAACTATCTTACCTTGGGATTCCTTTAATTAAAACATGTTCAAAAATTATGTATAATTTTATAAATAGTATTATTAAAATGTTAGATTACCATATTAGTATATACATTACCTTATATGATCATTTAATTACAATTTTCCACCCATTTATTTTTGATTTGTTTATTTCCATTATTTCTGGTGTGTTCTTTTCACGGTTTCTAAGGTCGTTTCAATGTGGATTTTTTCATCAAATGGAATCAAAACACCATATGGAAAGAAATAAAATTAATATGTTTTAAAAATTTTAAACGATACCCCTTATAATTATACTTTATTATATGAGGATGAATTATTAGATAAAACATTAAAAATTGATTAAATTTATTTTGGTGGTTTTTACGACCTTTACAAACTTTTATATATTGGTTCGAACAAAATTATATGACATATAAAATTTATAATAAAATATTATTTAACCCTAATTGTGGTTTTATTACCATATGTGAAGGTAGTAAGGGAAAATGGAAATGTATCGCCCATGATGGTGGTAAATTGACACATCACGAATGATGTTCTTATATTTAGAATAAATTGGAGAGGAGAATGATTTTGATGATGAATTTTCCAATAAAATGGTAAATATTACATTATATTATATATTTTAGTTTTCATTACATGTATAAAATGGTAGTTTAAAAGAGAATAATTAAATAAACTAGATTGAAAATAAAATAAATAAAAATGAAATAGTATTTTACCTCATGAATTCTCTTCATTTAGAACAGACTTAAGGCACTTGATTTTGGACTTTTTTTGGGACCATAATTACATGGATGTGTAGATGAAATTTTTTAATAGAATTTCGTATAAACTAAATAATCTACTGGGCATTGAGGTGTGATGATAATAGGTGGTGAGGGGTGGTATGTGTAGTGGTTGATAGGGATGTTTTTAGAGAACTTTATTCATTTTTATTCTTTTTTCACTATAATATTAATATTAATTATTCCAAAAACTAAATAAATTATCTAGTGAATACTATTTCAAATTAAGGGTTTTTATTTCAGTTATACATCAAATGTGACTTAATAATTCATGTATTTTTCTTATACAATATTTCACTATTCAAAAAACCCAACTATTTTAGAAAAATCCCAAAAAACTCCCCTAACCATTTCAATGACATATAGAATAAAAAAATGGATCCCATTTTATAAAATTAATTTTCTCAATAGGATAAATTTAAATTTTATGAAAAATCATCATTTATTCAAAAAATTCCATTTTTAATATTATAAGTGAATGTTTAACACTTTGAAAAATTAAATACGGTCTTATAAAATTATTTATAATAATAATGGAATAAATTATTAAATTATGATTATATTTTATGAATATAAATTTTATTTTAAAATAGTTATATTATTTATAAAATTTTAAATAAAAAATTAGGTCTCAGAAAAATAACAATACTTAATTTATCATTTTCATAAAATTTATTTCCTTAATTAATGTTATAAATATATCATACTTTCTCTTATAAGATACATATATTTTATTTTTACTCTCATATATGAGGTTACTAATATGTTAGTATAGATTTATTAATTTAAATAAATACCAATTTTTAATTACACATTTAGAATGGAGATTATCTATTTAATTCCAAAATGAAATAAATTTATATTATTAGTACCTAGGTTGTTACATGTTCATCTTCAGTAATATGCAATACCATATTTATATATCATTATCGGTAACATATACTCTCTTTAGTATTATGTGTTACACACAAGACCTATTTTTACTGGTTAATAATATAATATTAATATTTAATATGATAGTTGTCACATAGTAGTTCGAATGGAAGGAATTAATAATATTAAATAAATTTTGTGAATATAGATGTCACCTGTTTATAAAATTATTTTTTTCAAATTTATTTGAAATGAAAATAAAAACCAATACAATATAAAGGATTAGTTTTTATGAAAAACTATTTTTATAAATAGAATGGTATTTTATCTTAAAAAATTAAATTAATATCTATTAATTTAAAAAATTAATGAAATTTTATTATATATTAAATAAAATATCTTTAAATTCATCAAATAATTTTTATATGAATAAAATAAGTACAAATCCAATTTTAATTATAAAAATATCTACTTTTAAAAAGGTAAATTTGCCTCAATTTAATAGAAGTGTTTATTTAAGACTAAATTTTTTATACTTTTATATTTTTTATCTTAATAAATAATTTTTTTGAAATATGAATATAAAAATTTATTTTTGGTGATCTTTTTTTATTTTTCTAAGAACATTCATATATTGAATGATACTAAATTTTAATTGAAAACTCTATTTTCAACTAATTTATTTATATAGTTAAATTAAAATTAAAATTATTTTTAAGGTATAATTGGTTTAATTTTATATAATTTATTCCAATTTTGGCCATCTAAAACAACTTCACATTGAATTTTGATATAAAAACCCTTCATACATTAAAACATCTTACTTGAAAACCCCTCTTTTTCCGTCTGCGAGATAAATTTTAAACTAATTTCTGTCGAATATGTTAATTTTATTTGGAAAAAATTATTCCATATATGGAATATTTATAATTTATAATTTAACTTATCTTAAACTTGCCTTTTTAAAAAAAATAATTATTGAAATTAAAATTAATTGTATTGATTAACTTAATAACTAGATTAATTAATTATTAAATTTTGAATAGAAGTGTTCAAAATTTCCCTACGATACCCTAATATTTTTCATAAAATTAGATATCAAACATTATTATTATAAAGTTATATAATAATCCATTTTTCATGCTTGGGGGATAATCAAAATGTAGGGATAAAATGATTCTTTTCCTGAATAACAATTTTGTCCTCCTCTATGTATATAAAAGGGAATTCACTCTCACATTCTATTCACACATCTCAATACAATTTGTCTCATCCAAACCCTACCCAAATAATCTCCCAACATCCAAAATATCACCCAATATTCCAAAATTTTGTAATAAAATGAACCATTTATGTCCTTTGGTGAAAATGTAAAGAAGTTACCCAAAGAAGAGGTAATATTCTTCAATGAGAATTTTTGTTTTAACTCATTCTACAAACCATAAACTATTTTTATTCCATGATTATATAAAAACATAAACTGCCTAAATATACTAATATTTTTTTATTTTATGTTTTCTACCTATACCTATAAACACTTCCATCAAATGGGTAACGAAAAAATTGTTTGCGTGTACGGCGAACTACCACATTGTGAAATGATGTCGCTCATCTTTATATTACAAACTTTTATGTTTTGGAATTATAATGGTAATAATATCATAATATGTTATATATGATACTTATAATGAATTTATACTTATGAAGTATTTATATAACACATACCACCTTGTTTTACATTTTGTGGGAAAATTATAACATCGTTTTTGGGGGAGTTTACTACCGCCTCCTCAATACAATGTGATATGTTCGTACATTAAAAAGAATATATAAAGGATTTATTTAACAAAAATATATGATATAAATTACACATTTATTTTACTCATAACAGAGTTATCAATATTTTCATATAACATTTCATTTCCCCCTATCTGTTTCACACACTAAATAAGTGATAGCATCATTCATGAATATATGGCATACGGCCTCTTTAAAATGTTGTGATCCTTCATTTTTCATCACCATATCCCAAGAATGAGATATATATATATATATATATATATATATATATATAATTTAATATAATTAATAAATATGGTATTAAGGTTTTAATGGTCATTTTCTATAGATAATAGTTACTTGCCTATTTTCCATAATGATCATTGGTAAATGAGAAAGTTACTCATACGTATGCCCGGCATCCCATCTCCATGATTGTAATGTCAGTTCATTTTTCCAAACCGTATTTATTTTTTTTAGAATAGTAATTTTTTAAAAAAATTGAATATTATTTCATATTTATTATTTTATATATTTTTAAATAATGACCTCATTGAGCATAGTCAACATGTCAAAGTGAATTTAAAAGCATAAATAGTATATGGAAAAAACATCCAACATAAATTTTTTTATTATATGAAATTATATAAAATGTTTACAATTGAAATAAAATTAATAATAAATTTAGAAAATTTAATGAAGAAATTAAATAACTGATATAATAAAATTATTCAACAAGATAGAGGATAAGTATAAAAAATCAAACTTAATGTAAGGGACTTATTAAAACAATTCACATTCATTCAGATATACATAGATTCCATTGGTTTTATTAGGAAAAGAATATATGCGGAATGGAAAATTATTTTTTATACTATATTTAAACATTCATTGTGTGTATTTACATTTTTCACGCATAATTATTTCATTTATTTTTTCTCACTCCAATAATATGATCTTTTTAAGGGATTCTCATCTCACTTATTACATCTGTGAGGTAAATGTAATATTCACCACATAATTTCTTTATTGTGTATCTATACCCATTTTGATAAATTATGTAATGAATTATTTTATCTTATTGGTATTTTAATGTTAAATTTTATTATTATTAATTTTTGGGCATTTGATTCAGATTCTTGCAAAGATGAATAAAGATTTCTAACCTAACTTTTATTATTATGAGACTTATGCCATAATCACAAATTATTTTTATTATTTTGTGTATATAATTAAAATGAAAATATTTTTTTATTTTAATTATTCAATTTATTTGGATTTAAAAATCACCTGATGATCTATATTTTATTGGTTTTACAATTTCATGTTTCCAATGTAGTAATGGTATTTCATCATAATTTTCTTTTTTTGGGAATTTTTTATATTATACATGCGTATTTTTTTATTTGGTGTATCTAATTCTACATTTTCAAGATATATCAAGAATTTCATTATTCTAAGGGTATTATATTTTTTATTTAATGTTATTATTTCATGGGTATTATAATTTAAATGTTCCAAAGTGGAATGGGAGTATTTAGAATGTTTCATTTTTATTTTCCTCCAGAATATTTTTAATGATGTTTTAATTTTATTTCTATTCATCATAATTGAAAAGCTTTAATGTTGATTATCCTAAAATGTGGATATTTCATAGTTATTATATCCTCTATCTTTCATGGATTAATGAATAATATTTTGAAGAGATTTTCAGGGAACCCATTTCTCCTCCATGAGTTTACCATTTTTCAAGGATATTTTAATGAGACCCAATTATTTTACATGGGTAAATATTGACTCAAATATATTTTTATGTAACTCACTTAATTTCCATTGTTTAATCATTTTCTAAGGATTATTTTATATAGAACATATCCATTCTATTGATAGTTTATATTTAAAAGAAATTTTAATGTATCACATTTCCTTTACCAATGTTAATCATCGTTCTATGGTATATCCTTTTAACCCATTTAACTTCAATAGGTTAATCATGTTTCAAATATATTTTCATGTAATATTTTTATTTTTTCATGGATTAATCATGCTTCAAGTATATTTCTATGTGTCTCAAATTTTTTCTAACAGTTAATCATGTTTCAATGATATTTTTATTGAACCCGTTTCTTTTTCATTGAAAAATCATGTTCAAAAAAATATTTATGTAACCAATTTATTTTCTATGGGGAAAACAGGTTTTTAAGAGATTATTATAAAACCTATTTATTTTTCAAGGGTTAATGATTTTATGAAATCATTTGTTGGTTGTTCCGATGAGTTTATGTTGAAATTAAATATTTTATGTGTGAAATTTTTTTAATTTTTCATAGAACTTTTATGGGTGGTTAAATGATAAACCATGATAGTTGGATCTAGGATAAACTAATGATATATGTTTATATGATTATCCAATGATGGGTGGTTACCTAATAACCCAATAAAGGTTATGTCTGTGATATACCTCTTTTTAATTGGGTATAGAAGACATTTGTATTTCCATTCTACTCATAAGAGTCACATATATGGAAGTCAATCGCATGGTTATTTAATTTATAAGAATTAGAAGTATAATGATGTCCCAAGATACTTTTATGTGTATTATATGCTTATTATGGGTTTATAATGTAACTATTGATCGATATTCATATTGCATGGCTTGTGATGATTGATATTAATGACTCTTCACTTTCTTATTTTTTTCATATTGGATGATATAGGTATTGATGGGTATGAGTTACTATATGAATTGTGCACTCTTAAAATGTCATAACACAATTATGAAATCTTATTCTCAATGATGACGCTTAATGTTAATACATATGTTTTTGTTACGGCAAATCTGAGATCAACATTTCTATATTTCACTTTCCCTAATATTAAAACAATTATGTTGAATTATTTGTGTCTCTAAAGGATTCCATTAGGATGATGTTGATATCCAATGTCAAATAAGAAAAATTGGGTTAAATTAAATAAATGATTATTAAAATTCATGTGAATTGTTTATGTATTATCTTTTTCTAATTCTAAAAAAATCCAAACATATATGGTCCTCAAAAATATAATTGTTTTTTATTTTTCCCAATAGATATTGTATTGTTTTGATAGATAAAAATAGAGTCACAATTAAAGGATTTATAGATTGGAATGCAATGTTATGTATTTCCGCACATAATCTGGGTGTGTGGGTTCTGGGTTGTTATAGTTGGTATCAATGGTCAATTTAAATATCATGGGATATTATAATGTTTTAATATTATTTTATCATATGATATATGAATATCCTCATATTACTATAAGTTTAAGGTTGATCATAATATGAATGTATTAAGACACCCCAAATGAGGTTTATAAGTAGTAGATATGTTGATTTTATCAATTATGTTTTTAGAGATGTTTTTTTGGGTTTTTGTATTTCTAACACCTAGGATCAGAAAGATTTTTTTATGGAATATTTTATTAGGATTATAGAAAAAATGGTACTACTCATATACTGGTTGACAACCAGTCACATTCGTCTCGGTGGTGTGACATAAACCCATGTCTAAAAGATGATAAGTGGTTTCTACCTACCACCAGAATATTTGATTTCCTATTTAGTATAAAATATTTATATGTAAATATTATTTTTATTTCGATAATATATGGAATATATTTTGAAGAATAATTTTTGATTTATTTTTTAAAGAATATATGATCAAATCCTATTAAATCATGGGTTCTAAACATTGGAAGGAAATGGTTGAAGAATTTTAAGGCTAGTAATTCATAGAATTATTTGGTTTGAAATTTGGGTATTGTGATTGAATTTTTAATATAAATTTATCATATAAAGGTTAACTCATTTTTTGGTATTATCTTACAATATTCTAAACATTTTGGTTTTGGTTTATGTCTAAAGACTTGTGAAATAGCTTGATTATCACATTTCTGGTTATGGGGTCTTTAATTATTGATTTTAAGGATTTATGAGTTACGTATTCATCATGAATACTCATGTATGTGTGTAAAATATGGGATTGTAGTTGAAGTTGATTAATGGATATAATTCTACAAATCAAGTATGTTTATTTTCATATTATCGTGGTGATGATGGTAAGAGAATTAATCTACTCCATAAAAAGTTTATTTAGTCAAGAATATTATCCCCGTAACTTCAATTTAGATGAACTGATGACCTTATCGATTAACACGGATTTTTTTTGGTATCTTAACTATCCATTGATCATTAACTTGTTTTTTTATCATTGACCTCAATCACTCTCTATAATTTTTTTTGGTTTTCCTCCATTACCATCAACATTATACCTATATGGAATCCTATTTTTTCATCACTTTAGGTGACCAAAATGTTCCCCATATTCCCATTTTTTAGATGGTTTCTTTATTTCATATGTACAATTATGGCATTAATAATAGAATTATAAAAATGTAAATACTTTGATAACTAAGAAGAATATCAGGTGCGAAATTCATTTTTAGGTGGGTAAGATATAACATCCCATGATTTTTGGAAATATATTATTTTAATGTAAATTGAATCATTTTATATCATGATTTACATGAAATTAATTTTTTATCTTGTATAAAATTCAAAAAACAAATTGTAACTTTTGTGGAAAGAAACGTCGAGTCTCTTCGATAACGTGTGTTACACACAAGACCGAGTTTTATAGAACTATAGTATAATATTATTTTTTATTATGATATTTATTACCTAGATATTTGAATTTAAAGAATGAATGATATTAACTAAATTTTGAGAATATGGTTTACACATGTTTATAAAATTAATTAGTTCCAATAAATTATAAATGAAAATAAAATACAACTGAATATAAACGATAAGTTTTTTAGGAAAAAACATTTTTATCACCCAAATGGAATTTTATGATAATGAATTCATTTAATCACTATTAGATAATGAAATTAAAAAAATTCTAATGTTATATATTCTGTAAAGTATTTTTCAATTCATCCAATATTTTTTATAGGCATAAATTTTAGATAAATCCAATCTCAAGCATATAAAAGTTAGTTTTTCCACCTATAAATGGATATCTTATTTTAAAAAAAAATTATGATTTTATAAATTTTATTTTACACGATAAATTTATTTTTATAATGGGAATATCATATTTTCATTTTTTTGGAATTTTTTTAATTTTTCTAAGAACATTCATATTTTGATGAATAGTGAATCACAACGAATTATAATTAAAAATAAAATTTCTTCTAATTTATTTATATTGTTATTTTTTATTTTAAATTTATGATAGGATAAATTGGATCGATTTTATATAATGTAATCCAATTTTTTCATTTGAACCAACTTCAAATTAACATTTTATATAAAAGCATTCTAACTTTTAAAACATTCATTTAAAAACTCTTCTCTCATTATAACTACATTACTCATTATAAATTAATTTTTACCACTTTTGAGACTAGAATTTGGAAAAATGGATTAAATATTCTGAATCAAAAAATATAATATTTATTCATTTTAACATTGTTTTTTAAAAAAATATCAGTGACATTAAATGAAATTAAGTACAATGATTAAGGTAAAAGAGAGTTACTTAATGTTTAAAAATGAAATATAAGTTGTAAAAATGACCCTAAAAGTCTGTAAAATTTAATTTCTAAGAATATTTAGAACATCCCACCTATAAAGTTGTATATACTCTATTTTTTACCCATGGGTTAAATGTAAAACATGGGGATCACACAATTCTTCTCAAGAATACCAAGTGTATCATCATCCCCACATTTAAAAGGGAATTCAATCTCTTCCTCTCTTAGAACCTCTAAATAACGTTTATCTCATAAAAACCCTAAAAGTTCAATTCCAAACATCCTGTGTCTCAAAATATAATACTCACACTATGAATAAACAAAACCAATGAATTCCGTTGGTGAAAACTAAAAGGAGTTACCAGAGTAAAAGGTGACATTTTTCAACGAGTTCATTGGTTTTATTGATTTCTCTACCACTTAAATTCAACTTATTCTAGGATTATATAATTTCCTCAATATGACCAATATATAGATATTTTATTATGGTATGGTTTCTACCTACACCTAGACTAACTGTCATCAAATGAGTAATGAAATCACCATTCATATGTATGGATAACCACCACCTTGAGAAACGATATCATTCATTTTTTTCTTTAACAACTATTATGGTTGAAAACTATGATAGAAATAAATTTTCTATATTTTATATATTATATTTAAAACTTCTTCAAAATTATTTAATTTTATGTAACATATAACTTAATGATTTTTATTTGGTGGAATATGATAAAATTGTTTGTGGACGTGTGAACTACAACCTTCTTAAATTGATGTGATATGTTCACACTTTACATAAAATTTATTAAAATGGATTTAATAATTATATATGAAAAAAATTAAATCATTATTATATTCATGGAATAATGATATATTTATACATATAATATATAATTTTCCTCCAATTTCACACACAGAAAATGATAGAAGCTCTTTCGTGGATGTGTTGACTACAGCCTCATCGAAGCAACGTGATTTTTAATTTTTCATCACCAAGTCACAAGAATGATATATATAAGTATATATAATTATATAATATTTTATTTAGGGTATAATGGTCATAATTAAATATTATGAGTTTATTTATTTATTTCCATAATAATCGTTGAAAACGATGAATGTTACTAATGTGCATGTATGACAAGCAATCTCAACGATTATAATGTTGTGTCATTTTTTTAACCATCATTCATGATATGGTTTAAAAGATTAATTTATGTAAGAATTTGATATTTATTTAATTTTTATTATTCTGTATATGTTGAAATAATGACCTCATAGACCATAGTCGGCATATGAAAGTCAGTTATGACAGATAAGTTGAATATGGTTAAAACATGTGACATAAACATTATTGTTTAAGTAATAATATATAACAAGTTTATATGTGAAATAAAATTAATAATAAACTATTAATATGTATTTAATAAAGTGAATAATTAACAGAATTTTACTATTCTAGAAGATAGAGGAAAATCCGGACAAATTAGTCTCAAGGGAAAGGATTTCTTAACTCAATTTACATTCTTTGGGTTAAATATCTATGTCAGTAGTTATGTTATGAAAATAATATCTGTAAAATTACCAATATTTATTGTATAATGTATTTTATATTTTAATTCGTTACTTATATTTTCACATAAAATTATTTTATTGATATATTCTAACTCTAATGATACGATCATTATAAGGGATTTTCATTTCACAGTTTTCATTTAAGAGATAAATTTTATATTCACCACATAATTCTTTTGTGTGAAATATATTCTTTTTATTTTGATAATTATATCATGAATTATTTTATCTTTATGATATTTAAATGTTTCATTTTATGTTTTTTACTTTTAGCTTCTGATTTATATGCTTCCATTGTTGTAAAGGAATTTCTAGTCTCACTTTTATTTCTACGAGACTTATGCCATATTCACCACATAGTTTTATTTTGTGGTGTATATACTGACCATGACTGAAATTTGTTTTTTCTTATATTATGAAAACACTTTTTTGGAGAATGTGAGAAACCAAGAAGTTCAACTTACAACCAAAAAACCCAATAAAAAGTTACCAGGACTGCCTCATCCAGTAGATGCAACGTGGATGTCACTTTCATTAATGCCTGAGCACTTGGAAATCCCATGCATTCATGGTCCCGGTCCCAATGGAAAATCCATGTCCTCTAAGTCAAGAAATTCTATAAGTCATGAAAAGGTGAAGGTGTAGTGCTCTGACCCCATCTGAAGCAGATCGAAGCAACATTCTAGGTACATGCCTTTAAGAAATCTACTAATAACACACAACTCAAGGAGCCAAATAACCAGATTAGGACTCCCCAAACCAGAAAACATAAAAAAACAATATAACAAGAGATACACCCCAACCCAGATATGATACATCACCCAATTAACAAGTATATTTGAATATTAAACTATGCTTACCAGATTACGTATCCCTAAATAATATCCAAGATAAAGAAGAAACCTGAATGTTTGGGGATTCTGACAAGAGATTTTCAAATTCCAAGGCCAATTGATCCCATGAATGCATGTACTCTTTGATGCTAATATTACCTTTTTTGAATCCCCCAAAAAGGATTAAATCTTACTGGCCAATTCAAGTGTGTTTTCCTCGTTAAGTGTTGGTCATAAGGCTCTCCCCATCATTAATACTACCTCCTCCTTCGAAGCATTGAGTAATAAAACCTACTCAGTCACTCCCTCGTCACAGCTAAGTAGTAACTCTAAAGGTTTCCCACCCTGAACCCCTGCTATCCAACACTTAACATCCTCCAAGGTCTCCTTTTGTCCATTTTCCCTCCTAGCCGATCTGGTCTCTAAAGGAGGAGGCAAGGATGAATAGTCCCTACTGCTCCTCCTCCTTAGTCTACTTCTATTCTCTTGTGTTGTAGTTCCCCTTTCCAAGTGAAAAAGTTCATTTCCATTACATTCATTCATATACACTCCATTTGAGTCTAGTGGCATAACATTCGCAGAACCTGAGTCATCCTCAAGAAATATTTCAAATGTGTTGTGGAGGGGTAGAGAGGCATGCCCATGGATGTCCTAAAAAGGCATAACTAAACCTTGACCCTGTCACCCTCTCTTGGCCCAATTCCTAGATGGGGACACTGAGACACCGTCTTGACTACCATCTTTCATACTGATCAGTAGATCCTATGACTGCATCTTACCATCCTTGGGTATATAGTTGACATTAAGGCCGACAATTTCCACCACATCTATTTCATGATCCCACTTTTATGGGGTTTACGGTATCAATGTTACTAAAGAGATAGTGCACTTTTTTCATAATTACATTCTTTGGGACATTTGTTATGTTATAACTTATATAATTTTATGAGGTGTATATATATATCCTTTCACATGATATATCATTAATTTCCTTATTATAAGTATATGATATCATTCATTTAATGTTATTCCTTCATTGGTATAATGATCTAGATGATTCCAATTCGTATGAGACACTTTGGAATGTTTAATGATTATTATCCTCAATAATGATTTTAATTATCATTAAATGACATTTCCACTCTATATATTTGAAAACCCTTATTATTTTCCCCCCATTAGGGATATTTCATATTTATATTATCCTATATCTTTCTCCAGATAGATTATGTCTGTTTCAAATAGAGTTTCATAGAACTCATTTCTTCTGAATGGTTAAACCAATATTAAAATATATTATTATGAGAACCATTTATTTTAAATGTGTTAATCTGGTTTAAAAAAGATTTTTATTTAATCCATTTCCATTCCATAGGTTAATAATGTTTCAAAGATATTTTTATGTAACCATCTTCTTTTATAGGGGTCAATCATGTTTCATAGATATTTTTAGGTATCTCTTTTATTTTCGATAGGTTAATCACATTTTGAAAAGAGTGTTATGTAATCCATTTATTTTATAAGGGTTAATCATATTTAAAATAGACTTTTATGTAACCCATTTATATTAATTGGTTTAATCATGTTACAATAATATTTTTATGTTAAACATTTCTTTTCAAAGGGTTAATCATGTGTCAAAAATATTTTAATCGACCCCATTTCTTTTTCATTGGTTAAAAATGATCTACAAAGATTGATATGGAAACAGTTTATTTTCCATGGGTTAATTGTGTTTTAAGGATATTTTTATAGAAACGATTTTTTTATGTGTTAATCGAGTTATGAAGTTTTTTATAGGTTTTTCTAATATTTTTATGATGAAATGAAATATTGTACGTGTGATGGTTTGGAAATGGTTCTTTTACATTTGATTGGTAGTCACGTGATAACTAGTATGGGTAGTTCCGTGATAATCCAATGACATTTTATTCCCTGATAAACTCATAACCAGGGGTTACGTGATAAACCAATTATGGGTGAGTCCATGATACCCTCTAATGCACTAGGTATCAAAGATGATCATATGGTTGTTCTATTTTTAAGAGTGAAATTTATAGAATTTATCCCCATTGTTACTTTATTTATTTTAATTAAAACTACAATGATATCCCAATATAACATTATATTTTATCTTTGATTATTTCGGGAGTGTGGGTTCTAGGATGTCATATTTTGTATCAATGTCCAGTTTAGATAATTTCTTAGATTAGTTTGTTTTAAAATGCGGTTATCTTATGAATTATGGATTATTTTATAGGACTATAATTTTAAGTTCGAGTATAAGTTTATAGTATTATTACAACCCACATAAGGTGTTTAAGTGGTAAATTTTTTTTGATATCAATGATTTTTTTGGAGAAGTTTTCTTCTTGAGGTATTTATGACCCTTTGGATATAAATGAGGTTTTTCTATGTAATATATATTTTTTAATATTAAATAAAAAATTTAATGACCCATATTTCTTGTTAAAACCTATCACATTTGGCTAGATAGTGTGTATTGAACCCATGAACAAATGATGATAAGGGTTTTTTACTTACCATTGGCCTACATAATTTTGAAGATATTTTAAAAAAATTATGAGTATATTTTATGACTATTTGGAGATTATATGGTATTTTATTTGAATAAAAACAATTAATTTATTTTGGATGAATATATTATCAAATACATCAAATCATTTGGTTTTGAACATAGGTATGAAATGTTTGAAAAAATTTGAAGATATTAATTTCTGGAATTATGTGGTTTGATCATTGGTTATTACTATTGAATTTTTATGATTAATGTATCATATGATGGCTTGGTTATTTTTTGTAATTTTCATACTATTTCTAACAATTTTGGTTCTATTTTACATCTAATGATACGCGGAATAACTTGAAAAGCACTATTATGGTTATGCAGTCTTTACAAGTTCATTTTAGTGATTTAGGAATTAAAAAATATATTTTTAATACTCATTTTTAGAATACAATGATGATATTATGGTGGATGTAGATTAAATGATGAAATTATACTCATCAAGTAATTATATTTCCATATTCTCTTGGGGAAGATGGTAAGAGGACTATTTAACTCTATGATAAAGAACCTGAATCAAAATTATTATCCTAGTACCATTAATTTTGAAGAAACTATATTCAGTTAGACCATCACATATTTATTTTTGGGGGGACTTTAACATTGCATGGATTATTCAGTTGTTTGTTATTTATGACCTCAATCAGTCTCTATAATTATTTATTATATTCCTTCATTCCCACTAATTTAATCCCTATGTTGAATCCTAGTTATGCATAAATTTAGGTGACCTTTATGTTTCCGAATATATATTTCTATTGGATAATTTATTTAAAATATTTATAGGATGTTTTTTAAATAAATGAGTTCTAAAAATGTTAATCATTTTATAACTAAGATGCATTTATAGGGATAAATTAATTTTAAGGGGGAAGGATGTAACATCCAAATATTTTAAGACATATATTCAATAAAAATATTATAAATCCTTTGAAATATTATTTTACATGAAATAATAATTTTATATTGATTTTTACAGAACACTATGTATATATTGTGTTTCACACCACATCGAGCCTCTTCGATATCATGTGTTTCACGCAAGACCATGTTTTACAGAACAATAATAAAATATTAATTTTTAATTTTATAACAATCACCTATATCTTAAAATGGTGATAATTAATGGGATTAAATAAACTATGAGAATTTAGTCTAAATATGTTTACAAAATGAATTACTTACATTTAATAAGTAATGAAAATAAACACCAAAAGAATATACAGGATGAGTGTATATAAATATCTATTTCTATGACTAGAATAAAATTATATCTAAATAAATTAAATTAATCACTATTTATGAATGATAATAATAAAATTTATATTTTATATATTCAATGATATAATTTTCCATTCATGAAATATGTTTTTTGGAAATAAAATATGGATAAACCCAATTTTGAGAAAAAATAATAATTATTTTTCTATAAGATAGTTTTTCACCTCTTATTAGAAAACGTGTTTTAAAACAAAATTTTAATAAAAATATAAATTTTATTTTACAAAATAATCATTTTTTAAATTAGAATTTCAAAAATTACATGGGTTGAATTTTTCATATTTTTCTGAGAACTTTCATATTTCAATGAATAATGAATGAGACTAAATTTTAATTAAAAACTGCAGTTTCTTTAAATTAATATGTATAGATAAATTATATTATAAAAATATTTTAATTTATAATATATTAAATTTTAAATAAATTAATATAATCTTGGTTATGGGAATCATTTTCACATAAAAATTAATCAAAAAAACTTTTCAATCCTATGATCTTTTTTATATTAGAAATAATAATTTATCATCTTATCATCAAAATTAATTTTAAATTAATTTATTCTAATTATCTGATTGGAATTTATAAAAATTGATTAAATGTCTATTACTAACAAAATTTTTAATATCTATTAATGTTCACTTTGTTTTTGACCAAAAAGATTAGTGAAATGAATTTAAAATAAATACAGTTATTAAATTACAGTTGAGTTTACTTAATGATTAAACATAGAATTTAAGTTATAAAGATGACTATAAACAAGTATAAATGTTATTTTTTTGAAATATTTTGAATATTAAACCTATAATGTTCTATAATAGTCCATGTTATACTCTCAAGGGGAAAAACATGGGGATCACACAATTCTTTTCTAGAATACCAATTGTGTCTATTTCCCCCTTATAAAATAACATCCACTATACCCCTTTCGTCACACTTATAAATTCATTTTTTCTATTCAAAACCCTAAAAAATAAACTCCCAAACTATCTCATCTTTTCCTAGAAGCCTCTCATTGGGATAAAATGGATCCAAGGTTTTCCAGTGGTGAAAACCAAAAAGAGTTACCTGAAGAAGAGGTAACATTTTTTCAGGAGCACATTAGTTTTATTTATTTAACCACCCCTTAAATTATTATTATTCAATTATTGTATAATAACCTCTTTATCCTAAATATATTTATATGTTTTTATTTTAAAAACCTCTTTATCCTCAATTATTGTATAATAACCTGTTTATCCTCAATATATCGTGCACATGAAAAAATATTTCATTACCCATTTAATGGAAGTTTGTTTAAGTTTTTTCATGTGCACGATATAATACCGCCTTGCGAAATAATGTTTATCATTAAACACACTTCCATTAAATGGGTAATGAAATATTTTTTTCATGTGCACGACATAATACCACCTTGAGAAATAATGTCTACCATTTTTTTATTAACAAACTATTATGGTATCTAATTATGAGGTAAATACTTTTTTATATTATATATATTATATTTAAATTGTATTCAAACATATATAATTAATATATAACACATACCTTCATGCGTTCCATTTTTTGGGAATATGATAGCATTGTTTGAGGATATGTGGACTACCACCTCCTCCAAGTGATGTGATACATTCACACATTACATGGAATGTATTAATAATGGTATTAATAAAAATATATATGATTTAAGTTAATTTTTAAGATAATAATTTAATAAATTATATATTTTTATATTTTATCTATCATTTTTCTATTTCTATTTCATACACTAAAAAGGTGGTGACATCATTCACGGATGTGTGGAGTACTGCCTCCACTATGTGATATAAATAATATAATTGCATCACCACTTAAAAATAATGATATATATATATAAGAATATATAAATCATTGGTATTTTATTTATTATGTAATTTTCATTTCGTAAATATGTGTGTTACTTATATTTTTTATAACGATCGTTGAAAAATGGGAATGTTTCTCATGTGTATATACAACATATCATCTACCTTATTGTAAAAATGGTTCATTTTTCAAAAACATTTTTAATAAATTTTTTTAAAATAATTATTGATATAAAAATATGATTATTATTTCAGGGTTATTATTCCTGAGATGATTTAATAATGAACTCATTCTAAATAGTCGGCCAATCAAATTCAATTTTGACACATAAGCTGAACGTGGACAAACCATCTGAATTAAAAATTATGTATTAATTAATTATATATATATATTACTTATATTTTAAATAAAATAAATAATAATATTGTAAAATTTTATTAATAAATTATATAGTTTACATATGTTTACCATATATGAATATAGGGTAATATAAAGACAAATTAGAATCAAGGTAAAGTATTTCTTACTACAATTTCTTTTTATATGGTTAAATTTCTATGCCATTGGTTATGTTATGAGAAGAATATTTTTTGAATAAACTATTATTTCCTTATAATATATTTAAACATCTATTCATTTGATTTAAATTTGTCATAAATAATAATTTCATAGATTTATTTTAACTCCAATTATATGATCTCTGTATGGGATCTTCATCTCACTTTTTACATTTTTCAGATAAATATTAAATTCACCACTTACTTCTATTATGTGGAATATATAATTACCCTTTTGAAAAATTATATCTTAAAATCTTTTATATACATGTAATTTAACTATTTCATTTGGTAATTATTAATTTTGGGGATTTTTATTTGGATGTAAACACTATTATAAGGGCATTTCTATCCTCATTTTTAGTTCATTAAGACTTATTCCATACTCACCACATATTATTTTGTTGTGTAAATACTACCCATGAATATATTTTATGTTTCATATACTTGAATATATGGGTATTTACATATCTAGTTCAATATATCCCTTTTTTGGAGTTTATGGTTTCAAAGTTACCAAAGCATTAATGTATTTTTGTCATAATCTCTTTCTTTAATGAGTTTTTTATGTTATACACCTATCATATTTTATGAGTTGCATATAATTATCCATTGAAATGATATATCATCAATATACTTATTCTCATTTTGTTCTATGATTCATTTAATTATATTCCTTTATGGGAATTATCATTTAAATGTTTCATGTTGGTATGGGACAATTTGTAATGCTTAAATATTATTCTCCTCAATACTTATTTTAATGAAATTTTAAGGGTATTTAGATTCATAATCATTGAAAAACATTTATGTTACATATCCTTTACTAGGGATATTTAATATTGATACCATTATATTTTTTCTCTAGATGAATTAATATTGTTTCAAATATAATGTCATGGAATCGATTTCTTTTACATGTGTTAGCCATGTTTCAAAGAGATTATTATGGGACCAATTTATTTTACATGGAATAATCTTGTTTAAAATATTTTTTTTAAAGAAATTGATTTTATTTGGGTTAATCACATTTTAAATATATTTCTATATAACCAACTTATTTTCCAAGTGTTATACTTATTTGAAATATATTGTTGTGTATCTAATTTTCTCTTTGTGTTAATCATGTTTCAAAGTGACTGTTAGGTAATAAATTTATTTTCCATGGGTTTATCAGATTACAAAGCGATTTATATAAAACCAATGTCTTTTCCATGGGTAAATCATTTTACAAAGATATTTTTATGTAAACCTTTTCTTTTTCAAGGGTTAATAATATTTCAAAGAGATTCTTATTGAACCCATTTCATATTGATTTGTTAATCATGTTACAAAGATATTATTATAAAACCAATTTATTTTACATTGGTTAATCATGTTTAAAAGATATTGTTAAATAACTTTTATATTTTCCAAGGGTTAATCAATTTCTATAATTGGTTATTGCTCGTTCCAATGAGTTTGGATGATATTTATACTTTCATGTGCGATGACCTTTCAATGGTACTTAAACATTTAACAGGTCATCACATGATAAACCATGATGGATGGTTTCATGATGAACCATTGATGGGTGGTTCTAGGATATACCAATGATGGGTTTTTATGTGATAAATCAATTATGGATGGCTTTGTGATAGAAATATTACTCATTGACTGTGGTAGTTTACTGAATGTTTGTTCTCTTTGTAAGAGTGACCTGTATGGAATTTGAAGGCATGGTTTTTTAATTTTTAAGAATTAAAATTATAATGATATCCCATAATACATTTTTGTGCTTTTTAATATCAATATGGGTCTATAATGTTTCTTATGATTGAGATCAATATCAAAGTTCTAATGATTATTGATTCTTATAAATCATGTATTTTAAATGTTTTCATTTTTGATAATCTATGTATTGATGGGTGTGATATATTTAATGATTCCTGAACTATAATTTTGTCATCATACCCTTATGCACTCGTATGATCAATGGTGAAACACAATTAATTTTTCTTTTGTATACCATTATTAAGAATCAAAGATCATTGTTATTAACTTTCCTTTTCCCTAGGTTTTAAGGAATGATGTTGAAGGATTAATGTATCTAAAGGATTTTATAATGATGATGTTGATGGCCTTGGTAAAATATGAAAATATTAGTTAAATTGCAGAAAAGTATATTTAATTTTAGATGTATTTTTTGTGCAGGATTTGTTCCTAATTCATGAAAAATATAAATCTAAAAGGCCCTCTTTAATGTATGTGATCCAAGTTTTCATTTTATGTTGTTTTTTTAAAGAAAAATATTAGGTCACAACTATTGGAAACATAGTCATGAATTTAATGTTAAGGATTTTAGCACAGGATCCAGAAGTACATGTTCTTGGTTTTTATAAATATACATTTATAAATATATTTATTAAAAAATACATTTTTAACATTATTAGTAAAATATATTATCTTAAATTAATGAATGTTAAAAATGACGGAAATAATGTAATCAAAATGATGGATCTTTAACGATATTGAATCCAAGAATTAGTTTTATTAATCAAATAAATTATAACAATCTTCGATACATATTGAAGTTAAGATGATAACATATTTTAAATATTAAAACACAATAAATAAAATATAAAAAATGAAATTTTAAAAATTATTACATTCAAAAAAAATAATGAATAAAAAATATTAAAGAACATTAAATGTTATTAATTATAAAATTATTAAATATAATTAAATACAAAATAATTATTAAAAAATAATATATATTATATATTATGTTACATCAGGAACTTATAAAATGAATATTGATATTCTAATGAATTATATAAATATTATGTGTTTGTGTTTCTTTATAATTTTTAATTAAGAATATAAATAATATTGTGTGTGACATTAATGAGTTAGTATAAAATGTTGCATCTATTAATGAATTAAATATTAATAAGATTTAAAAATTTTGAAAAAAATATTAAAAATTAATTACTAGTACATATTTACAGAAAATATGAAAATTCCTGAATTTTACCGATTAGGAATTTAATATATATAAAATATATTATGTTAATAAATATAATATTGAAATTAATATCAAGAAATGAATGAATTAAACAAATATTGTGTGTGTGTGCATTGTATAAAAAAATTCATCAATTATGTATATGTATGTGTGAAGTAAATGTCACACATATTGGATGTATGTTAAATAGAAAAAACAAAGGGAATTTATTTAAATATCCATTACTCGAAATAGTCAGTCAATATTTTTAATTAATATTAATTTTTAATTGTAAACTATTATTCTCAAAATATATGGATTATTTAATATAAGCATAAATATTTTTCATTATATAAATTGTATATCATGAAATATTTTATATATTCATTTATTTATATATATATATATTGAAAATATTAAAAATATGTTTGGATAATTATTTATAAAAACCATTGGGAGTTTATCGTTCCTTAATATGCTTCTAATGAACACATTTTATTTATTTTCTATATTTATAATTAATATATTTTATTAATTATCATTTCAAATTATTATATATATTTAATTCATATATTTTTATTAATCATCGTTTCATTAGTAAATATTGTAATAATATTTTAATTTATTCATTATATTATATCTTGAATAATTATTACAATTTATTCATATTATATATCTATAATTAATATATATTATTTATTAATATTTAATATATATTTATATATTAATGTTGTGAATAATTATTTAAATGATACTATTTTTAATATTTTATTTTAATCTTCATTTTTAATTTTTTTACTTCCTTGAATTTTTCAGAACATATATTTTTTTTATTTTTACTATATTAGTTTCCTTGTTATATAATATAATCACGCATCTATGGGTTGGTAAATCTGTATAAAGTATTGGATGAGAGGACAATGATGAGTCATTTTGGGTAGTACCTGGCCCTTAGGAATCATAGTGTGGGTGAAGGCTCGTGCAGGCTCACGGGCCCATTTGTATGTGTGTAAAGAGTAAATGTGGGAGCCTATCCCTTCTGTAGGATTTTTGTCTTGTGATATGACATAATCATAGATAAAGTAGTGTATATACATCTAATGGTTTGATGTGGGACACACATGTGCTATTAAGAACTTTATCAATTGTAGAATACACACTTAAAAAGGTTACCATTTATTAGTGCTACAAATAAAGAACTGATAAATGTACCCTTTATCATCACTAAAAAAGAGATGATAAAGGTTGTTTTTTAAAAACTCATTTTTAGAAATGATACAAGGTAACATTTATTTGATTTATTGTAGTTGATAAAGAATCATTTATCAGTGCTTTCCACTAGTGACCATAACAGCTAACACTATATATTCATCATTTTTTATACAAGATGGGATGTGATTTTTTTAATTTCTAATTTCTATTAAATTTAATAGTGATAAATCTAATGAATATATCTGATATATATGAAATGATACTAATTCTATAAAATTAATTTTATACAATTTCATACCCATTAACCTCTTAATAGAATGATATCATCGCTCATGTGAACGTATGACCTGTTATCTCCACGAAGCGATGGGATACATTATCTATATAAAGAATTAAATAATTGTTATAAACATGTACCTAATGAAAAAAAATTATATCATTAATATCATTCAAGATATAATGTGACTTTATCCTATGTACAAGAACTGGAACATTCATAAAAATACAACATATGCGAAAACTACACAACTATCACTCAAAAAATTAAATTAATGATATATTATTAAAAAACTAGTAGCAAAATGTTATAATAGGATCATATAAAATCTTATAAAAATTATTATTATTTTTTATAAATTAATTTCATGATTTGAAACCATAATATAAGATCTTAATGTATGTTTAACTAGGGGAATTCATATGGTATGTATTGCATCGCAATTTCAATTATATTAAGACATATTTGTTAAAATGAAACTATTCACTTTTATATAGTGTACCTAATTTCCATTTTTTGTATTAAATAGTGATACCTATTTCTTCACGATTACATAAGATTCAATTCTTGTTAACCTTTCAATAAGAATGTTTAAAAATAAATTTCTATCTTATATCTCTTTTGATCATTTATATTTTCTTCTATTTTTCATAATAAATAATTTTAATAAAAAACCTATTATTTTGATAAATTATATTTCATATATCATTTATTTTTTCGTCAATTAGATTCATTTGAATCATTAAATTTCTTACGGTAATTTTCATTGAAAATTACTTTTTAATTAAATATCCATGTTATTTGTATCAGAGAAATGATTATTTCCTCACACATATTAAATTTCGACAAGTGTTGTTTACTTTGAATGTTATTTGGATAACATTTAAAATATACATTAATCTATAATCATTAATCATCATGTAAATGTTTGGATAAGGCATATTTTTCATGAATTAAATTGATCATTTGATATATGAGGAAATTATTGGGTATGTACATACCAGTGTGGTATGATTATAGATATCCCCTTGATTAATCTATTTTTTAATGAAACAAAAATGATGGGAAACTTATGAGGATTTTACCCATAGTTTTTTGTCTTCATGAGAATGTTATTGACAATAGATGTATCATGATGTCTCAATCTTGGATTTAAATAATTATTTATAACATTAATATAGAATTTAGTTATTATTATTATTATCCATGATATTTTTACATTGATATTATATATGGATTAATTTCATTTTCATATTAAAAATTAAATAGAATGTGTTTTCAATAATTTACCTTGCATATAAATTATGCCTTATACAATTATGATTTTAATGATTTTGATTAATTAGAACATGTGATCAATTAATTACCATTCCAAATTGACTATTTCTTTTGTATTCATGATATGTTAATCTATATATAACCCTTACTAAACATTTAGTCTCAAACTTATTTTGTTCCATTTCCTAGGGATATGAATAAAAATCATTGAATGTGGTTTATTAATGAATATCAATTATTTTTGTTATGTATTATGTATTATTTTTTATTCCTAGTGTTAAATAAATATCATGTAAGTATCTAGTTTTTCAATAAAACTAAACTATTTAGACCTTTTGGATAAAATCACTTATATCTCATTCTATTGTAATAAATTAGTCACTGTCATCCGGTTACATGAGTCGGGGTTAGTACATTCCAACTTTTAAACAGGTCATGTAATATATGACTTATATCCATTGGCTATGAAATCATCCAACATTTAGATAGCTTATTATTCAAAAATTAATAATTAAATACATGTTTCCCATTACCTATAACTCTCTTACAATTCTCCCTAAACATATATGTCATGTAAAAATCAGTCACATGGTTAATTTATAATTATTTATCAACTATTGATTAAATGGTATGCATTTGTAATTTTTCTTTTAATTTTAAACCTATAGATTATTTGAATATAAAGATCATTTACTCTTCTATTTATATATTCATGATCATATTAACAATATATTGTTAAAATAAAAATTTTAAAACATCTAAAAAATCATATTGATATGGAAAACATTATGGTAGGATATAACAAGACAATATATTTTGCGCTAAACAACATTTTGTGTAACTGTGTATATAGAATGTATAAATCATGATAATTATATCAGTACAATGATGGCTAATAATATCTATAAAAAGTGAATTTAAATATATATAAACAAGATGGCATGATATTTTAAGAACTAGACATTATGAAACTCAAGTACATGATGTGCATTACTTGTTTTCTTAATGTGAAAAAAACAGGGTTCAATGGATGTCTTGTATGTACCACATGAAACTGATATTGAAGACCCCTAAAATATTGAGGTTACATTTATTGTAAAAGTATTACACCATGTATATCTTATATACTTCTACATAAGTTAAAAATTCATTTTCCCTCTGTGTTTTTCACGTAAAAGGGAAAAAGATAACCCATATACTTTAACCTAGTACTAATCATGTAGAATTTTACATCCATTATGATTAATCTAAAACATGTGGAATAATTAATTAAATAATTAAACCTATTCACAGGCTCAATTTTTGTCATTTATTGTACAGAACATTCTGAGAAAAATTATCTTTAGTTAAATATTAAATAATATTCTACGTTAAATTATAAAATTATATTTTTAGTATAGTATATACATATAGTTCACTCTAAACACATAAAGGGAATCAAATTCAGTATAATTCACCTATGGTCTTTTTTTCATTTGATTATTGTATGCACCATTTAATTACCCACCAAACTGGTTATATTGGTTTCTAAGGGAATTAAATGGAAAAATATCATTATAGGTAGTTTGGACATGCACAATAGGTTGCCTCCATATACAATTGTGCACTTTACTAATTTTAAACAATATTTTAATTTCTATGAACATCTATTATGGAATATTAAGAGTTATTGGATGTTATAAAGATAAATTGAATTACATATATTAATTTGTGGAATATTGTCTTAAATAAATGAACGAATCGAAATAGTTGATAACTGGATGGACTATGTGTGTTTGTTAGATGTTTTGTGGATGATCATGAGCTTAAACAAGACTTATTTATTTGACTATTTTTCTTAAAATTTATTATAATTAAATTAAAATTACATCCTTTATGTCATCCTCTCTTACTAACTATGTAATCAACTTCATTCCTAATGTCCCGTTTAATTAAAGAGTCTTTTACAATCTATTAGATCCCCTCACTGATGCTTGAGTTAATTATTATATAGGAATGTAGATCCCAACTGAAATGAGGAAGTCCATGTTCCATATCTAAGGTAAAAAAATAAATTTGATACATATAGGATGAGGTGGAATGATGAAATATGACCAATGATACTGTTCGATGTGTTTTCCTCTAATATCGAGAGTTAGTTTACCATCCACTAGATAAAATAACTAATTTAGAATATTTATTAATCCCACTTGTATTTTATCTGTATTATTTTCTTGATTTATTATTTATGTAAGTGGATGAAACCTATATATAATAATAAATTAATTAAAAACAATTTTAGTGGACTAAAATAATTCCATAATATACATAAATTATATTGGACATTGATAATAACTTAATTAAAATACACATAATTTAAACTATGAATGTGATAAGATATAACAGAGATTTTATGCATAAGGATAATAATCCAAAATATAAAATATCATGTCTAAAAATAATTTCACATAATATTTATAAACCAACCCATAGTACAATGTTCCTCACCTACCCACAGTAGGGTTATTTGAATTATCAATAATGTTTTAGTTTGATTTTTTATGTGACATAACATTAATCACCTCAAGGTTTTACCACCCACGAAGGAAATCATTTAACTAGGATATAAGGGTTATGAAAATAATTAACAGAGATTATATAACTAGGGATTCTACTCAATAGATAAAGGAACTATGATTTAATGTAGTTGGTAAATTACACATACCTGAAAACTAAAGTTGAACTTATAAATTTTAGTTATGGGTTATCAAAAGTGGAATGTGGACCCTTGGAACTAAAATGTATGTGAAATAATATATTAAAATATGTTGTTGTGGGATATTTGGTTTTGAAAAAATAGTTTCATATTATAAAAATTTAATAAATTTTACATTTTATCATCTATTTTGGAAATATGGGTTTTGCTAATAATATGCTCTTAATTTTATAAAAATGGAAAACCCACAAAAATTCAACCACATCACTAAATCATTCTCACCAATATTATTTTATTGGAATGATATTGATTGTTACATATTATATAATTCAATTAATGGTAGTTATATATTCTAGAAACCCAATTTCATGAGTCTCATTCTAAAGAGGCTAGTAAAAAGCGATAATATATATATCTAAAATATATTGATAAGATATTGGATGTCCAATTTTTTTCTAACCTCTATCAGTAGTAAACATCTAAAGAAATATTAGGATATGGATGGAAATTTAAAAATATCTACACATCATGATCTTTTTTCGGAGAAAGTGATTAAGGAGAGATATGAGATCAAAAAAACATATTCCACATGATAGTATGTGCTGTAAGTGCTATCTAGGGCTCATGTGGTAATGATGAGTTTTTACATATAACACAAATACATCATGGGTTTTCTGATACTTCATGAGTTTTGAACATATCTCATTTCTTCCACACATCCAAAAGTTAACATGGTTGTCATTATAAATTATTATAATAGTGATAGTGAATACTATCTTTCATAACTTTTTACTATTTTTCAACAAATTGATAAATACCTGGGGATTGAAAACCATGTGGTCATTACAGTGAAGAAAAAAAGGAATAACAATAATAATGGTCTGAAGTATCATTATAGGTTAAAGAATCAAGTCCATCATCCTTCTATAAAGATGATGATCCAGTATTAGGTATAGAAGAATAATATGGTGTTTTTTCACATGGGAAGCAAGTTCACTGGAACGGAAATTGCACCCAGCCAAGGAATAAAGTAGACTTTTTAGTTGAGTTTTTTATTTTGTGTAATATTTTCATATCTACAAGTTTTTTTTACATACTATATGTGGTACTCACATTTAAATCCAAATAAGAGAACTATATAGATTTCAAAAAGAGTTAAGATGAAAATTGGATCTATAAACTTCCAATGGGGTGAGGATGGAAGATCAATCCATTAGTGACTACCACATCACATTTCTAACAAGATCGATTTTTTTTAATAAATTATTATTATGATCCTATTGTTAATAAGAACATTGTCTCTTTTCTTTTTTTATGCAGAATGGAATTTTTTTTTTCAATTTTGAAATTATGAATTTATACTTCTGTAATCATTAAATATTCTATGTTATAGTATTCGTAAATAATGGCCTTTATTTATTAAAATAAGAAAAAAATATTTTAAATTGATAAGAAATGGATTTCATGCAAATCATTTCACATTACGTTGTGAAATAAGTATCTTTATTATGTAAACAAGAATAATTTGGAGATGTTCTATCAGGATATTTACATACACTCTTTTGAAATTAGACTTTTTAAATGATATTAATATTTTTTAAAAAGAAGTATACCAAATAACTATTCATTGTTCATGGGAGATGGCCTTGGATCATCTAGAATGGTCACACACTGATGTGTGGGGAACATTTAATGTATAATTTTTAAGTCAATTCAAATACATTATGAATTTTATTTGTAGGTATGATTATGTCTACATGATGTGTTATTAGTCCTAAATCCTTTATATATTTAAGGAGTTAAAAATTAAGAGGATAATTATACTTGAAATAAGGTAAATAAAATGTGAATGGATCTAGGTGGTTAATATCTTAACCAAGTCGTTATATACATTCTATGGGAGTAGAATATTGTATCTCAACCCACTCATCTTTATACACCCCAATGGAATGGTGTTTGTTAATGATTTTATTTTACCTTATTTGGCATGGTAAGTTCATTTCATATCACATAAGTCCTCTTTTATCCTTTTGAGGATATGAATTACACATGGTAGATTAAACACTAAACTATGTACTAAATAAATCAGTACACATGATTCTCTTTGAGCTATCAAGTTGAATGAAACATATTTTCTCAGTTATTCTAAAATTGAGGTGTCTGTTTTTTTATAGAAATATCCAGAAAAAAACATATTTTTTATAGAATAAATTGAGTCTTTATAGGTTACCAAAATGAAAAAAGGGATACTACATAATCTATAAAATAAAATGATTACAATATCTAGATAATTTTTTTCCTTAATAGGGAATTCATCCTCAATAAGGATAGTGGGATCATGATCAATATAGATATAGTTGATGTTCAATATACACTAATGTTTCTATAGGAAAAGACTCCACAATTAATTGAATAAAATATAGTTCCTAAAACAAGGGTACTATATTAGAGAACATGAGAGTTTATAGAACATAAAATATATGGTTTTCTATTCATATAATGTGGTGAATCATTTTTGGTTGAAAATAAATTTCCTTTATCCTACAAGGACTAAGTGTTGATCTTAAAAGCTGTAAAATGGAAAGAACCCATAAATTCTAAGATACATTCCATGTACCAAAACTTTTTATGGGATTCATTACATATTATAATGGATGTAAAACCAATTAGTTGTAAATGAGTATTCAAGAGAAAAATAAAAATAGAATGTTAGGTTAGTACTTATCAATCATAGTCGGTAGATAGAGGGTTTCGACAATGTCTATGAATATACTCTAAAAAAATAATTTTCTACAGTTTTGATGTTTAAATCCATCAAAATAATACTTATAATAGTATATTTTTATGTTCATAAGATTTAGAAAGTGGATTTCACAACTACATTACTTAATAGGAATATTTAAGAAGATGTATATATTATTCAACCAGATAGATTTGTGACTCTAGAAAATTCCAAAAAGGTGTTCATGTGGAATATATCCTTTAATGGATTAATGAAAACATCTAGGTCATGGAACATTCAGTTTGATAAATCTATAAAAGAATTTTTTCATTAAGAATAAATGTGACCCTTGTGTTTAAAAATACTTTAGTGTAAGTATGATCATCTTTATAGTAGTTATATTTTGTGACATAATACATATTGGAAATGAGATACTATCCATACCTGAGAATAAGGTATGGTTGTAATGGTGATTATCAGTGAATGCTACTAGGAATAAGTAAAAGTACACAAATTGACTAGATACTGAAGATATTCATTATTTTAAAATCCAATAGTTTACTATCTCTAGTTTTACATGGTATAATTCTTCCCATGAATATGATTCATCAGACACAACACGAAATAGGGTAAAAGAGAAAGATCATATATGATTCTATAATAGAATATATCATGTTTTTCAGGTTATGATTAAGGTTTAATAATGCCAATGATTTTTTCTTATTAGGTAGATATCAAGAATATATACTTGAATATAATTGTAAATGTATTAAAATTATCCATAACTATCTAAAGGAAACTAAGTATATATTAGTGATATATAAATGAGATGAAGAGTGATTCTTATAAGGTTAAACATATGATTTAATTTATTTAGATTAGATTGATAATAATTCATTGTAATATCTTAGTTTTTTAATGTAATGCAATGAAATATTTCTAGACATATTTTATGATTTCGAAAATAAGGTTGACATGAGATTCTGATGCCCGGTGATCCTGAAATTGATATTTGAAAAATATTAAATACATTAAATAAAAATCTCATATTTTTCATAAAAGAAAGTCTAATAAATCAACAATGAAGGCTCGTATTATAAATATAAGGATATCATTGATTCTATATTGTAGTTTTCACCATAGTCATGACCTTAATTTGGAGCAAATCGGTCTCCCGGGTTGGGTGCAGTCATGGGTAATTTCATAAATTAGTAAATTATTTATTTATTTAATTGTATTAATTATCCATTACTTGGTAAATCCTATAAATATTCAATTATATGGAAATGTCAAGGTTATGTGCGTAATCATAAAGATCTAGATGAGTTGTTATAGGAGTACTTGGTGAACACAACAAATCACGATTGATAATTGTGAATCATCTTCACAAACAAATATTATGGGTCTCATGAATGAAAATTATATACAACAGATATTCAATATAAAATGAACCAAATTGATGTATAATATTTTATTTATGTGGATTAATATTCATTATCTATCGTGTTTCGTATAATTATCAATTCTATGACTAATAATTGATTCATTCATTGATGGTAAATTTATTTATGGTTGATTTAGTTGTTTATTATTGACCATTCATCTTCATTCACCTATTATATGATGTCATATTGATGTTGAAATGAGAAAAAATTTGGGATTGTTCCTTATGTTTATTTGTTATGGTTTTCTCTTATACTTTATCACACAGTCATCGCCATAAATTCCATTGGCCCACAGTTCACTAAATACCATGTATTTGATCATTGTGAAACTGTTATTTGGCCCAATGAATCAATATTGTGACTGTGGTTCATAATTGAGGGTTAGATCAAGGTTTTAAAATAGAGTAACACTAAAGGTAATATAAAAAAACAAACTTATTTTATTTTCTTGGTGGATATGCAATAGACGTTTGGTGTGAATAAATCTTGGCTCTATAGACCAATCTATAACCAAATCAATGCCCAATTTTGGATGATAAATGACAAAGAGGCTCGATCTAACATTGATTTGAGTTTCCAGATATGGTTAATGGTGGATTTGACAGATCCAGATAACAAGTGAAGGATCTATTGTATCTAAAAACCTCACATTACATATTGTGTAATATATTGTTACATGTAATTTGGGACTTCCAAATATAGAGATAGTTTTTACCCGAAAGATATAAGTATCACACATCTTGTGGTACCTACCAAACAATGTGTGTCTTTAATTTGGAGTCATGTTTTATACATCGGATGGTACATAGTCATATACTAAATTAGGGTGATGATCATTGTACCAAGATGTGGACACAATGTATTTAAAAATAACCATGTGTACATGGGAATGACCAGAGGTACACAGTCATGGGAAGAGGAATAAGGGAATGGACATGGGTAGGTATGGATTTTTCAGTACACGTTGTGTAGTTCATCATAGATGGCTTTGATAACTTTGTCTCTTCAATGTAAATAAGGATAAAGGGAGTGGGAGACCTTATTTATTTAATGTGAGGTCACAACATTGTGTTACCTTTTTGACACATGACTATGATCCCCTATTTGTGTGTATAATTGGGTGTATTTTGGTTTATCCCCCTTTTGATCTATGGTATGATCCTATATGATTTTTAGATGTGAATTGTGGTATCAACATGAACACTATGCACAGAGCATCAATACCCTATCCATAAGGTAGATCAAGTGGGTTTTGTGGTGTCCCTTAGTATCCCTAGGTGTGATCCCTAACTAGTTTATTAGATCTTATAAGATCTATTGAGTACTTATTTTGAGGGAGATAATGATCATGACCTATCGGATGAGTGTCACTAGTGAGAGTATGGATTATTGAATGTGTACTCTAAGAATGAACATTACCTAGAAGCCTCAAGTTGTATCATGTGGCTGGAAGTCATTATTGAGACCACATAATACTGATTTTATGTTATATGTTTATTGGGGTTTTTTTATTATTTTACTAATGTTATGACCTTAATACTCTATATTTTTTATGATTAGTGATTTGATGTTTTCTTACTAGGTATTGTTATACTCACCCTTTTTGGACTCTTCTTAGACATGTCATGTCTTAGGAAGATAAAGACTCTTTTGATGTTTTCATTGGATGACAGGTATTTGGAATAGAATAGTTTGAAAAGATAGATTGTGGTGTTTTATGAGTGGTTTTTTTATAGTGGATCCCTCCTTCTGAGATGGTGGCACTCTATGATGTTTTTTTGGGCATGTATTAATCTCCTTTATCATTTTTAGTAAAATTTCATAATCTAATGTGGGATAGATGGTGTGCATTCATTTATGATGTATATAGATTATACTTTCTTAGAATTTTATGTGGTTAGAGAGGTGTGTGTGTATACCAGTACATTAAGATAATTCCTATTTTTTATGGTGTGTGCCTACTCAGTTCTAGATTATAGAAACTCTCTAATTAGTGGTGGGATTGGGGTATTCAAACCCATATTATCACTGGTTAGGAAAGCCTTAGTGGGTAGGTTCTTGATATTCATAACTAAGATATGTCTTATGTCTCAATGGAGGAGTTTTGAGGTAGAATAATTCAAACTATCTCGTTATTTTCAATTCCATTGCAAAGTCCGAGTATATAGTATCTTTAAATGACTCCATGGAAGCTATTTCGATTGAAAAAATCATCCAATAACTTAATGTGGTCACAATTATTCAAGAACCTTTCATAGTTTACTATGATAAGACATCATCATTGTCTATTTCCAAAGATCCAAAAAAACATAAAAGGAAAAAGAATATACATTATATTTTTTGTTTCATTACGTATTCACTACAAAAAATGAATTAAACCAATAGATATTAAATGAAAAACAATATATGTGTTGGTAAAAATTTACAGTTTTAATAGATATTGATTTGTTTTGATATAATATTTATATAACATTTACATTTATCAATGAATATTTTTATTTATTTTATGCTTTATACCGACAAATATTATACCAATAATTAAATCTGTTAATTTTTCATATAATTAACAATAATATTTTACCAAAAAGTAAATTTATTATTAATGATTATTATTACAAGAATTTTTTTCATCATATAAACATGTATATACTATTTTCCACTATAAATAAATCATTTAAAAATTTAAAAAACATGTACTATGAATTAAATACATTTATTAAAAAAAGATTTTCTATTATTAAAAATAATATTATTATAAGAAAAAAATTTAATTAATACATTTTTTCCCAATTAACAAAAAATAATGATAAAAATTCCAAATATATTGAAAATGTTAGAAAATATATATTTTATTTCAAATTGAATTAAAATTATAACTTAGATATATTAAAATAATGAAAATGCATTGCCTCCCCATTTCTTGTTTTAATCGTGTGGTGGCACCTCCCCTCTACCTATGCCTTCTTCATCAGCATCTCTGTACTGGCCACCTCTATCGGCACAGGCTGCACTCACATTTCTAGAACCACACTGTCACGTACACTGACCCACCACACCCTTAATTTTATACCATCTTTGACACCCCATCCACTAATGTTTGAAATATTTTTCTCCTATTTCAACTATAAATACTATATATTGGGAAGAGCATAGACAAAAAACACAATTTCTCTTTCAATTAGTCCATATATCAGCCTAAATGTATGTATTTCTTCTATTCATGTTTTAATCACTTAGAATCATGGGAATCCAATGTTTGAACTCTATCCAAGTTAGAGTTTCTGTGAAATTGAGGTGAAATTTGTTTGATTCTTTTTTTAATAATAATTTTTATTTTGATTTTAGTATGCTAATTTCATAATTCTCTAAAGACACAGTTTTTATATTTTTGTTGATTTTTTCACCTCCACCTATTTGGATCAACTTTGACCTATGAAATATCGAGTAAAACCATTGATGATTCCAATTCATGTCTATATGAAAAAATACTCTACCTCCTCGATGATCTTCACATTATATAAATCCTTCAGTTATGCGGTGTTGTTGACCATTCTCATTGAATTGAAACACCTGACTAGTGTTTCCTAGGTTTCTCCATCCATATTGAACACCCTCTTAATTATCTTTATACAGATGATTTGAATGGTAGTATGTTTGAGGTTTAGTTACCATATCTCCATATATTTTCCTAAATGGATTTGAATATTCTTTTTTCTGATATTTCCTTATCTTTGTGTTCTATAAATTGTTATATATTTTTTCAATTAGTAATGTTTAATAAAATAAATAAATTTAAATAGTATTGTAGAAATTCTAAACCAAATATTACTCTTTTAATATTTACATTGAAGGTAATTAATAAAAATCATTCATTATCTACACTTACCTTGATATACTTTTTGTTCAGGCATTCTTTTCCTGTAGAAATTATCAAGGATTTAAAATTACGTGAAAATTAGTGTACTCTTTTTTAACATCTCTATTATGTACATATCCTTAAAAAATGAGTTTTTGGTCATGGAAACAATTGGCCCTTATGATAATCTTTCAAACACTTGAAAATTACAGCCTCCCAATAATAAGTTATGCTTGAAAAAATGAACACTTATTCGTGGAAACACTTTGTTATAAAAGCTTTAAACATTATACTACATATTTCCAGAACACCTCAATATCGGGATTTTTAATTTTCATGTATCATGGTACACCGTAGAGTAACACTGGTAGGAAAAGATGGTTTAGCTTTTAATAGTTATGGGTATATATGATTCCTCTACCTGAAAATGTGATTTGATTTTTCTCTTTTATAACCTGTGACATTCTATTTTTAATGGTTTAGGGGATTTGATGTCTAATTTTTTTATAAATATCATGTATTTATTAGTTCATCTGTAATTTATTTTTTTAATAATAATGTTTTTATTTTAAAACATTACACTCTTGTAGCTACTTTAACTAAAATCATTGAGAATTCAATATTAGTTCTTAATGTGGTGTATCACAATAAAAATTCCCAAGGTTACCCTTCATGTTTAAATCCCTTATGATATTTTAAAATTATCTCTTTTTACTTTTCAGTTGTTTTATATTTTTAATTTATTTTTAGGTTGACAAAATTGTTATTTTTTTTTCCTTATAAATCATAACTTCTCAAATTTTTTCTAAAATCTATTTTTTGTATTTAAAATAGCCTCATTTTGGGATTCTGTAACCCACACGAAAGAAGAAACCATCAAGGGGAAAAAGCATGAAAATATTTATATGTCTTCTCCCTATCTTGAAGATTTTCAAAAATATAAAAAATTAAAATCATCTCATACATTATCCATGTTCCTTCTCGTCAAAACACATCGTATTGGCATATGTCTTCATGTGTCTTATCTCCTGTTTTTCATATTTAGGGATGATGCTCTATCTACATGGATTGATTTGTTGTGTTTATTTAATAAAATAATTAAACTATATATGTTTTTACATTTGTAAAATTTTATTGTATTTTTCTCATACACATTGTTCAACATCATCCACTATATTACAATAACAATATGTTTTTAACGCCATAATATGAAAAGGATTTTCTATTAACTGTACATAAATTCACATTAGATAACACACAACCCTTGAATTTGTGTCTTGGTATTTAAATATTTATTTATGTTTTCCAAATATCTAGACTTGTTTATTATTAACTACTATTTTTTAACATAAATGTTCATCATTATTTTTTTAATAGAAACACATAAAAAGGAAATGTCTATAGAATGTTTCTAAGTACACACATATTGTGTTAGAGGATAGGAAATCCTGAATTTCTCTTAAAATTCATAAATATATCCCAAAAACACTTGTTTTAAATAAATAATGTGAATCATGTAAGGTTGTTGTAATGAAATTAGTGGACAGGTGGGAATATCATAAGGAATGAAAATTCAAACCCATGTATTTATAAAGTTCCATGTTCATTCTGATATGCATCCATTATTAATATGCTTGTAATAAAATTTAATTCTTTATTATTTACTAACTTGTATAAAAAATGAACAATATCTAACCTCACACAATTAAAGACATGAAGTTTTTATGATAAACAATTATACCAGGATCATTAATAGTGATGAATAGTATTTGAAATATAATTTTTTAAATTTAACATACAAAGATTATAAAATCTCTAAGATAGTTATAATTTTACAAATATAAGATGGAATATATATATATATATATTGGTTTCTGCTAGTGGTGATTATTGAAATGTGATTATTTTAATTTTATCTTTTGATAGGTTTTGTAAAAAAATGAGTGTTTTCATTTCCTAAAAAATAATTATACTTAAATTCATGATTAAATAGTTTATATATGTGATAGAAAAATAATATTTAAACTAATGTGCTTGAAAAAAATGCATGCTCAAATGAATGATTATTTGATTATTTATAAAGATATATTGATATCTATAAGTTTTGAGAATTTATTATACCAAAATAGAATTAGAATTTATACCTATGTTGATGCAAGAAAACCCATGAATGTCTATGATATGATATGGATCTCCATGTCTTGGACCCTAAAAATGATTCTAGCATTGAAGATGACATACAATTAATAATATTTTCTATATATAATCCTTTCATTTCTAGCATCATCCTTGTATTACATAGTACCGCAGAAGGAATATATATGCTGTAGAGTACAAAAACAACCTTCATAGGAAACATGTTCTTTCTATGTTCATTAAAATTGAAAACACATATATCTCATAGAGGGTGGGATATTTTATGGTCAAAGAAAAAATAAAAATCCATCTATTGTAACATATGGAAATTCTCATGAATTAAATAAAACCCATTTTTATACATTGATTCATATAATATTCTTCATCTACCATAATCCTATAGAAAATATAGTCTCTTAATTTACTGTGTGATACTCTAGAAATAAGAAAACTAGTATAGATAATAATTTACTGCATATGCGAAGTACACATTTTTATATATGTAGATGATAATAGATATTATTCTATCCCCTTCACAAACACATTAACCATAAAATACTATACTTAATATTCATAAGTGATCAAAACAGAAAACATCCCCCTAATTTTTGGATTTTGAAATTGTACAGTGGTTATTCGTTCTTAAAACACAGCTTTGTGGTGTCATTACGACCCCATATTTCTCAAATGATATTAAACCTTGGTAAAAATAAAACTATAATAGTTTATTATCACGAAAAATATTTTGTTGTAATTTTATACCTCCGGAAACAAAAGCTTCTTCAAAACCCTCATAGAATATAATACACAATTTTTTATAAGTGATGTAACATTTTTATAGAAAATGTTATCACTAATTGGGAATTTATGATTTCTTATGATCCATTATTATAGTAATTTCATCACTCGTAATGACATGTCTTCATTATAGTGTATGAATTTCCATACTATAAGTACCATCATCTAGTTTTCTCTACACAATATTTTTTATCAGTTTTCCTTTAATGTAAAATATAAAGTCCATATAAAAACTCTACATGGAATATTATATCTTATAATTCAAGTTATTCATTTTTTATTTATGAAATGTAGTATGAAAAAAAATTATTTTCTAAATACAGAGTCTATTCACATACTAACATAATTCTATAAACATTTACTTATGATACCTATACTAAATCACTCATACAATGTCATGTTTGTTATAACAAATCTATCATCATTCGTAAACTACCATCATGTCATATTAATAAATATTTTATACTTTATATGTTTTGATTTCATTAGTGGTTAATAAAAAATTCAATATAAATGAATACACCTTAAAACAACTTAATTACTTTACAATAATCCCAGAATCATCTACTTAACTTATGCGCAACATTTCTCTACATGCATATTGTTTCATATATTTTTTATTTTAATTTAATATGTGGTAGAATTATCTCAGATAACATTATTTCCTTGATGAATGTATCTATTTTGTTTTCCCCTCTTTTAAGATCATATTTCATTCATTTAGCACCTTGGTAAGAGTACATCAAAGGTAATAACATTAGATATGACATGGAATTTTCATAAAGTTTAATTGAAATATTTTATATTTATATGTGTTCATATTTGTGGTTTGATATTGTTATGGAATTTTCTATTCCATCGGCTTACTGTAGGTTATGCTCTGATATTTTATACTCTAATTTTATTATAATGTTTGGTGTTATTCATACTAATTGATGTGGTTTTTATTTTTTGTAAATGTTTGGATTTTTTATTTTTATTTATAGAATAATAGAAGAGTTCCACTTACTAATCATGTGAGAAAAATATATCTTTGAGGCAACATTTATGGTAGGCTTCGAAACATAATTTTATGGAATTTGTAGTTTTGTAAATGAATTATTGATTAGTCTCATTTTTTTCATTTCTAATTTTGGTCATCTTAAATAAAATGCAATCACTTATTTTTGGTATTTGACTCTTTGGAAGTTAATTCTTTTCATTTTTAATTTCTTTGGAGTTTGGTCAGGATATTTTCTCCTACTATGTACAGAAAATGATATAATCTAAATAATTATTAATAAACAAAAATATCATTAGAATTTTTTCATCCTATTATTGATACATATAATTTGAAAGTTATTAATTCTCATTTCCATTTTATCAAATTCTCTAGAACTTATGATTTTTTAAAATTATTCATGTAATTTTTTTTGGATAATCCATAGTAGATGTGATATTGGACATTTGAATGTGTTTTTATACTATTAATGTAAATTCAGAATGTTATTGGTTGGTAATTTGGAATTCTTGTGGTCATTGGAATTCATAGAGGATGGTTATATCACAAAACACTGGTACTTTTATTTTTTTTTAAAAAAAATATTATTTTAATCTAGGTTATTTAGGTTTTTATTTTTATTTTAAAAAAATTAAACTATTTTTATTTTGTTTTGGTTACATTTTTGGTTTTTAAAATAGTTGGGTTGTTTATTAAAATATCCTTGGTTGGTAAGTTCAGTTATTTAATATTTTGACTCTTTTTAACTAAACCTACCATTTTCTCACCCCTATAAGCACATTAGATATATCTAATTAGAGTTTAATGTTCCTATCTTTTGAATTGTTTTTAAAATGACTTAAAACATAGATATATGTAAAATAAAATATTGAACCTTCCATACAAAAATGAATCAATACCGAAAATATGGTATAATTATTCTGATAATTTCACTAAGTCCTGTTTCTACATTTTTTCTTATGAGAATATAAATCATATTACAAAATCTATAGGCCAAAACGCCACAAATTTCATGGCGTCTTTGTATTGTTATCTCCATTTTTCATCGAAAACATTAAACACAGTGCATTTATTCTATAATCTCACAGGTCTGGTTCATAAAAGAATTATTTATTTATCCTAGTCCAAACATTAAACTGTTTTTTATGAATTATTTCTATGAGAATATATGTTGAATTGGAAAATTTTATCTTACCTTCAGTTTTCAGTTATCTTCAATACCAATCATCTTGATTCATGGATTTTATTTTTATGTATAATTTATACAAATAGAATTTTGTCTTATATGATGGTATATATGCAAGAGAGCATTCTGTAATATCTAGATATTGAATGAACTTTATTTTTATATACTACATACTAAACTCATTGCTCCGTGTAAGTCAGGAACTTCGGATTTCTAGAATCCTTTTAGAAATATTTTTTACATGAAACATTCTATTTATAGTGGTGAAAATTTTATATTACCATTTAAGAATAGGTGGTCTTTTTTATTTTAACAGTCAAATAATTGAGTTGGAACAAAATAGGATGATTCCTTGGCTTCATGGATGGGGGTGCCTCAAATGTAAGAGAGGTGAGTGCTTGTGGGAATCGTAAGGGAAATCATTTTTCATTCTACATGAGAAACAAAATGTGGTGGAGACTCATGGTGGTGAATCTTCACAGAACCATCAGGGGACCATGTCATGGTGTAGAGGAAGATTTTTTCTACATGTGTGAACCCCACCAATATTTTGAACAACAATAATGAAATGATATGTTTGAGATATTAAGTTTGATAGAATCAGTTGGTTGGGGATTTCTATTGTGTTTTTGGTCTTGTAGCATATAATCTCTATGTTTTATGGCCTTTTTCTCCTAGGTATACAAATTATTTAAAAACAATTCTCCTCAACCATTAAAATGGGGTTATAAAAATTATTATAAAAATAATCCCTTTGCTCTTTGAGGTATAATATTGGAGTTTCATATAACTGAATTGTGTAATTATTATTTAATAAATATATTAGCTATTTTTATATTAATCCATACAATAATAAATTTTAGAGATAAATATTATAGTATCGACATATAATATACAATATAAAAATGCTAATTGAAAACATATATTAATTATTGGTATTGATTATAATAAATGAAGAGATAAATGGTTATAATATTATCAATAGGTAAATTTTTCGTATAAATCTATTGTTAAACATTTTGACCAGCATATATATACTATGATAGTAGTATTGTAATTGTAATAGACCTATTTTATCTATCAAAATAACATTTAATGACATACTTTTTTCGAAAAATTTAGTTAAAACTATATATATATGTTGGTAAAATGATTTACCCACATAAAATTCACATTTAAAAACGTATATGCCAATGTCAAAAAAAGATAAATATTTTGTTTTTGTTTTTATCAATATTATGAAGATTCTATGAGAAATGTATACATGAAGGAAAATATGTTGAACTATTTTATGAATGATCTATCTTTGTAGAGGAATGAGTATCATGTGAGAGATAATGGACTAATGGTTATCAATAGTTGGCTCTAATAAATGTGGGAGAGTTTTGGAGTTGGTTCCCTATAAAAAAACCTCTATGAACTTAATTATTACATTTATTAATGGTCTAGAATGTTAATTAAAATTATTATCAGATCATGTTTGTGACTATACATTAAAAAATATTTCATAATGTCCTACTAATATATTTTGAACTGGAAGTTAATAGATGTTCCCCACTATGATGATAACATGGGGCGTTATGTGATGTACCAACCTTGGTTCCATGCATTGGTTCCATGATTCGGTTGATCACATAACCACACACGCACCTCCCTACATGCCAGAGGATTCCAACAATTAGTGTAGGTCTAATATGAGTCACGTGCAGACTATACCCTCTTTTGATTAGAGTAATACCCCCACAAGAATAAGTAAACAACAAAAAATGAATAACTAAATGACATGATAACCCAAAAAATACTAGTATAACATGATAAGAAAAACTGGAAATGCTATATCAAAATACAATAGTAGATATTCCATGCTAAAGTATGTGCCAAGTGTCAAAAGGAAACCAAAAATTAAAGACACAGACTACTCTTAAGAGGTTCCCGAACAACATATGGTTCCCTCATCCATTCTCTATCCCCAAATCAGTCATCTAAAATAGGTAATTTTCCCTTAACCTATCCTGTAATAATAAAATTTATTTATCTACCAATTAGGAAGCCCATGTAGGGTGAGATTACAACTCAGTGCCCCACCACCAATGGTGTCTATAAAAATATGCTTTCATTAATTGTGTGTGCAGTTGTATATAGAAATAAACACAATTCATTATTAAACACTTTTAATATAACCAATTATTTGTTATTTAACCATATAAACCCCCACGTTATTGATGACACCCAAACCTAAATACCTTATTAGGTCATTCTAGATTCAATATATCCTTATGTGATATCATGCTTTTGAATTACACTTTTACTATTCTATATCACAATTAATATATCAAAATTCGATTTTTACCATTCTAGATTTCAATTCTCATATGAATTTCATTGTTATCATTCATCATTTCATTAATTAATTTAGTAAATAATTTATCATCTGAATATCATTAATAAACTCAATAATTAATTAATATTCTCAATATAATCATTTAACTAAATAATTAATTAATATTCTCAGACACATTAATTAACTCAAAAATTAATTATTTATCTCAATATAATTAATTAACTCAATAATTAATTAATCGCATTATTCTCATTTATTAACTCAACAATTAGTTAATAAATTCCCAATAACATTAATTAAATCAAAAATTGATTAAAAATATAAATTCAATTAATTAAAAAACAAATAATCAATCATATTATTCCCAATAATCCCATAATTAAAAAATCAATCAATTATTCGATTCACAATCTCATTATCATATAATTAATTCATCAAATAATTTTTCAAATCCTCAATCTCAATATCATATTGTTAATTCATCAATTAATTATTCAATAACTTCTATATTAATATCCTATAATTAAATCATCAAATAATTATTCAATAACTACAATCTCAATATCCTATAGTTAATTCGTCAACTAATTATTCAATAACTAATGTTAACAAAAACCCAATTTCACAATTTTCCACAAAAAATTAAATCAAAAAAATTAATTAGTTATATCAATAACTCAATTTCTAAACATATAATAGAAATTTTAACATTATATACACATAATTACGATCAAGACTATGGGATATGAATTATATTCCACCTATCTCAATTCTTTGATGAATGATCACCCAATGGAAATCCCCAAAATTTGAACATCACAATAATGTTGAAAGAGATCTATACCTAAAACTCTAAATCATGATAAAAAAAAGGTCCTTCATTTATACATGTAGATCCAAAATCCAAGTTCAAGGTTTAAGCAACATAGGAAAATCAACCCTCTCTAAGAGGGGAAAAGAAAGTAAGAGGAATAGTAAACTAAGCGGAAAAGGATTCCTTTACCGTGAAGGGTGAGATACTCAATATGGACTTCGAATCATGGAGAATAGAGGTAGAGATGGCCAAGAATATATATATTAGGCTCTATAAATTATCCCTAGACATCTCTAGAAAATGTTTTGATTTTAAAATTTCCCACCACATAATAGCTCGTCCTCGAGTTTTACTCCCAAGAATCTCTAAGAATCCCGAGCCCAAAATATCAGGCCACTGAGATCACATATTTGCATCTCTTTTACATGTTTCTTCTTTCACACACCCATGTCAACACAATACACATAATATCAGTATAGTCTTTCCCCACAACACATTCTCACTACGATCCGGCACATGTATCAAATTATCCTCAAAGGTTGTATTCATCTCAATCTCAACATCATTCACATCGATCACATGTTAATGGTTGGGGTGATATAGTCAAATTTGTGGCACATAAAAAACAAATTACATGACACAATCTTTTTATGGAAGAGGAAATTTTTATTCCACCATTCTGATTCTTCCCAAAACATCAAATGGTCCAACCAACCTGGGCACCAGCTTCCCCTACCTCGGTATCTTGTGGTGACCCAACCTAAGTGAAACCCAAAGGAACACATGATCACTATCTAAATACTTTAGGGGTCTTAATTGTATATTATTATATGACTTTTGTCTTCTATGATCCATCTCCATATTACTATGAATCATATGTACCAACTCTGATGTCACCTATACAAGACTCGGTCCAAAAAGATCCATGTCACCCACCTTCATCCAGCAATGATGTGACATGCATGTCCTTCCGTATAAAGAATTGTATGGTGACATCATAATATTATCATGATAACTATTGTAATAAGAAAAATCCACAAAATCTAAGTTATTCTACCAAGACCCACTAAAGTCGAGAACACATGCATGTAGCATATCCTCCAACACATGTATTATACACTATGACTTCCCATTATTTTGTGGGTGAAATATTATACTCAACCAATGTTGTGTACAAGGAACATTTTGTAAGCCCTTCCAGAAGAGCAATATAAAATTATTTTTTAGGTATGATACAATAGTTCATTGAACCCCATGTAGATGGACTATCTCTTGAACATACCAGTCTCCCAACTTCTCTATTGTGAATGGATACCATATATGAAATAAATGTTCTACATTCATCATTCAATCTATAATAACCAAAATAGAAACATTCATTTGAGGTATCCCTTGGATACCCACCACAAATTCCCTACTAACATCATCCCACTTCAACTTAGTAATGGGAAAATGATACAGAAAACCTCTAGGTCATTCGTGCTCTATCATCACCTATTGACAGGTGTAGCATTATGTCACGAAACCACCTATTTCATTTTTCATTATCAGCCACCAAAACATTCATCAAATTTCATGATACAATTCGGTTTCACCTGGATGTGCCACCCACATTGAGGCATGAAATTCTCATATCAAATCTTCCCCCATACTTATAGGAATAACAACCTGATTCATTACTTAGATGATCTCATCTTCATCTATCAATGAGTTTTAAGCTATGTCCCTGCCATTAAGTATTTTCCCTAAGGATAAACATTATAGATCCTCATACTACATGTTCTTGATCATTATCAAAAGTTTTGAATCAAATAAAACTAACTCAAGATTCATTTTTTTCATAGTTATATTAATCCACCATAAATATATCAACTAGTATATTCATTATCTTTCATCCAACTCTAGACTCTTAAACAGAATGAGTCTCAGTTCTCTTTCTTAAATCATCAACAACATTGTATCTCTTTACAGGTGTATATGATAGATCAAAATCAAATGATTTCATATAGTCAACCCATATCTACTATGAAATATTCAAATGTTCTTCTAATAATATATACTTCATGCTATTGTGATTTTTATACATAGAAATATTTTCACCAAACAGATAATGTCACTAACACTTAAAATCATAAACCACTATTTCAAACTCGAGGACATTTGTAGGGTAGTTTTTTTAATGTGTACATAACTTTTGAGACCAATATTCCACAAATTGATCTCCTTGAATAAATATTACCCCAAGTCTTGCCCCGTAAGTGTCACAATATATTGTATGTTCTTCACCTAGATTAGGTGGGATCAAGATAAGTGTGGATTTCAAGCACTTATTCAACTTCTAGATGTTATTCTCACAAACTTCGATCTACTCAATCTTTATCCCATTAATGGTCAAGCTCTAAAGTGGTTATACCAAGTAGGAAAAGTCTCAAATGAACCTTTTAGAATAAACTCCTAATCCTAGAAATCTATGGATATCAAATAAGTTCTTGTGCTGCTCCCAAAAAACCACTATGTACACTTTCTCTTAGTCCATAGACACACCTTCCTCTGGGATAATGTGACCAAAGAAATGTACCCTATCAATACAAAAATGACACTTAGATAGCATTAAATCTAGTTAATGCACATTCAATGTACTCAAGAATATGTGAAGATGTTGGGAAGGATCATCATGATTCATAGAGTACAACACTATGCTATCTACAAACACTACCACAAACTGATACAAGTACAAATGGAAGATTCTATATGTAAAAGAAATAAACATTTCTTGTTCATTTGTTATCACCAATTGAATTTAAAAGAACTCATATAGTCCATAACTACTTTTAAAAGTAGTACTCAGTATATCAAAAGTTGAAACTCTATATTTATGATATAATGATCTCAATTAGATCGTTGAAAATACAGAAGATCCTCCAAACTATTCAAAATGGTCATTGATACACAGAAGAGGATATTTGTTCTTTATTTTCATCGGATTCAATATCAATTAATCGAAACACAATTGAAAACCCTTTTCATCCTTGTTTTTAAAAAAATATACTTTATTCCTAAGTTAATGTACTAAAATAAAAAAAATCCCCTTATCAATCAATTCCTTCACCAGAGTCATGAGTTATTTATGCTCTACCAACAACATTATATAAAGTGGAATAAGACCTAATTTAGCTCTAGACAAAATCTCAATATTAAACTCTATGTCACTCTCAGGTGGCATCCTTGAGAAGCCTTCATAAACAAAATCCTAAAACAACTCCACTACTTGTGGAAAGGCACCATGCTTTACACCCCCAAAATCCAACAATAGGCTTGAATCTTGGGATGTGAGATCTCAATGTTGATGAGTAATTGGATCTGCTCAGGATACCAAGATTTCCCACTCTTCTTTCTATATATAGTTATCAGTCGAAGAATACATGATAGTCACTCTCATGTGGTAACTATCATCATGGGCTATGTATGATTCAAAATTGTCCATACCCAAAATTAGGTCAAATCCTGGCATGTCTAAGATGTAGAGATTCCATAAAAATTGATACTCTCTAACCTTGAGAGAACACCGCTTACACAAAAAAATGTATTTAGATTGAATTCCTAACGGTGTATCTATCATAAAGGCTCAACCCACAAACTCTATCACCAATATCAAATCGTTAAAAATGTTTGCATAAATTAAAGTATAAGAGGCACCAGTATCAAATAAGATATTGTCTAATATAGAAGATAGAAGAATAGTAAATCTCACTATATATGGTCTAACCTTGCTATCAACAAGTATAGGATACACCACATTAAAATTTCACACCCCTCTTCCTTGTGATGTCGTCTGATTCCCCTGAGCTGCACCACTCTACTAATATGGGCATTCATTCCTAGAAGTACCATGTACACAGCCTCTATTTCCTCATCTGATAAAACATCAACTTCCATCCTGATAACGTGTATAATATCCATTTCCTTCACTTATAATATGTGTAGTAGCCCCATCATTACCTGTCTTTTGTGGGTACCTATCGAACTTATTTAGGTATGTTATCTTTCTGAAATATCACCACTCCATTGGTGGTTGTGAAAAATGTCTATGGTTGTGGAATGGCCTACAGAACTAGTGGGAAGTCACTATTGAAAGGTCCAATGTAACTAACATTCCCCTCTTGACACATTGTTTTACACTACTCTAGATAAGGTTCTCATAAATTCACTTCCATCACTCAAAAAATGATCCTCCTGGTCATCTATCAGCAATACTTTATCCTACATGGGAATCCACCTTGAGGTTCACTTCAATAATGAGATCCTAATTTTCCACTTTAGAAATCTTCTTCATCCGGAAGATATTAACATAAGATTTAATTTCTCACATAATTGATTCTAGAAATAATTTTCTTGAATTACCATCATGCACTACCAATGATAAAGAAAAACAATTAAAATATTTAAAGTTTCATGATTAGTCTATTGCACACATACTCACCTAAGTCAATCTCCTGAACATAGCTACTCTATCTTTATTCAGAATATCTGAATAAAATGTCTCTAAGAACCCCTCCAAAAATTCCTTTCATTACATACCATCTGCCAGTATAGTCAGAGTCTGAATGTCTCACTATAGTTCTGATTATCAGCGTATCATATAAGCATCCATCTTGACCCACATCTTAATAGGAGTCTCCATGTGGTCATGTATAGTCAATGTAGACTAAATAAAGAACTCATCACCCTTAGGTCCACCGTCCACAAAAAAATTCATTGGATGCTACAACTGAAACTCCTTCATCAAATCGAACAAAATCATTATGACCCACCATGGTTCTCTCTCCATGAATTGTATGAATCAAGAGAAGGTATCCTATAAATTCTATCTAATATCCACACCCCAAAAAATTGATTCCTCGGGTTCCGCCACTGTAGGTTCATCCACTGCCATGTCCTCCAGTCATCCTCTCAATAAGAATCATCATGGATGCATAAATCTATAATCCAAACACTCAACTTAGGATACTTTTTATCAATATTAAAATATTTATGGGGAAACTATAATAAGGCACAAACATTCTCATAGACTAGGTGTTAACACTAACTTTAACCATCCTAAATCTAGGTCAAGGTTAACAAAGGGTAATAGATTTTATTTTTTTCAAGCTTTTCATTTAGAACCCCAATTAATCTCGTTTCAAAATTTAATTGCTTTCAATTTCATATTAGATGTTATTTTCAATTCTTTTTCACAAATAAATATCATGTTAAACCTATTACCCAAAACCCATTTTTATGTACATTCCTAAAATAATGCAATTCAAAATAATCTTGAGTTCCCAGAATGATGTATGGAAACTCAAATCTTATACCATACTAGTCTATGAGAAAATTCTTAGAAAATATCAAAAGAAAATTAACATCACACCACAAGTTTACCACCTATGGTTAAATAAAAATCAATTGTAATAATAAACGATAATAACAATAATCCCACCGTGGGAACTTGGGTTTTCCCCTTATACATGGATTTGAACCTCCCATGCATGAGATCATGTCCAAATCATGACTCTTCCTAGTCTCAGGTCTACCATAACCAAAGATTATTACAAAATAAAAAATATAAAATGAGGCTATTATATCACATTATGACATCCTGACCTGCGTTCCACACACCGGTGCCCCGAGCCAGTCAGTCACATAACCCCATGCATACCTCCCCAAATTCAAGAGGCTTCCTAGATACAATGATGGACTAATATCAGTCATAGGAATACTATACCAACTTTGTATCATAGTAACACACCAATGAAAATAAATAAAAAATAACAACTGAATAACAAAATGATATCATAACTAGAACAATAGCAGTATAACCAAATAAACAAAATGAGAAATACAATATCAAAAAGTCAATAGTAGATATAAAATGATAAAATATGTTCCATGTTTCAAAATGAAACTCATAACTAATGACACCTACTACTCCCAAGTAGGACCCAAAATATGTCTAGTTCTATCATACATGCTCCATCCCCAAATCATTCATCTAATATAGAGACTTCACACTTAACATATCATGAAATAATGAAAATTATCTGGGTACCAATCAGGTAGCATGAGTACCGTGTGAGTACAACATAGTTTTACACCACCAATGATATATATAACATTATCCTTTCATTTACAGTGTATGATGTTGTATAATGAAATAACCAATACATATGTAACTAATTATCACATTATCAATTAATCTTTATTTAAATATATAAACCCTCAGGTTCCCAAGGACAACTGAACATTAATACCTTCTTCAACCACACTAGATTCAATTTCTCCCCAATGTATAACCTGAATAATAATTACGATATTACCATTCTTTTTCTCAAGTGATGACTTTGAATTCCATTGTTACATTTCTAAATTTCAGTTCCCATTTTAATGTCACTGTTTCCATTTATAATTTCCTTAAATAATTCATTAATCATCCCACTATCATTAATTAACTAAACAATTAATTAATCTTCTTAATCTCATTAATGAACTCAAAAATTTATTTAATATTCTCAATCTCTTTAATTATGTCAAAAATTATTTAATCACCTCAATCTAATTAATTTATTCGAAAATTAATTAGTCATCTTATTCCCATTAATTAACTCAACCATTAATTAATCAATTCTCAATATCATTAATTAACTCAAAAACTACTTAATATTAACAATCCTATTAATTAACTTAATAATTAAATAATAATTTTATTCCCAAAAATTCCATAATTAATTTATCAATTAATTATTCTATTCACAATCTCATTATACTATAATAAATTCGTCAATTAATTTTTCAAACCCTCAATCTCAATGTCTTATAATTAATTCATCTATTGATTATATAATAACAACTATTTCAATATCCTATAATTAATCAATCAATTAATTATTCAATAACTACAATCTCGATATCCTATAATTAATTCATCAATAAGTTATTCAATAACTACAATTCCAAAAACCCTAAATTCACAATTTTCTTTAGTTAATTGAATCTCCAAATTAATTAATTATATCAAGAACTCATTTTATAAACATATAATAGAAATTATATTATTACATATATATAATTAAAATAAATACTTTTGGTTTTTAATTGTAGACCACTGTTTTGCGGCGAAGGGGACGTGATCTATTCGCATGTCTGATTAAAGAGAGTCTGTGTGGTTTAATCATTTAAATCAGGTTCCCTATCATCGAGGCTTCTCCTAGTCACCAATGACCTTATTTACAGAGAAAGAAACACCCCATGGTCCATTTATCCAATGATCCATGGACCTGGTTTCTAGAGGTAGCTTCTCGTTGGGTGATATGACCAACGACACTTAATAACACACATTGTTCAAGAGGATGGGAAATTGGGCTTATCTCAACCTTTTGAGAGAAATTATTTCCTATTTTGGGACTCTTTTATAGATTAAATATGTGTTTAAATATTTTTTAATATTTGGTTTGTCCCCATGAAAAATTTCTATGGATTACCCCAAGGTTTCATGTCATAGGTATATGCATGGATCCAGAACAATCTACATCCAAGGTTTACCATCCCTCATGGGATTAACGATTTTGGGGAAGTATAAGTTTGTTCTAAAAACACCTGTCTCGGGCCTTATAATTGGGCACTCTGGAGTTTATTTTCATCCATGGGGAATAGAGAGTGACTTTATCATCTGGATTGAACCTGTAAAATGGGATTCCTACAAATCCGTGTGAAAGGAATCAGAATCCACGTAGTTTGGTTCCACTTAATGGGACACATCACCTTTTAAAGACATGTGACAAGGACCCAACTATACACTTTAATAGTGTATTGTAATGATGTCTTGGCAACAAGTGCCTAGTCATGGTTGGTGTTTGACTTATATGGAAGCTGCCTAGAGGACCCAAGGTAAAATGATTCCCTTGGCCCGGGAATGGTCTTGCTAGGCGCATGAGGACACATTCTAATAAAGATGGATGGATATCAGACATCGGAGTTGGGCTTGTTCCTTAGGGAGGTTTTCTATTTATCCTAGTCGGTAGGGAATCAAGGTTTACATAGTTCTGTCAGGTCAGGTATTACAAGTAATAGTCTCCTATCGAGGGTATGATCGGAAACCCATGTTGGGGTATGGTTGGGGCTTATATGTGGTTTGTGGACCAAGTTGGGAATGAACCTCAGAGAGGTATCCTACGTACCCTGCATAAGATATACGAATCAAAACCCACATAGTTCGTTCTACCATCGTCATTGTATGGACCATGATACCATCACAAATCTCTATTCACATGTGATTCATGCTCAGTTTAAGAAACAAGTGATTTTCAAATACTCGGCATGCCATGCATTTTTTCTTTACTAAGGGGATATGAAGAAGATGACGATGTAGGGGAAGGCCCGAGACCATATGACATTCATTCCCATTAGCATCGAGGAGAGAACAATGGTAGAAGTCATGTCGGCAGAGGCCATGGTATGGAGGTGGAGGGAACAAAACAATGAAACTTCCCGGATGAAAGGGTAAAGGCTAAGGTTGTCCGATGATGATGGTGTGGGGATTTCACTAGGAAGGATGCCCTATTAATCTATTAAGGGGAGGGGAAAAGTGCTCATTTAATGGAAAACCAAGATGGATCCCTCAATCTTGATGAGTAGAGAGGCAGAAGGGGGATCTTGGGCTCAGACTCTAGAAAACCATGGGTATGTGAACCCAGGAATGTTCCAGATGTCCATTCAAGGGATGCGATAACCCTATCGTCTCCACCTACCATGAGTTTGTGATCTTTGGAGGGTGCGTTAGTATGCCTGAAGATTTCAACATGTCGGTCTAGTGGTTTTGAGAGAGGCCTTGGCTTGGTTCCAATGGACAGGCTACTGACGGGATTCATGAGGATTAGACTGAATTGGAAAGGCCTTATCTTACTCGGGGGACAGAAACAATGAAGGCCTTGGTAGTCCCAATGTCCATATGAGGAGTGTCTCCATTCATGTATTTAGGTGATACACTGGTGAAGAGGTCATCCGCATACCAGTGTGGTATGTGGACTGAGGAGAATCTCGCATACCATAGTGGTACGGGGCTTCCAGATTATTCTATGTACCAAATTGGTATGTGGCACTTGAGTCTGCTCAAGCGGTGGCATCTAGGGGAAGCTATTATTAGGGATTATCATGCATATGAGGGTGGAACATGGTGCACTAAATTGAATAAGGGGAATAGGCTCTCTAGTTCATGGGATGTGAATTCGTGTAGGGGTTTTGGTTAACAGTTCACCAATTTTAGTTTCGTAGTTTACCAATTTATTTATGTTTTCTTCAGTTATTAACAGTTCGTCTCTATTTTATTCCTGCTGCAGGTACACAAATCATAACATCGTAGTACCTGAAATCCTAAACTTTCGAAAGCCTCTTCATTCTCAAAATTTTGATGCCTTTCTTCAAATAGCTGGTCACCAAGAATATGATCCTCAATTATATGATCCATTTCTTCTCCCCCTTTACATCCTTTTATAGAGAGTAGAATGGTTTGTATCTATAGTCATGCAGAACCTTTTGTGGAGTCCCTTGATAGAAAACTCGGCCTATGGATGACTTAGACAACCCGTGTTTCAGGAGGTATATTGAATTCACCTCACCCATGAACCAACTCAGTCACAGGGGTGCTTCGAGGCCTCATAAATCTCAACCTCCATTTCGCGAACGACGTGGTGCATGGTGGTGGGCCAGTCAACCTGGTTTATGGCTGGTGTAGTTTTCAACAATGGACCGGTCTGCCCTCACTTATCCTATCATTCGATTCGTGCCTATGTAGGAGATCCTCCTCCATTTTGCGAATGACAACGTCCGTGAGTGGCGTAGTTCACTATCTTGGTCGTGTACCACTAATTATGAACTGCATTGAGGACTGGTTAGGCCCTTTCCCATTTCATCTAAATATTTTTCATATTTTTCCAAATTGTTAATGAATATTCGGTCGATTCGTCCAATTATTTTAAAAAAGTTTATTCCTTCCCTTCTCTGGTTTTTTAAGACCCTACAAATGCCCCTATTAGAATGGGGTTTGATCGGGGAAGAAGAGGATGGTATTTTGATGTAGAGTGGTCCAAAAATTAGAGCGGTTTTCTGTAGAAAGATGGACCTGGTGGGAGACCATGCCTACATAAAGGGGTCCATGTGACTTGTCTTTTACTGGATCCTTTGGAGAAAATCAATCTCATTTGTTGATTTCGTGCACCGCCTCTGCGTGTGTCTTCTTTCATGAACTACATCATCCGCGAACTAGCATCAACTTCCACAATCTGTTCCTCATCCGTGATCTAATTTCCCATCCACAACCTATACACAAATAACTTAAAAAGTAAGTCATGGAGGGTGGCATAGGAAAAATGCTATGCGGTTAAGTGGTTTGTAAAATGATATTATCCTTTAAACCATAAAATTTTTATCTCTATATTTATGAGAACCCGTGTATGGGCTTTGTACGCTATCAACTAGCTACGATGCTGTTTGCCTCTTCCGCATAATGCTGGTTTATGGAATATGGGCATTGCGAACCAACTCTGGGGTCTCTACGTGGGGGGGTACTATACATTACCTTTGTGAAGCCTTTTCCAAATTTTTGGAATTTTCCTAAATATTATTCTTTGGACTATTCCTTGGTATGGTTCTCTGATGCAGAAAGAAAAACATGGTTCCTCCACGAGCTGCTACTGGGACTATCATTACTCCCCTTTCGGTTGTCAATCAATGACAGAAAGATATGCCCAACCCCACTGACGACGACGTTCGCATCTCCCCCTTGCATCAATCCTTTTCTAATATTCTTACTGAGACTCAGAGTTAATACCCATTTTCTAACAGCTTTCGCACTTATGGGTTCGGCCTATTATTTGATACATCAATCCTAGGACCTTATTGTGACAACCATCTTGTGGGCAGGATAATATCCAGTACCATCCCTAGAGTTTTGATCTCATATAGAGGACAACTTAAACCAAAGGACACGGCTACATGGGACATGCTGAATCACATTCCTATACCCCCGATGGGAAAGAAACATAAAAAAGATGGAGTAATTCATTGTCATCAGAGCATTGCATTCAATTCCATGGTCAACGAAAAAAATGGATGGCCACTGGACTGATATCTTCATGGAGGAAATGCGTTTAAGTTGGATTTGTGGTGGCCCTATTGGGTTATCCAGAGATGCGAGGAGTTCTAACTGAATCTTTGAACCATGGGGATGTATGAAGCTATCTAGGTATCCCAGACTTACACCCACTGGACTAATGCACATGCCACACAGCTACTAAGTCGATGGATCCCAGATACAAACAATTATCACTTAGTCCATTGAGAGGTTGGCATTAGCCTTTTTGAAAACTCAATTATATTAGGAGTCCCCATCATCGGAGATATGTTTGATGAGTTCATGCTTCCTCTTCTTCCTGGGATGATGAGGGGAAGACTAATCATTTGGTGAATCATCTCATGGATCAAGCTCAAAAGTGCTCTAAATAGGTTTCTCTGAAACAAATCATCCTCTATCCCAAATGGATTGAATCCTTTTCCACAAAAACCAAATATTTGAACCATCCATGTATGCCCACATCCTTTCCCTCAATGGAAACCTAGAGGTAGGGGCACATATTGGTCAATTCTAGATGATGTTCAATTCAATAGTTGAGGCTGGGAGCTTGTATCAAACGTTGATCAGCTGCATCGACTGGCTGCCTTCCTAGCAATGTTTCTGAGTGGTTGGTTGTTTTTTGTACATGCGTCTGGAGGCATATGGGTTTCCATCATTGTATTGGCCAGGATTTACTGATTACTAGACCATATCACTGAAGGTAAGCATCCAAATCGGGTAGTCGGCCCCTTCCAGATCCTCTGGGGTTGTATAGTGGTGCACGTGATGAACTAATACACTTTCATCAACCCCTTACAAATTCCAGGTTCTATACTCTATCAATTACTGCAATTATCCAGTGGTGTTATGCATGAGGTGTGGGATGGCCATGATAAATAGGAACATCAAATGGTCCTGAATAAGAACCATTTATCAAGCCGAATCACTAGCTACAGAAAATTTAATTTTCATCCCTTCCCTTCCCCAATTGGTGTCATTATGAATGATGTATCGAAGGAATTTACCATGCATAGATAACACTTTTCCTAGAGAGAGGGTATCTTGATGGATTTGATAGGTGGGGAACTTATCTATGAAGGGTACGCGACCTAAAAATTCGGTCATCAATTTGGTTGTGTTCAAATATTATTTTCCCCTTCCATTAATGGTGCTCGTGAAAATTGACATCTGATGGTAGCCAGACAGTTATGGTTGATGTTCACCTGAGAAGACACCATTTGTGAGGTAAACACTCCTATGTTATCAAACCATATGTCTTTCCTTTTCAAAAAACAATGCCATCTTCTAGGTGCAGTCATACCCAAATCGGCCAGTTGTGAAAACTAGTGACCACTATTCAGAGCTCCAAACCGTCAAACGGAATGGGAATGTGGAAGGAGGTTGATTCCCCAACTCATCCAGAAAAGGTTCTCTAGAATCCTATTTCCCCTCTACTCCCTGGGAAAGTTTTTACACATCGTGGTGTCTCTTCACATGCTATTGAAGATTCTTCCAGGGTTAATACAGCCATACCTATTGATGTTGCCTTCCCGAGGGCTTGAAAGCAAGGGGATGAGTTCAAAAAACAGTCATCCATCCATATTCAATACCACTATAGTTTATGGAAAAATCTCTAGGATAGGAAAGTTTTGTTCGGTGAGTTGGGTCATATATCTGTGCCCACTCATATTTTTTATGACAATGACCCATAGATGCTGAATCGATATCTTCAAGATCTCAGGGATTACATCCATTCTCGCAGGGGTTACTCGATATGAAACCACCAGGTCCAGGACATGTAACGGTTAGTAACCGACGAGGAGCAGGATAGAAGTGATCATTCTTTTGGGGGGTGATCCTACCTGTCATCCTACATTGACTGAGGTAAGGTAATTCCTCTCCTAGCACTTAGAGTCCTGCAAACATGCAGTGCCGAAGAGTTCCATGGTGGTGGTGGCACCCATGAATTATACATGACTAACAACAACCCCACCATATTCTATTGTTTCTCCACCCCCTCAGTTTGATCCCCCCAGGCTACTTGTTCTAGTTACATCTGCATTTTCTGATGTGTGGAGGGTTTGGGATGACCTGATGGCCAGTGGATCTGATGAAGATGTTTGGGACCTTCTTCTAGCGACACCTTTCAAACATCCATGACTTAGAAATGTTTTTTCTTCTTCTTATGTTTAGGTTGTAGAAGATCCTAGTGAGGTAGTTGCATGCTTTGAAGAAATGGATAAATACTCACACTCACTCTAGAACTGGCATAATGGGTCTGACTTAGTGGATCTAATGATGATAAACTCTGATCCATCCGATACTGAGGAATATTTCATCTTACTTATATATACCCTACCCTTTCCCTTCAGTATTGTGAAGATTATAACATCTTCTTACTTGCCTCAAGATTCTTAGGAGTCCCAAGAAGCGATACCTTCCCTGAAGTACACCCCATGGGGTACTGCAGCAGGCGAACATGGGCCTTCGGTTATAAGGGATGTTTGGGAAAGTTATTGTAGAACGACCGAGCATATGGAGGCAATCATTGCAGACACAACTATGGTATTCCCTCCTCCAGATCCACCCAATGTCTCAGGTGGGGATATTTATCCTTGGAAAATCAACAAACGTCAGCAGGCATCCTGATTATTAAGAACATATCAGAAAGGGGATCATGGGTATTAATTACTCTTGGTTCCTTGATTATCAACCCAAGTTCTTTGAGGTCACCATTTATTGATGGTTTGTGTACTTTGGTGAAGATCTAATTAGTAATAAGGCTGCAATTTCCCAAGTGGCTATGGCTCCTGCCCCTATGATAATACAGGAATTACCGACAGCCATAATTGAGCATGGTAAGGGGGATGGCCTGTTGAGGAAGCTGGTGATATGGGCATCCCTCTTCTGATTTAGACCCTAGATAATTTGATGGGGGTGGGAAACTGGGGGATGAGACTTACATTGATTACATGGTCTCGAAAACTGCCGGGGAAGATTAGCCACCATTGTTGATGATAGCTGAAGTGAGTAAAGTGCATTCATCACAACAGGCTATTGAAAAAGTTTCATATTTGATGGAGTCGGCTGCCCTGGAATCAAAGGACCACTATCTCGTAGAGGAAGATATCATGAGAGAGACTACTACCCCATCTCTGGAAGACTTGGAGTGGTCTATTATCTTATTTACTGGGGGAACAATTTCCAAAAGGTTAATTTCCATAGGTGATCATTTGGGGACCACCTTGGGAGCTGCTGGTCTCAGGCATGGCCTCAGGTCGTGGGAAAATCTAGGGGTCCATGCGGCTCATTTACAGGTTGGGGACATAGAATCATCTTCCTCGGGTGGTTGTGATAGTGTGTAGCTCAAAAAAAGAAACACATTAAGGATTGGGGGGTAATCTTCTCAATCTCGTTAAAACTAGCCTCATTTTATTCCCTTTCATTAATTAGAGGTACATATCTGCTTCATTTTTTATAGGCTACAGGGCCACAACCGTAGGTGTGGCGATCACACCAATAATCATAATCATATCATTGACCATATCTAGGGATGAGGTAGTGGAGGCATCTAAATGTATGGTCGAAACTGGATTAGGTCCCTCTCTGGTTACATTTATCCCGAAATATATTTCATCCTCTAAGAGTGATTCTGAGGCTAATCAAGGGGATCTTTCTAGCCTTAGACCTGCTCATTAGAGGGAATGGGAAAATATATAGTGTTGTTCTCTCAAATTCCCATGGCTGATATGCCATCCAAATTTTTGAGACTTCACAACTATTCATTGTGATGGGATTCGACGGATTCAGATATCATGGCATCTATGACAAAATTAAACAGGTGGTTGCTTGCCAGGCGAAAGTTGATGGAATCAATTCTTTCCTTTCTACCATTGATGATGAATTATATATCATCACGACCCAACAAAATCATATAATAGAAGCTCATGATCATGTTGAGGCAGTTGAAATTCTACAGAGTGAGATTCCAAGGAAGTTATCTCATGTCGGGGTGTTGGATCATGAACTGGAGCAGGTTGGTTCAAAAATGGAACAACTGACGCAAGATCAGGAGTTTCTAAGGTGATATTGGGCTCGTGTCATGGCTGTAATTGCCAAGGGGTAGTGGCATGTAGAGGAGGATATGAGGGAGAGCTCTGAGGCAGAACAGGAGGCTGAAGCATTGCAGGTAGGTGTAGAGGCCGAGACGGCCACCCTCTAGAGTCTTCATCAACCTATTGAGGATTCACATTGAAGCTTGATACAACTCTTTGAGTCTTCTGAAAGCCTCCAGTAGTAATCATGCCCTACTAGAATAGGCTCCAGGTTTTGGAGACCCTCTATACCGTTTTTTTGTAAAAGAACATAAGATTATTCTCCTCAATAATTTTCTGTTGTTTTATCTTATGATATGAATTAATTGAAATGGTTTCTATATAAAAAACAATTTTTCAAACCTTAAATAACCATATTTAGGGAGAATAAAATTGGAATAGAAATAACAAATTATAAATTTTTCCTAGATCAAGGGATCCAACAAAGATAGTTGTACAATTTCTAGTGCTTTATAGGAAAATCCTAAAAAATTGGTGTCTCTTCTGATGACACCCAAATATTTTCTTAGGCCCATATAGTGTGTAGATAGCAGGTGTAGCTCTTCTTTTTCATAGGCTTCCCTTTGTGGGTTTTTGACCTAATGGACTTTGTGACTATTGAGTTTTTATTTCTCAATTTTTTTGACGCCTTACAAGGTGTAGGTCTGGTGAGCCTATAGTTGGCTTTTTCCCAAAACTCCGTTTTAAGGTTTTCATCTTGGCAAGTTTCATATCTATTTTTTGATTGGTTTAAAGTCTCTCAAAAAAGAATATCCTTACTAATATTTTAGGTCGAATAGTTTGGACCAAATGTGGTAGGGTGAGGGCCCCAATGATGTTTTTTTACTAATTTTAGATTCTATAATACCTTTCTGATATATATGGGGGGAAATTTATCACTCATGTTTGTACAACATGTAGGACATTCCAAGGAGAATAGTAGCCAGATGGACATACAGGGGTAGGAAAAGCATCACCTAAGTAAGACTAGCCTTTGGTAGACAAGACATGGGCCTTATTTTTAAAATCCGCAGATGGCATGGTATTATTAGTCGTACAAAGGTGTCCTTATGTCAATGACTATCCATTTCTGATCACCGGGTAAATTCAAGAATGTTTGGATTATGAATACCACCAGGGTGTCTTCAACAAGGTTATGGAAACCACCATGGGTGACTTTAAAGGGATATAGTGTCTGGAAGGTTTGGAGACATCAATATCAATCATGGATATGGATATGAGACAACTCCTAAATATACTTGGTTTTCGTGAAGGATAGTTGGTGTTTGACGTAGCATAAAGCCATACAGCTGGGACATTTTTTTCAAAATGGAATGGCTTTCCCTATTTCTTGGGATTTTAATGAGAAACGTCCCACCATACTCAGATGTGATTGTGGAGAGGATTATAAAATATAACTTAGAGAGATTCTGAATCTTGATATGGATATGAGGGCTTAGAGGCCAGGATGCGTTAAGAAAGAAACATTGCCTAAGGAAGACTGGAAATTAGAATATGCAATTATATGTAGAGCCGTTGGGGGAATGGTATGCATAGTCATGCAAATGTGTCCTTAGGTAAATGGTTGTATTCCCTTGATAGTCAGGAAACTCCAGGTATGTTGGGATTCAAGACCACCTGGGGTTGTTTATTGGAGTTCGTTTCTTTCTAGTTAGAGAGTATAATTCGTGAAGAGGGGGTGTCTTGAAATGGGAGATGAATTTTGTATTAAGATATCATAGGAATGGGTGCAGTCACCCCCCCCCCCCCCACACACACACACACATAGGTGTGACACGATGATTTGTGTAGGTCTGACCTATGCACCAAGGAAGGGAGGGATGCGTCCTTTCCCGACTGAACCCATGAAGAGTTCATTCAAGACCGTTCATTTTAACGTCATCTGGAAATTACCCACTCCATGCACCTTATCGTCATGTGGTAAGGACGCACTTTTTGCAATTTATCTTCATGTGGTACGGACACGCGTCGTGTAGTTTATCGTCATGCTGTAAGGATGTGCTCAGTTTAGTTTATCGTCCTGTTGTAAGGACACTACAGTAAAGGTCACTCATTATTAAAATTTAATCGGGTTTGAATGTCCTGACATGTCCAAGACATGGGAAGGTTAAAGATAGTGTAAAATATTATTTTGTGGCCTCTTGGATTATGAAAAATTATATGAGGGCTATGGGGTCGTTGAGCGTATAGGGGTTGGAATAGTGTCAACTGAGGATGATTTGCCTTTGGTAGATGAGCCAGGGGAGATCAATATGCAAATTCGGTGAGGGCATGGTATACATAGTCATGAAAAGGTGTTTACAGGTCGGTGACCTTCCATGTCTAATGGACATTGAGGTTTATGAGGATCCATGATTATATAGGTCACATAGTATGATGTGTGGAAAGGGTATGTTTGGTCATGTTGGAGATATTAGGCCGCAGTTGTCTTTGAAGCTTAGGAAGATCCCTATGTTGATTTCCCTACGTGTGGGGTACACATTTATTTTTTTCAGTTTAACATCGTGTGGTAAGGAAGATCTATTCACAGATTAATGGTCATAGATTTTGGACCAATGTTGGTTGATTATACGATTACGTGTGGGATAATTAAATTAGGATTCTCGGGCAGGCTCTGATCCGAAACCGTGATAAAGGTGTAAACAATAATCCTAGGGTCTCTCGAATCAAGATATGTGGTTTAGGGGACCTGAGGTCAGTATGCATACGGAGATAGGAATTGTAACGGCCCAATATTTTTGAGTAGTATATTAACTTACTCTTAATGATTTAAAAAGATGTTAATGGTTAATGCAGAAAGGGGAGTTGATGGCTTCATCCAGTAGACTCAACCCTTACGAAGCCCACTTATCAGAGCTTGGGAAGGAGGTAGCATCTGTGGGCTTCGCTTTAGACCAAGCCCAAGCTGAGCTCCAGTGTGTCAAGCTTGAACGAAAACGCTTGCAGGAGAAGTTCAAGTTAGTGGAGATTGCTACTAGGGCAATGTTATCTGAGCCTCCCTCAGATTCTCTCACCATATCACACCTTACACTCAGGTCTTATGCCGGTGTTATAAGGGGACATGTGACGAGACCCTAGCTTCCTTGTGTAGTCCTTTCGGGTGAATAAATTGAGATTTTTTCCTTTAGTGATGTTTGTGAAATTTCAAATGTCCGGATAATTTTAGAATGTATTTTATTGATGAATTTCGAAAAAAGGATATTTTAAAATATTTATGTAAACCCTAAATAACTAATGATGTGTAATGATTTTCAAAAAATGGTCTTCTACAAAAGTGTTCAGTAAGGAATTTGGAGTCTAATAAGATCAACTTAATTTTTGATGAATAGTAAATTATGAATAGTGATTTTACACTTAGGATTAGTAATGTGACCAAATGAATTAGTAATTTCGCTCAAAGAAAGTTTTAATATATTTTAGACACCTAGATTAAGTAATGTGATTCAATAAAATGGGTAAATAACGGTTTCACAAATTACTATTCAAGTATTAGTTTTTTCGGATGAATAGTGTTTTTTAATTAAAAATTTAATTAAAAATAATTAGAAAATTATTTTTATAAAAATGACTTTATTTTTGAACTTGGAGCGTCGATATTATGTTATTGTAATTTTGGGGGATTTTTCGGAAAAAATGAATTTTCGGTGAATAGTGTATTTATTTAAAAATAAAATAAAAAATATTTAGAAAATTATTTTTATAAAATGGAGTTCATTTTTGAAATCATAGCATTTATATTTGGTTAATGTAAAATTTTGGGATTTTTCTGAGAAAGTTGAATTTTCAGTGAATAGTAAAAATACAGTTTTAGGGTTTCGGTATGTTTAATGGCATCATAATGGTGTCATGATGATGTCAGGAGATCTTTTGAGGGTTGGCCGGCCAAGGGTGATGAATTTTTGTTTTGGGGGCCCCATGTGGCCTAACTCCATGATAAAGGCCAAGGGAGAGCACATTGGTTTGAGAAAAGCACATGTGAGGTGTCCCTTGGCCATTAATGCTTTGTCCCCTCACTTTCCCTATAAATACCCACCCTTTCCTCCTTCAGTTTTCACTCCCAACTCTCCCCCAACGAATTTATGGTCTTCTTACCTTCCAAAGAGTCCTCCCATGGTTCCCCCAAGCCCTCAAGGTCCAATCCTTTGAGTTTCAAGAGTCACGTTTTAAGGTAAGGGATCCGACCCCCTCTCTTTCTTTTCATGTAATCTCTTTTATGTCATTCCTATTATGCTCCATGTTTTTATGTGAGAGGATGTTCTTTTATATTCCTCTTACTACCCTTTCATGTTTATATGATGATAGATCCCCTCTTACTCTCATCATTTCGTTTTATGAATGTTTAAGTGACGCCGTTAGGCTGCCGAATTTTTAAGGGATTCTTTCACCCTTCTCATTTTTCAAGTTCGATTTTCATGTCAAGTCTTTCAAGTTCCTTTTTATTATGTTGGGGTATGATCTCTATATCTATCATACTGATCTCTTATGATCATATTATGAGGTACCCTATTTGATCTTGTCAAATCATTTTCTTTTGATGTTAAGTGACGCCGTAAGGCTACCGAATTTTCATAAGAGAAATCTAATCTTTTTTCCTTCCATGTTTTTCATTTCAAATGGTATGTCCCTAAAATTTCATTACCATGTCCATATGTCCTTATCATTCTTTCACCCTACTATTTTATGGATTATTTATGAGTGGGTGACCCATGTCCCCTCTCATTTCAATGTTTTCTAAAACCCCGAAACTTAGCCGTTATGCTGCAGAATTTTCCCCTCAAAATGCCTCTCTCTTTTCTCAAAAATTATTTTATGTTATAAAGTGAATACTCAAAGCTCTTATTTCTACAAGTGTATTGACATATATATCAAAATGTTCCATTTTAAATTCTGGGATTTACATACATGAGACCCGCTTTCCCTTTCCGTGGGTTTAAAGTGACGTAAAAAATTGAGATTTCTTCCTTTAGTGATGTTTGTGAAATTTCAAATGTCTGGATAATTTTAGAATGTATTTTATTGATGAATTTCGAAAAAAGGATATTTTAAAATATTTATGTAAACCCTAAATAACTAATGATGTGTAATGATTTTCAAAAAATGGTCTTCTACAAAAGTGTTCAGTAAGGAATTTGGAGTCTAATAAGATCAACTTAATTTTTGATGAATAGTAAATTATGAATAGTGATTTTACGCTTAGGATTAGTAATGTGACCAAATGGATTAGTAATTTCGCTCAAGGAAAGTTTTAATATATTTTAGACACCTAGATTAAGTAATGTGATTCAATAAAATGGGTAAATAACGGTTTCATAAATTACTATTCAAGTATTAGTTTTTTTGAATGAATAGTGTTTTTTAATTAAAAATTTAATTAAAAATAATTAGAAAATTATTTTTATAAAAATGACTTTATTTTTGAACTCATAACATCGATATTATGTTATGGTAATTTTTGGGGATTTTTCTGATAAAATGAATTTTCGGTGAATAGTGTATTTATTTAAAAATAAAATTAAAAATATTTAGAAAATTATTTTTATAAAATGGAGTTCATTTTTGAAATCATAGCATTGATATTTGGTTAATGTGAAATTTTGGGATTTTTCTGAGAAAGTTGAATTTTCAGTGAATAGTAAAAATACAGTTTTAGGGTTTCGGTATGTTTAATGACATCATAACGGTGTCATGATGATGTCATGAGATCTTTTGAGGGTTGGCCGGCCAAGGGTGATGAATTTTGGTTTTGGGGCCCCATGTGGCCTAACTCCATGATAAATGCCAAGGGAGAGCACATGGGTTTGAGAAAAGCACATGTGAGGTGTCCCTTGGCCATTAATGCTTTGTCCCCTCACTTTCCCTATAAATACCCACCCTTTCCTCCTTTAGTTTTCACTCCCAACTCTCCCCCAACGAAGTTCTGGTCTTCTTACCATCCAAAGAGTCCTCCCAAGGTGCCCCCAAGCCCTCAAGGTCCAATCCTTTGAGTTTCAAGAGTCACATTTTAAGGTAAGGGATCCGACCCCCTCTCTTTCTTTTCATGTAATCTCTTTTATGTCATTCTTATTATGCTCCATGTTTTTATGTGAGAGGATGTTCTTTTATATTCCTCTTACTGCCCTTTAATGTTTATATGATGAGAGATCCCCTCTTACTCTCATCATTTCGTTTTATGAAAGTTTAAGTGACGCCGTTAGGCTGGCGAATTTTTAAGGGATTCTTTCACCCTTCTCATTTTTCAAGTTCGATTTTCAGGTCAAGTCTTTCAAGTTCCTTTTTATTATGTTGGGGTATGATCTCTATATCTATCATACTGATCTCTTATGATCATATGATGAGGGACCCTATTTGATCTTGTCAAATCATTTTCTTTTGAAGTTAAGTGACGCCTTAAGGATGCCGAATTTTCATAAGAGAAATCTAATCTTTTTTCCTTCCATGTTTTTCATTTCAAATGGTATGTCCCTAAAATTTCATTACCATGTCCATATGTCCTTCTTATTCTTTCACCCTACAGTTTTATGGATCATTTATGAGTGGGTGACCCATGTCCCCTCTCATTTCAATGTTTTTCTAGAACCCCGAAACTTAGCCGTTATGATGCAGAATTTCCCATCAAAATGCCTCTCTCTTTTCTCAAAAATTATTTTATGTTATAAAGTGAATACTCAAAGCTCTTATTTCTACAAGTGTATTCACATATATATCAAAATGTTCCATTTTAAATTCTGGGATTTACATACATGAGACCCGCTTTCCCTTTCCGTGGGTTTAAAGTGACGTAAAGATCATGTCTTTAAAGCAGTTTTTAAAACGTTATGATTATGAAATGAAACCCATTTATTTTATGCTATGTGGGTTATTTATGAAATGTTTGATGATGATATATGTGGCTCACATGATAATAAAGGCAAATTTAAGGGTGCGCCCTGATAGCGCTCCAATGCATTGGGTAATGATGTAACCAGTAGAGATTACAATTTTCACGATACCTTGGTGAATAACCTTGGTAATTTTCAAATGACACCTTGGGGATGGACCTTGGTGATATGTTCATGATTGTCTATGTTAAATGATGTAGCCACATCTTCAAGTTATGAAAAATGTTATTTTTATTATGAAATTCCTCATGATTTCTTTCTCATGACTTAAAGTTCTTTTCATGTCCTTATTGAAGTATCTCAAGTTCTCATGTAAAATGTTCCTCTTGTTTCCCTTACTGGGCCTTCTGCTCACCCTTTCTTTTGATGTATGTCCCCAGGTTATGAGATGCAGTAATGAACCTAGAATGAACTTAAGGAGATGCCTTTCACGTGTTTAAGAAGAATGTTTTATGTTGTTTTCATGTATTATGTTCCTGGTTTCCAAGACACTAGACCTTAAAGATCCTCAGTTTTGTGTAATGTAATGAAAGATTATGTTATAAAATGGCGGCATGCTATAGTTGGTATGAAAGGATGGTTTAGTTATTTGTGGAAATTAGGATATAAAAACTTTAGGAAGAACCCTATAGAAAAGTTTAAATATTGGAAAACTTCCTGGTATTTTGGTAAGTATTGAGTAAGTGGCCTATCAAACAAATACATCCCTGTCTGGATACGAGCAGGTAGAGGCGGCTCTGGCACAGATGTACATAGGGGTAAAACCCGAAAACACCGCTTTGAGCTAGACTCGAACGAGAACTGGTGCACGATAACGGGCCTTGCTGCACTCTTGGTTACGACACTCCCGGGGGATATGTTTGGTCAATCACATGTTTTTTATGAATCATTATGAAGGAATTATAGAGAACTATATTTGTCTAAGCATGAGGTCTTAGTTAAAAGATTCATAAATGAAATAAGTTTCTCACTAAGGTTTTATTCTTTTAGAAAATGGCGGGCAATAGGAGAAACCGTGCCGATGGTGACCGCAATGCACCATGTGCTGACGGCCCTCTGATGGAAGCCGGAATGGAAACATTCATGCGAATGATGAACCGACTGACTCAAGTTATGAGTAATAACTTGAATCAAGCTGAGAGGCCAACCTCACCACGAAGGGAACAACTTTCTGTTGAGTCTTTCATGCGTCAACGACCGCCAACATTCAGTGGATCTACTAACCCATTGGTTGTGGAACAATGGATAAGCTCCATTGAAAAGATCTTTTCTGTACTTCATTGTTCGGAACAAGAAAAAGTCACCCTTGCTGTTTACTGCCTAGAGGGAGAAGCTGATCAGTGGTGGTCACTGATCAAAAACACGAAGCCACGAGGAGAGATGGAAGCTATGGAGTGGGAAGAATTTCGGGGGATTTTCTTTAACAAGTATTTCCCTCGTTCCATGAGAACGAAAATGGAGAAAGAGTTTCTCGAGCTGAAGCAGAAGGAGAACGAATCTGTCGGAAGTTATGAGATGAACTTCACAAGGCTTTCCCGTTATACCTCAAGCATTGTCATGGACCCTAATGGGAAGGTTGATAGATTCTTTGGCGGGCTACGACCTCATCTGCGGATGAATCTAGCCAACAGGGACTACGATAGCTATGAAGAAATAGTTCGAAGTGCTATGAATGTTGAACTAGAGTTTGGGGAGACACAATGGTCTCACAAATCTAATGAGAAGAAGAGAACTCTAGAACCAAGCCTGAGAAGATGTTTTGATCAGGAAAGAGGTGGAAAGCATATGCAACATGCCACATGCAATAAATGTGGGAAGAAGCATCCGGGGAACTGCTTGATCGGAAGTGGCAAGTGCTATAGGTGTGGAAAAGAAGGCCATATTTCTCGGAATTGTCGTGGTGATGTGAAGCCTCAACTTCCCAACACTAACGACAGAGGAAAGATGGTCCTGGCCCTACCCGAAGTCACATGCTTCAAGTGTGGACAACTTGGGCACTTTTCTTATCAATGTCCAAATCCGAGGGCGGTGGAGGGGAATCACCATCAACCTCAGCAGAGGCCAAGGGAGCAAGGTCATGATTTCGCTATCACAACAATTGAAGTTGAAGTTCCGAACGATGTGGTAGCAGGTAGTCTTGTTGTCCTCTCAAAACTACCAAGTGCTTTATTTGATTCTGTTTCTACGCATTCCTTTATTTCTTCAAAGTTTGCAAAGAATACAGAATCAATCCCCGAATTGCTTGAGGTAGAGTTGTCAGTCAAGACTCCAAGTGGGATTATCCATGCATCAACAGTGTTTAGATACTCTAGTGTTTACTTTGGTGAGCACAATCTTATTGCAAATCTAGTAGTCATTCCCATGATGGAATTCGACGTTATACTAGGGATGGACTGGCTCTCAAAGTATAATGCTAAGATCAAATGCAGAAGTAAGGAAATATCAGTAGACTTGAATGAACGAACTACAGTTATTTTCTGAGGAGAGATATCCCGAACTGATCCCTATCTAGAATCACCTCCTATAGCTTTCTTTATGGAGTTAATTGGTGATGAGGAAGAAGGGAAAGGGAGCATACAAATTGAAGATGTTCCGATTGTTCAGGAATACATGGATGTATTTCCTGAGGAGTTACCTGGACCTCCCCTAGAGAGAGAGGTAGAGTTCCCCATTGAACTCGTACCTGGGTCTCAACCGATATCAAAGACTCCGTATAGAATGGCAAATGTGGAGCTAGAGGAGCTAAAGAAACAACTCCAAGACTTGTTGGAGAAGGGGTTTATCCGACCGAGTGTGTCTCCTTGGGGAGCAGTAGTTATCTTTGTGAAGAAGAAGGATGGATCAATGCGGCTATGCATTGATTATAGAGAACTGAACGGGATCATAGTGAAGAACAGATACCCTCTTCCAAGAATTGATGATTTATTTGAACAACTTCGTGGGGCTCAATTCTTCTCTAAGATTGACCTTCGATCTAGTTATCATCAACTGAGGGTGAAGAAGGAAGATATTCCAAAGACTGCCTTCCGATCAAGATATGGGCATTATGAGTTTACTGTTATGCCCTTCGGCTTGACTAATGCTCCTGCTATTTTCATGGATTTGATGAATATAGTCTTTAAGGACTACCTTGATAACTTTGTGGTAGTTTTTATTGATGATATTTTGATATATTCAAAAATTCGCGAGGAGCATGAAAATCATCTGAGGGTTATTTTGAAAACTCTACGGAAGGAGAGGCTCTTTGGGAAGTTCAGAAAGTGTGAGTTTTGGATACAACAAGTGGCTTTATTGGGGCACATCATAAACAATGAAGGAATCTCGGTTAACCCTGCAAAGACAATGGTTGTGGAGGAGTGGCCTCAACCCACAACAGTAACTGAGATTCGTAGTTTCCTTGGTTTAGATGGATATTATAGGAGGTTTGTGAAAAACTTTTCACGGATTTCTAATCCACTAACCAAGTTGACTCGAAAAGGGGTTAAGTTCATCTGGACAAAGGAATGTGAGGAATGTTTCCAAGAGCTGAAGAAGAGATTGGTTACTGCACCTGTGTTAACACTACCCTCTATCGGAGAAGGATTCGTTATTTTTAGCGATGCATCTCTGAAAGGGCTTGGGTGCGTCCTCATGCAAAATGACAAGTTAATTGCTTATGCATCTTGACAGTTGAAGATTCATGAGCAGAATTATCCTACGCATGATCTAGAGCTGGCGGCAGTTGTTTTTGCTCTAAAGATATGGAGGCACTATCTTTATGGGGAGAAATGTGATATATACACTGACCACCAAAGTCTAAAGTATATTTTCACTCAGAAAGAATTGAACATGAGACAAAGGAGATGGTTGGAGCTTATTAAAGACTACGATTGTTCAATTCATTATCACCCTGGAAGAGCAAACAAAGTCGCGGATGCGTTAAGCAGGAAAGATCCTGTTGTTCTGGCAACAATGAGGATCCTAGGAGATCCCTTGATTAAAGATCTAGTAAAACTGGACATGGGAATTATAAGGAAAGGGGCATCATCAACCCTATCCCAAATGATTTCTCAACCTTCATTTCTAGAGAAGATCAAGAAGGCTCAAAAAGAAGATCCTTTGCTGCAGGAGAAGTTCGGGACTGTAAAGGATGGGAAGTTCCCTGATTTCAATATTGATCAAGATGGTGTATTGAAATTTCGTACAAGACTATGTGTTCCATATATTCCGGAGATAAAGAAAGAACTGGTGGATAAAGCTCATAGCTCTACATTCTATATACATCCGGGAAGCACTAAGATGTATAGAGACCTTTGTGATCATTATTGGTGGGATAACATGAAGAGGGAGATTGCCGATTACACTACAAGGTGCCTGGTGTGTCAGCAAGTAAAGGCAGAAAGACAACTTCCTAAGGGGGTATTACAACCGCTACCCATACCAGTATGGAAGTGGGATAATATCACCATGGACTTTGTAACTGGTATCCCAAAAACATCCAAAGGAAACAATGCGATATGGGTTGTTGTGGACCGTCTCACCAAGACAGCCCATTTTATCTCTATTCGAGAAGATTTCTCTCTGGATCATCTTGCCAAGATATACGTGAAGGAAGTGGTAAGGCTGGATGGGGTACCACTATCCATCATATCTGATTGTGACCCAAGATTCACATCAAAATTCTAGAGAAGTCTTCAGCATGCTCTGAATACTGAATTGAATTTTAGTACGGCCTATCATCCTCAAACTGATGGCCAATCTGAAAGGACTATTCAGACACTCGAAGACATGTTGAGATTATGATCAATGGAATTTAAAGGTGGATGGGATCAACACCTCCCATTAGTGGAGTTCTCCTATAACAACAGCTTCCATGCGAGTATTCAGATGGAACCCTATGAAGCTCTGTATGGAAAGCGGTGTAGAACTCCTACTTGTTGGGATGAAACTGGTGAGAGGAAGCTTCTTGGGCCTGATCTCGTGCAAGAGATGACGGAACAGGTTCATGCCATCTAGCAACACATAAAAGCTACTCAGAGTCGGCAGAATAGCTATGATGACAATCGACGAAAAGACTTGGAGTTTGGGGTTGGTGACAAAGTCTTCCTTCGAATCTATCCATGGAAGAGAGTCATGCGGTTTGGGAAGAAAGGGAAGCTCAGCCCTAGGTATATTGGCCCCTATGAAATCCTTGATCGCATAGGAGTAGTGGCCTATCGTCTAGCACTTCCACCGAACCTAGCTCAAGTTCATGATGTCTTCCATGTATCTCTCTTGAGGAATTACATACCCGACCCTTCGCATGTACTGAACCCAGAGGTGGTACAACATGAACATGACCTCTCTTATGAAGAGCAGCCAGTGGAGATCTTAGACCGTAGAGACAAGTTCTACGAAACAAGACTACCCACCTTGTGAAAGTGTTGTGGAGGAATCATAAGTACGAAGAAGCGACTTGGGAGCCCGAGGAAACGATGAAGCAAAAGTACCCTCACCTTTTCGGCTAGCCCTCAAGTATAAATTTCGGGGACGAAATTTCTTAAGGGGGGAAGAATGTAACGACCCAATATTTTTGAGTAGTATATTAACTTACTCTTAATGATTTAATAAGATGTTAATGGTTAATGCAGAAAGGGGAGTTGATGGCTTCATCCAGTAGACTCAACCCTTACGAAGCCCACTTATCAGAGCTTGGGAAGGAGGTAGCATCTGTGGGCTTCGCTTTGGACCAAGCCCAATCCGAGCTCCAGCGTGTCAAGCTTGAATTAAAACGCTTGCAGGAGAAGTTCAAGTTAGTGGAGATTGCTACTAGGGAAATGTTATCTGAGCCTCCCTCAGATTCTCTCACCATAGCACACCTTACACTCAGGTCTTATGCCGGTGTTATAAGGGGCCATGTGACGAGACCCTAGCTTCCTTGTGTAGTCCTTTCGGGTGAATAAATTGAGATTTCTTCCATTAGTGATGTTTGTGAAATTTCAAATGTCCGGATAATTTTAGAATGTATTTTATTGATGAATTTCGAAAAAAGGATATTTTAAAATATTTATGTAAACCCTAAATAACAAATGATGTGTAATGATTTTCAAAAAATGGTCTTCTACAAAAGTGTTCAGTAAGGAATTTGGAGTCTAATCTGATCAACTTAATTTTTGATGAATAGTAAATTATGAATAGTTATTTTACACTTAGGATTAGTAATGTGACCAAATGGATTAGTAATTTCGCTCAAAGAAAGTTTTAAAATATTTTAGACACCAATATTAAGTAATGTGATTCAATAAAATGGGTAAATAACGGTTTCATAAATTATTATTCAAGTATTAGTTTTTTCGGATGAATAGTGTTTTTAATTACAAATTTAATTAAAAATAATTAGAAAATTATTTTTATAAAAATGACTTTATTTTTGAACTCAGAGCATCGATATTATGTTATGGTAATTTTTGGGGATTTTTCTGAAAAAATGAATTTTCGGTGAATAGTGTATTTATTGATAAATAAAATTAAAAATATTTAGAAAATTATTTTTATAAAATGGAGTTCATTTTTGAAATCATAGCATTGATATTTGGTTAATGTGAAATTTTGGGATTTTTCTGAGAAAGTTGAATTTTCATTGAATAGAAAAAATACAGTTTTAGGGTTTCGGTATGTTTAATGACATCATAACGGTGTCATGATGGTGTCATGAGATCCTTTGAGGTTTGGCCAGCCAAGGGTGATGAATTTTTTTTTTGGGGGCCCCATGTGGCCTAACTCCCTGATAAATGCCAAGGGAGAGCACATGGGTTTGAGAAAAGCACATGTGAGGTGTCCCTTGGCCATTAATGCTTTGTCCCCTCACTTTCCCTATAAATACCCACCCTTTCCTCCTTTAGTTTTCACTCCCAACTCTCCCCCAACGAATTTCTGGTCTTCTTACCTTCCAAATAGTCCTCCCAAGGTGCCCCCAAGCCCTCAAGGTCCAATCCTTTGAGTTTCAAGAGTCACGTTTTAAGGTAAGGGATCCGACCCCCTCTCTTTCTTTTCATGTAATCTCTTTTATGTCATTCCTATTATGCTCCATGATTTTATGTGAGAGGATCTTCTTTTATATTCCTCTTACTGACCATTCATGTTTATATGATGAGAGATCCCCTCTTACTCTCATCATTTCGTTTTATGAAAGTTTAAGTGACGCCGTTAGGCTGCCGAATTTTTAAGGGATTCTTTCACCCTTCTCATTTTTCAAGTTCGATTTTCATGTCAAGACTTTCAAGTTCCTTTTTATTATGTTGGGTTATGATCTCTATATCTATAATACTTATCTCTTATGATCATATGATGAGGGAACCTATTTGATCTTGTCAAATCATTTTCTTTTGAAGTTAAGTGACGCCGTAAGGCTGCCGAATTTTCATAAGAGAAATCTAATCTTTTTTCCTTCCATGTTTTTCATTTCAAATGGTATGTCCCTAAAATTTCATTACCATGTCCATATGTCCTTCTTATTCATTCACCCTACTGTTTTATGGATCATTTATGAGTGGGTGACCCATGTCCCCTCTCATTTCAATGTTTTCTAAAACCCCGAAACGTAGCCGTTATGCTGCAGAATTTTCCCCTCAAAATGCCTCTCTCTTTTCTCAAAAATTATTTTATGTTATAAAGTGAATACTCAAAGCTCTTATTTCTAAAAATGTATTCACATATATATCAAAATTTTCCATTTTAAAATCTGGTATTTACATACATGAGACCCGCTTTCCCTTTCCGTGGGTTTAAAGTGACGTAAAGATCATGTCTTTACAGCAGTTTTTAAAACGTTATGATTATGAAATGAAACCCATTTATTTTATGCTATGTGGGTTATTTATGAAATGTTTGATGATGATATATGTGGCTCACATGATAATAAAGGAAAATTTAAGGGTGCGTCCTGATAGCGCTCCAATGCATTGGGTAATGATGTAACCACTAGAGATTACAATTTTCACGATACCTTGGTGAATAACCTTGGTAATTTTCAAATGACACCTTGGGGATGGACCTTGGTGATATGTTCATGATTGTCTATGTTAAATGATGTAGCCACATCTTCAAGTTATGAAAAATGTTATTTTTATTATGAAATGCCTCATGATTTCTTTCTCATGCCTTAAAGTTCTTTTCATGTCCTTATTGAAGTATCTCAAGTTCACATGTAAAATGTTCCTATTGTTTCCCTTACTGGGCCTTCTGCTCACCCTTTCTTTTGATGTATGTCCCCAGGTTATGAGATGTAGTAATGAACCTAGAATGAACTTAAGGAGATTCCTTTCAAGTGTTTAAGAAGAATGTTTTATGTTGTTTTCATATATTATGTTCCTGGTTTCCAAGACACTAGACCTTAAAGATCCTCAGTTTTGTGTAATGTAATGAAAGTTTATGTTATAAAATGGCGGGATGCTATAGGAATAGTGTCTCCTGAAGAAGAATTACCATTGGTAGATGAGAAATGAGTGATCAATATGAAGAGCCACTGAGGGAATGCTATAAATAGTCATGCAATAGTGTATGCAGGTCGATGACCTTCCACATCTGATGGCCATGAATGATTATAAAGATCCATGATCTCTCATGACATGGAGTCTAGAAGATGGTCAGAGATGTGTCCGAGCATAGGAGAAACAACCATATTGCAATAGTCTGTTGGGATAAAGCAGCATAGCTCTGGCGTTATGTTGTGGATATAGATTATCATAGGAACCCTGGGTTGATACGTAAGCTAACTAGGTAGGGTCTATAACACCCCAAGCTTCCACTGTACGCTTCACTTTGAATAATATAGTTGTGTGTGTTGTATGCAACTTCGAGTTCTAACACACACCACAACCAATCAAACTAGCCGATATGAATAGAACTACGCAATTTTTTGAAATTTTATAAATTTTATCTTTCAAAATGGACTTCATTTTTGGATTCGGAATATCGAAATTAGATTAGGGTGAATTTTTTTTATTTTTCTGAAAACATTCAATTTTTTATGAATAGTAATAAAGCACTGAGTTATAGTTTAAAACCTAATATTATTTAAATAATTATTTATGTTATTTAAATTTAATTAAGTTCAAAATGGATACATAATACCTATATAAGTTCAATGTAATTCATTGCAGTTAGTTTAGAATAATTTTAGATATATAAAACTTTTATGGATCTTTTCACCGTCTTTTACCCACCTCCTAGGAGAATTTGGAAATTCACATAAAACGTAATTTTACCTCTTCTATGAGTGGAATTTCAAAAATCCAAGAGACACGGTTAACATCAAGGAGTAAAATTTGGTTCAATAGGATAATTTTGTTGGTGAATAGTAACATTTTACTTTTCTTTGCCACGGTTTAAAGTAAATACGGTAATTAAGGGTAAAAATGATATTAATATTACCATAACACATGTCCTAATTCTATTGGACAAGTTTATCTAGACCAAAAATAACCTTAGGAATAAAATATTACCATTTAGGTCCACTTGGATTAGATTAGGACATTTATTATTATTTAATTAAAAGAATTGTTAAAAGAGATAAAATCAATGTTTAATTACTAAAACATTTTTAATATAGCGTTATACATAAGATAAATTAGATTGTGAATTTTCATTAGAAATATAATATGATTTCATACATAATTATATTTTATTTATAATTTTTATACATTACATAATGTAATTTGTTTATTACACAATGGTGATGAAGTAATTACCTAATTAATGAAATATTAAAATAATTAATATTATAAATATAAAAATAAAATTAATTTGAGACTTTTTATGAATTACACTAATGTTATAGGTTAACATGACATATTTTTATAGGTTAAATAAAATTAATTCGAAGTAATAATGCTGTTATGAAATTTTCAAAAAAAATTACCCAATAGTGTCAAAATTGACATAAAAGTGTTTTTAAAACAAATATTGTATTATTAATTGATATTATATTCCTAAAAATCTATGTTTCGGCCAAATAACTTATATAATGATTGGTGTAGCATTAATGGACCACATGGGGGGTCTCTTGGATGTATATAGTAAGTTTATTAACAATATAATATAAAAATACAAAGAGACATGGTAAGTGTCAAACTATATAACTAAGAGTTAAATATAAATGATAAGGTTAATATAGTGACCCAAACCTATCTAAAACCTATTGGTTGAGTGGTTTTTGACCCATAACCACCTTAAATTTAAATAATCCACTTTGGAGACATTATAAACTGAATATGAATTAATTATAAAATAATATTTCTAGCTTTTCCTAAGGTGTCCCTCACCGCTCTTATGAAAGGGCACTCATTCATCTCACTAATTCACACATTCAAACATTTTTTTCTTGGCCAATATCTGCCAAATACCCTATAAATTATACTCCCTTCATCCTAGAGGCCTTACATTAGACAGAAAGCCAACTTACGGAGCCCTTTTGATCAAATCAAAAGAAGAACCCGAAGAACGGGTAATGTTTTCACCGCCACTTTCAAGTTCATTTATTCTTCAACTACTTCTTTATTTGTTATTCGCATTATAAAATAATTAATCCGGTATATTCTATATACTGTGATGTTATTATAAATATGGTACAACCACATTCAGTATTCTATCCATCCTTTGATTGACATGTCACCATACGTGCATATGTACGGCTTACCGTCTCCAAGTCGTGGTGTAATTCTTATTCAATAAATTATTATTTGGATAGGTATAATAATGATGTGTAATTAATGTAAATAATAAATATAACATAATAATTATTCTGTATATATGATATACCATCCAATTATATATTATTTTAATATCAAAGGTATGATATTGTCGCTTGTGCGTATCTACGGATTACCGTCTCCGCGAACGCGATGAGATTAATTCCCCATCGTATCCATTCAAGAATAATTTTCAATTAATGATTAAAAATAACATTTAAGGACTTGTTATCATTATGGATATGAAAAATATACAATCTATCCATAACAACACAACTTATTTAACAAAAATATAAAATAAAACGAGTAAGTTAACACCCGAAACGACAATAATACTAAAATATTATTAAAAAAGCATTAATAGATGATCATATATTATATGATAATTATGTATATGGTTATTTTATAACCTAGTAACAATTTTTAATCTATTATACAGTAGGTTAACCTACCCTCAACCAAGGAAAAGTACAAGGTAAGGTTTTATTTCACAATCTATTCATTATCTGAGGTTGTTTATACGTAATTATCTACTGGGGCCTCTTTGTCATCCACATCCATGTTTCTTAAAAATGTAATTCAAATCATTCTTACTATATTACAGAATATGGGTTAAAGTCATTTATACCCTTTTTGACTTTTTATAAGAAGTTTATAATGTAATATTTCTTTCATTTTCCAAACAAGCTAATTTTTAACCTTTTTGACAGAATTAAGGTAAGAATGTATTTTTTAACTTCTATGGCAGGTGAGGATATTTTCGGCCGTTATAAAATCATAAAAGCTTACCTTGCAAGCTTATAAGAATATTTTCAATGTAAATGATTTATTTTATAATTATTTTACTTTTAAATGATTTAAAAAAAAGAGATATTTCTCTCAAACATTTTTTATTTCATCTATGTCCACATCCTTTGAAGGATTTTAAGCTTATTTGAAGTTGATTTATTATGATACAAAACTTCTATATACTATTTAAGGTTTTGTGATATGTTTTACTGTGCATGTGTTAATTTTATACCATTCATGGTTTATGGATAATGTATTGACATTTCTTATGCTAGTTTTAATATGAATGTTAATGTTATGTTTAAACATGTTCATATAAGGAATCCATTGGACTTAATAAGTGATGGGTGGAGCCCTCTATAGCTCATAGATGCATCAGTAGGTCTCATGATACAAACTAGTGTCTTGGAATAAGGCCTTGACCAAATCTTATTTGTAGTCTTCGCCAAAGGCCTTGGCTATGTGGTTATGATAGTCTGGAATTATGCATTCCATCAATATGAAAGAGGTTATTGATATTGCACGAGATTATTCGACTAGTAGAATATCAATGTGAATAAGTAAATGGAATTATTTCATTTTATCTTCTCCATATTATGCTGAATTTAATTTTTAGAATGCTTTTTTGAGTTATAAATTTCCATAAATGTTTATGCTTATTTGTAAAAGTTTCCACTATATTGTTATCCTTACTGAGCATCTGAGGTCACCCCATTCAAATTTTTACTCTTCACAGGAAGTGAAGATGTAATTTATGAATGAACTGTAGGGATAGTTTGAGGGGATATGATGAAAATATGTTTTTATATTAGTTTTAAATTTATGATGTAATGTAAACTTAATGAATGTATCTAGTTATTCCAAGGCTACTAAACTAATCGTTCATTCGAGACTTGATCTTTTTTTATCATGCCAATGTTATGTAATAATGCACCGACTCTGGGTAACTGGGGTTGGGGCATTACAGGGGCACCCTGGTTCTTGTATAATCTAATAACAATGATTTAACTATTATATTGGATCTTAACATAACATCGACCAAAGAAATGTACAAGGTAAGGGTTCATTTTACAGTCTCTTCATTATCCGAGGTTGTTGATATGTGAGTATCAACTGAGACCTCTTTATAATCCACATCCATGTTTCCTAAAAATGTATTTCAAATCATTCTTACTATTTTACAGACTCTGGGATAAAGTCATTTATACCCTTGTTGACTTTTGATAAGAATTTTATAAAGGAATCTTTCTATCATTTTCCAAACAAGGTCCTTTTTAACCTTTTCGACAGAATTAAGGAAGGAATGTATTTTTTAACTTATACAGTGGGTGAGGATATTTTCTACCATTATAAAATCATAGAATAATTCCTTAAAATCTAATAAGAGTATTTTCAAATTAAATGTTTTATTTTATAATTATGTTAATTTTAAATGATTTTAAAAAAAGAGATATTTCCCTCAAACAGTTTTGATTTCATCTATGTCAACAGCCTTTGATGGATTTTAAGCTTATTTGAAGTTGATTTATTATGATACAAAACTTCCATATAGAATTGAAGGTTTTGTTATATGTTTGACTGTGGATGTGTTTTTTTATACCATTCATGTTTTATGGATAAAGTATTGACATTTCGAATGCTAGTTTTAATATGAATGTTTATGTAATGTTTAAACCTATTGATATGAGGAATGAATTGGACGTAATAAGTGACGGGTGGAGCACGCTATAGCTCCATGATGCATCAGTAGGTCTCATGAGACAAAATAGTTTCTTGGCATGAGGCCTTGACAAAATCTTATTTGTAGTCTTGGCACAAGGCCTTGACTATGTGGTTATGATAGTCTGGCATTATGCATTCCATCAATATGAAAGTGGTTATTGATAATGCATGTCATTATTCGACTAGTATAACATCCATGTGAATAAGTAAATAGAATTATTTCATTTTATCTTTTCCTTATTATGCAGAAGTTCGTGTTTAAAAATATTTTGTTTTAGTTATACATTTCCTTAAATGTTTAGGCTTATTTATGAAAGTTTTCGCTATATTGTTATACTTACTGAGCATTTGAGCTCACCCCAATCAATTTTTTATTATTCCCTGGATGTGAAGATGTAATTTATGAATGACCTGGAGGGATAGTATGAGGGATATGAAGAAAAGATATTGTTTTAGTAGTTTTCACTTTATGATGTAATGTAAACTTTATGAATATATATAGTTATTCTAAGGCTACTAAACTAATCGGTGTTTCAAGACTTGTTCTTTTATGATCATGCCAATGTTATGTAATAATGCACCGACTCTGTGTAACTGGGGTCGGGGTGTTACAGTTGGTATTAGAGGATGTTTAGTAAAAACCTTGGAAGCTAGATTTAGATAAAATCTTATTAGATCAAAAAGAACTACGTTAGACTTTGAGGATTAGTATAGAAGAACTTCCTAGAATTTTGGTATTGTAGAGATTTTGTGAGTTTTCCGAGCAATACATCCATGTCTAGATAGGAGCAGGTAGAGGCGTATCTGGCACAGATGTACCTAGGGGTAAAACTCGAATACACCGCTTTGAGCTAGACTCGAACGGGAACTGGTGCACGACAACGGGACTTTCGGCACTCTTGGTTACGAAACTCCCGGGGGATATGTTTGGGATAATTCGCATTTTCATTAAAAAACAATATGAAGGGTTTATAAGTATATACTTCTTCGAAGAAAACGTTTTTATGAATATGGATTATATCCATAAACAGTTCAATTCATTTTAAGTGTATTCCAAGTTTGGAATTATGTATTACAATTCATAAACTAATCTACTGTATGCCATTGTTTAGAAATGGAGCCTAGTGGAAAAAATGGAAACTATATCAATGCATGCACTCTGTGTTGGGATTTACCTCCTCAAAATAATTATAGTGGATTTAGTGATGCAACTGGTGCTGATCAGCTAATCACTATACTGGGACAAATCACTCAGGTTATGAATAATAACCTTACCCGTATGTAGCACCCTGATCCACAGTGTGGGGTATCAATGATAGATCACTTCATGAGGAAACATCCACAAACATTAAGTGGGAGTACAAATCCACTAGTAGCTGAGCAATGGATAAATTCCTCGGAAAAAATATTCCATGCCTTATGGAGTAGTGAAAGAGAAAAAGTTATCATGGTAGTTTACTGCCTCAATGAAGATGCTGATCAGTGGTGGTCATTAATTAAAAACATGAAGGAAGATGATGAAGTATCAAATATGGAATGGAGGGAGTTCAAAGATCTGTTTTTAGAAAAAATACTTTCCTCGTGACCATCAAGCAGATATGGAAAGGCAATTTCTGAGTCTGAGACAAAAGGAGGACGAGAATGTCGCAAAGTATGAGGCTAACTTCACAAGCTTAGTCAGGTATGCTAAAGATTATATATGTAACCCAAGAAGTAAGATTTACCATTTATTTGATGGGTTAAAACTATTTCTCCATCAAGCATTATTCTCACAAACCTTCTCGTTGTACAAATAAATTGTCTCATGCGCTATCAAGACAGAAAAGGAGTTCTCTAAGTCTTATGACTTTAAAGAAAAGCAGGACAATAAGAGATCGGCTGATCACTCTAGGAATAGAAATAAAAGGAAGAAGGGAAAAGTTTAAGATCCATCTTGTAGTAAATGTGGGAAGAAACACCCCGGTACCTGCTTAAAAGGAATGGGAGTCTATTACATGTGTGTTGAAAACGCCACCAAGCTCGTGATTGCAAGGGGAAGAAGGAAGATACCAATGTATAATGCTGCATTTGAAGTAAGATGGAAAATTATGAAAATAAATTTCCTAAGCGTCAGGGGAACTTACCTCAAAAAATGCCAAGGGATCAAGGCCAAGATTATGCTATCACTACTGCTGAGGTAGAAGCTCTGAAAGACATGGTGGTAAGTAATTTAATGGTTTCCTCAAGTTTAGAAAATGCTTTATTTGATTTTGGATCATCAAATTGTTTCATATCTTCCCAGTTTTCTAAGAAAATTATATAATTTCAATTTGATTTAATAATGGAGTTGCTAGTTAAAGCTAATAAGGGAAGTATCATTGCAACAAAGTTTTATGAATCAGTCCCCATTAGAGCACATAAATTTTCATTATCTACGGATCGCATCATCATACCTATGATTTAATTTGATATAACCCTTGGAATGGATTGGATTTCGGACCATGATTCAAAAAATTATTTTAAGAATAAGGAGGTTACTATACTTGATGATGACGATAAGGAACACCTTACCTTTATAGCGGAATCATCACCATATAATTCTTACCTAGATCCACCCCCCAGTATCTCAACTAAATTCAATTATGGGGGAGGAAGAGAATAAAATAACTGTGGGTAAGGAAAGGAATGTTCAAATAGAGGATGTGCCTATTGTGAAAAAATATTAGATGTATTTCCAGAAGATTTACCTGGACATCCTCTAGAATGAGAAATTGAGTTTTCCATTGATTTAATTCCTAGATCAAGGCCCATATCAAAGACACCATATAGAATGGCCACTGTGGAATTAGTTAAACTAAAGAAACAACTAGAGCAATTGAGTAATAAGGGATTTATTTTCCCAAGTGTTTCTCCATGGGGAGCCCCTGTCCTTTTTTGTTAAGAAGAAAGAAAGATCTATGAGGTTATGTATCGACTACAGGGAAATCAATGCTATAATAATAACGATCATGTGTCCCCTACCTTGAATTGATGATTTATTTGATCAACTGCATAGAGCTCAATACTTTTCAAAGATTGACCTTCTATATAGATACCATAAGTTGTGTGTGAAGAAGGAAGACATTCCAAAGACAGCATTTCGAACCAGGAATGAGCATTACGAGTTTACAGCAATGCCTTTTGGATTGAATAATGCACCCTCTGTATTCATGGATCTAATGAATAGAGTTTTCATGGAATATCTTGATGATTTTTTTGTGGTATTTATTGATGATATTTTTGTATACGTCAAAAGATATGAGGATCATCAAAATCACTTGCGCATTATCCTGAAGACTATTTGAAGACATGAATTATTTGGGACGTTTTGAAAGTGTGAATTCTGGATTCAGGAGATTTCCATTCTTGGCCATATTATCTCTAAGGATGGAATCTCTGTTGATCCTTCTAAGACCCAGGCAATCCATGAATGGCCAGCAGTAATTAGTATAACTATGGTATGCAGTTTTATTGTCATAGAAGTTTATTATTGGCATTTCGTCCAGAACTTTTCCTGATTGGATAACCCATTAATGAATCTCACACGTAAAGGGGTTAAATTTCTTTGGGAAAAAGAGTGTGAAAAGTGTTTTGAAGAACTGAAGATAAGATTAGTAAATGCTCTTATTTTGACACTACCATCAAGAAATGACGGGTTTTTTATTTATAGTGATGAATCGAAGAAAGGACTTGGTTGTGCCCTTATGCAGAATGATAGTGTTATTGCATATGCATCACGAAAGTAGAAAATTCATGAGCAAAACTATCCTACTCAAGATCATGAGTTAGATGTTGTAATATTCAATTTGAAGATTTGGATACGCTATCTCTATGGTGAAAAATCTATGATTTATACTGATCACAAGAGTTTGAAGTATATTTTATCACAGAAAGAACTCAACATGAGGCAAACGAGATGGCTTGAACTACTCAAGGAGTATGATTTCACTATACACTACAACCCAAGGAAGGGAAATAAGGTAGAATATTCTTTGATTAGAAAGGATCATGGAGTTTTGAGAAAGATGAGAGTTTAAAAGGATCCTATATATATGGATCTAGTAAAGATGGAAATATGAATAACCATGGATGGTGAAACATAGATGCTTTTTAAAATGGTTTCCAAACCATATTTACTAGAAAATATAAAGAGTTCTCAGACTGGTGATGAAGAGTTTCAAAAGAATATTAAAGCTGTTAATGATGGGAGATTGAGTGACTTTGTGTATGAATATGGAATTTTGAAGTTTGGGAAGAGACTTTTTGTTCCTGATATACCTGATCTAAAAAGGTAATTATTGGATGGTGCTCATAGTTTCAATTTCTCAATACACCGTAGGAGCACCAAAATGTATAGAGATTTGAAGGAACCTTTTTGGTGGGACAACAAGAAGAGGGAGATTGCTTATTTTGTGTGAAGATGTATGGGTTTTCAATAAGTGAAATTTGGAAGGAAATAGCCTGGAGGAGTCATGCAACCTATTCCCATACCGGAGTAGAAATGGGAAAATATTACAATGGAATATGTCATGGGGATACCAAAGACTCCTAGAAGGAACAATAAAATATGGGTTATTGTTGATAGTCTTACCAATTCAGCATATTTTCTTACTATAAGATAAGATCTACCACTGGAACATCTAGAAAGACTATATATTACTGAAGTTGTGAGACTTCATCGAGTAACCCTATCTATTTTTGCTGGTCGTGATCCCCGTTTTACTTCAAGATTATGGTAAAGTATTCAGAAGGCCTTGGATACTAAACTTCATTTGAGTACTGCCTACCACCCTCAAATAGATGGAAAATCAGAACGGACTATTAAAACCTTAGAAGACATGTTGAGATCATGCTCACTAGACTTTCAGGGTATGTGGGATCAATATTTAGCTCTGGTGGAGTTTTCCTATAATAATAGCTTCCATTCAAGTATTCAGATGGAACCATATGAAGCGTTATACAGAAATAGATGTCACACACGAACCTGTTAGGATGACGTTGGTGAAAGAAAACATGTAAGGCCATAAATGGTGGAGGAAACAATAGAAAAGGTAAAGGTAATCCAAAACCAAATCAAAGAAGCTCAAAGTAGGCAGACGAGCTATGCTGATAACCGAAGGAGGGATTTATACTTTCAGGTAGGAGATCATGTTTTCGTGAAGGTATCTCTATGGAATGGAGTTATACATTTCGATAAGAAGGGTAAATTAAGTTCCTGGTACATCAGACCTTTTGAAATTCTAGAACGAATTGGGGTTGTAGCTTACCGTTTGGAAATGCCGCCAAGTCTTTCCAAAGTTCACGATCAGCTCCATGTATCACTGTTGAGAAAATACATGCCTGACCCAACACATGTAATCACTTATAAGGAATTAGAAACAAAACCTGATCTGTATTATTGCGAAGTGACTATCAGGATTCTTGATACAAGAGAACAAGTGCTGAGAAACCGGACGACTCGTCTGGTAAAAGTTATATAGAGAAACCATAAGATGGAAGAGGCAACGTGGGAACCTGAGGAACTTATGATGAATAATCACCCAAGTCCTTTCATGCGGTAGTATTCTAGAAATTTTGAGGTCAGAATTATTTGAAGGATGGGAGAATGTATCACCCCAATCTTCCACGGTACACTTCTCTTTTAATAAAACAGTTGTGTGTGTTGTACGCAACTTCGAGTTCTAACACACACCAAAACCAATCAAACTAGCTGTTATGAATAGTAATACCCACTTATTGAAATTTTATAAACTTTATCTTAAAAAATGGACTTCATTTTTGGATTTTTAATATAGAAATTATCTTAGGGTGAATTTTTGGTATTTTTCTATAAGCATTCAATTATTGAAGAATAGTGAAAAAACACTAAGTTATAGTTTAAAACCGAATTTTTATTTAAATAATTATTTATTTTATTTAAATTTAATTATGTTCAAAATGGATACATAGTACATATATAAGTTCAATTTAATTCATTAGAGTTTGTTTATAATAATTTTAGATATATAAAAATTTTATGAAACTTTTCATCGCCTTTTACCCACCTCCTAAGAGAATTTGTAAATTCACATAAAACTTAATTTTACTTCTTCTATGAGTGGAATTTTGAAAATATGAGAGTCATTGTTAATATCAATGGGTAAAATTTTGTTCAATAAGTTAAAAATAATTTTTGCTGAATAGTATCTTTTTACTTTTATTTACCACGGTTAAAAGTAAATAGGGTAATTAAGGGTAAAATGATATTAATATTACCTTAATACATGTCCTAATTCTATTGGACAAGTTTATATTCACCAAAAACAACCTTAGGAAAAACATATTATCATTTAGGTCCACTTGGATTTGATTAGGACTTTTATTATTATTTAATTCAAAGAAGAGTTAAAAGAGTTAAAATCAATGTTTAATTACTAAAACATTTTTAATATAGTGTTATACATAAGATAAATTCAATTATGAATATTAATTATAAATATAATAATATTTCATGAATAATTTTATTTTATTTATAATTTTTAGAAATTAAATAATTTAATTTATTTATGACACAATGGTGATGAAGTAATTACCTAATTATTGAAATATTAAAATAATTGATATTATAAATATCAAAATAAATGTAAATTGATACTTTTTATGAATTATACTAACTTTATAGTTTAATATGACTTATTATTATTGGTTATATAAATTTTATTTTTAGTAATAATGATGTTATGAAATTATCAAAAAAAATACCCAATAGTGTCAAAATTGACATAAAAGTTTTTTTAAAAACAAATATTATATTATTAATTGATATTCTATTCATAAAAATCTAAGGTGAGGCCAAATGACTTATATCATGATAGGTTTATCATTAATGGACCACTTAGTGGTCTCTTGGATGTATATAGTATGTTTATTAACTATATAATATAAAAATATAAAGAGACATGGTAAATGTCAAACTATTTAACCAAGAGTTAAATATAAATGATAAGGTTAATATAGTGACCCAAACCTGTCTAAAACCTAATGGTTGAGTTTTTTTCGACCCATCACCACCTTAACATTAAAATAATACACTTTGGATCCATTAGAAACCGAATATGAATTTATAATAAAATAATATTTCTAGCTTTTTCTAAGGTGCCCCCACCCCTCTTATAAAAAGGAACTCCACATTCTCACTTATTCACACATTCAATGCATTTGGGATTGGCCAACATCTGCCCAAATAACCTCTAAAATATCATCTCTTTCATCCTATAGGGCTTCCTTTAGTTAGAAAGGCAACCTAAGGAGCCCATTTTATCAAATCAAAAGGAAGAACCCAAAGAAGAGGAAATGTTTTCACCACCCTCTTTCAAGTTCATTCCTTCTTCAACTACTTCTTTCTTTGTTATTACAATTCTAAAATAATAAATCTAGTATATTCTATATACTGTGATGTTTTTATAAATATGGTACAACCACTTTCAGTATTCTATCCATCCTTTGAATGACATGTCACCATATGTGCGTACGTACGGCTTACAATCTCCTCGTCGTGGTGTAATTGTTATTCAATAAATTATTATTTGTATAGGTATAATAATGATGTTTAATTAATGTAAATAATAAATATAACATAATAATTATTCTTTATATATGATATACTATCCAATTATAAATTATTTAAATATCAAATAAATGATATTGTCGCTTGTGCGTACGTATGGACTACCGTCTCCGCGAACGCGATGAGATTCATTCCCAATCATATCCATTAAAGACTAATTCTCATTTAATGATTAAAAATAATGTTTAAGTACTTCATATAATTCTGGATATGAATAAGATACAACCTATCCATAACAAACATGACGTATGTAACGAAACATATAAAAGAAAACGAGTAAGTTAACACCCGAAATTACGATAATACTAAAATATTATTAACAAAGCATTAATAAAAGGTCATATATGATATCATAATTTTGTATATGGTTCTTGTATAACTTAATAAAAATGTTTTAACTATTATACAGGATGCTAACCTACCCTCGACCAAGTAAAATTACAAGGTAAGGGTCTATTTCACAAACTCTTCATTATCTGAGGTTGTTTATACGTAATTATCTACTAGGACCTCTTTATCATCCACATCCATGTTTCTTAAAAATATATTTCAAATAATTCTTACTATTTTGCAGACTATGGGTTAAAGTCATTTATACCCTTTTTAACTTTTTATAAGAAGTTTATAAAGCAATCTTTCTGTCATTTTCCAAACAAGGTCATTTTTAACTTTTTTGACAGAATTTAGGTAAGAATGAATTTTTTAACTTATACAGCGGGTGAGGCTATTTTCCACCGTTATAAAATCATCAAATCTTACCTTGCAAGCTTATAAAAATATTTTCAAATTAAATTTTTTATTTTATAATTATGTTACTTTTAAATTATTTCAAAAAAAGAGATCTTTCTCTCAAGCATTTATGATTTCATCTATGTTAACATCCTTTGATGGATTTTATGCTTATTTGAAGTTGATTTATTATGATACAGAACTTCTATATTGTATTTAAGGTTTTGTGATATGTTTGACTCTGCATGTGTTATTTTTATACCATTCATGGTTTGTGGATAAAGTATTGACATTTTGTATGCTAGTTGTAATACAAATTTTTCTGTTATGTTTAAACATGTTCATATGAGGAATGGATTGGACTTAATAAGTGATGGGTGGAGCCTTCTATAGCTCCTCGATGCATCGGTAGGTCTCATGAGACAAACTATTGTCTTGGCATGAGGCCTTGACAAAATCTTATTTGTAGTCTTGGCACAATGCCTTGAATCTGTGGTTATGATAGTCTGGAATTATGCATTCCATCAATATGATAGTGGTTATTGATATTTCATGTGATTATTCAACTAGTATAATATACATGTGAATAAGTAAATGGAATTATTCCATTTTATCTTTCCCATATTATGCTTAAGTTCATTTTTAAAAGTCTTTTGTTTTTTTATACATTGCCTTAAATTTTTATGCTTATTTATAAAATTTTATGCTATATTGTCATCCTCACTAAGAATCTGAGGTCACCCCATTCAAAGTTTTATTTTTCCCAGGATTTGAAGATGTAATTTATGAATGACCTATAGGGATAGTATGAGGAGATATGAAGACAAGATGTTGTTGTAGTAGTTTTCACTTAATGATTTAATTTAATCATTATGAATGTATCTATTTATTCCGAGTCTACTAAACAAATCAGTCTTTTGAGACTTGATATTTTGTGATCATGACAATGTTATGTAATAATGCACCGACTCTGGGTAACTGGGGTCGGGGCATTACAGGTGCACCCTGAAAACACTTGAATGTGAAGGGGGTAAAAAAATGTAAAGTATTTCTCTGGAAATTTTTGAATTTGGAAATGTGATATGGAGGATTTAGGGTAGGGAAGCATATAGACCTAACAAGAGTGTTGCATAGGAAAGGTTTTCCATTGCTAGATGGGCTAGAGGAAATCAATATACGTAGTCATGAAAAGGTGTCTGAAAGTCAATGACTTACCCATTCTGATGAACATGGTTGATTATGATGATCTGCAATCATCTAGTTCATGGAGTCTGATACATTGGAAGGATGCATCCAAATGTTCAAAGAGTTTTCTAGCCATGGATTACCATGTGTCTGGAATGGATTATGACTTTTACCATGCAGTTTATGGACATACGGTAAGTACAATTGTCGTGTAGTTTATCAACATGCGGTAAGGATGGGTAGAATTTTTAAATCTGTGTAGTTTAACATCGTGCGGTAAGAAAAGCTTCAAACCGAAGTGAAAAGGTATTCCATTTAGTTTAACATCATGCGGTAAGGATGACGGTGAATCAATATGAAAATAAAAGGGGTTCTGTGCAGTTTGACAACCTATGGTAAGGACGGGCTCCGTGCAGTTTAGCGTCATACAATAAGGAGGAGGGTCATCATTTTTTTTGGTGACAGGGCTAGGATACAGGAACCCCGATGTTTCTACGTATCCAGCAAGGATAGGAATCATGTTATATATAGTTCTTTGATCCCTTGTAATTCAAAGGGGCTTCCCTCACAAATCTGAATCATACTCAAGATCGGGGATTTATTTCATGGTGGATGGGTAAGGATACAGAAACCCTGGTATCACTAAGTATCCAATGAGGGAAAAAATCAAGCCATATATCGTTAATTGAATGTAGAATATTAGATGAAAAATTTAGACATATCAATGTTTTTTCAGGTGAAGACATTGTCTCGTTATGCAATTTAATGTTCGGTGAATAGGAAATATTTCTCTTAGTTTTGGTTCATAGAGTTTGGAGCAGCGCAGCGCAGTTTATTTTCATGTTTCAAGGATGAATTACAATGTAGTTTAACGGTATATGTTAAGGACACTGGACATTTTTTTAATTTTCTACTGCTCAAACAATTTACTATGCAGTTTATTGTCATGTAGTGAGGATATATTTATCTTTAGTTTGGGGACATAGAGATCAGACTTGTAGTTATCGCTTCCAAATTGGGGTGAATGATATGATTTTATATCAGAGCCAACACGAATGAGGTTGGGAGCCTACGACATGTACCTCAAAGGGGATATCCTATACAGTTTGAGGTCACAATACCAGGATTACTATCTCTTGCTTTAGGTTCATAGAGTTCAGACTAGCACGGCCCCATTTATTGCCATGTCGTAGGGATGAAGTACCATATAGTTTAATGTCATGTGGTAAGTACACCCTGGACTTGGCAGTTTAATGTCCTACAGCATGGATGAAAACTGATCTTATGGTAACATGAAATATTTCTTTAAAAATATCATGTTTGTAGGAATGGTGGTGACTTTCCCATCCATGGAGATCAGGTCATATGCTCCATTGGAGTAGACCTTGGGTATGATATATGTTCCCTCGCAGATTGGCTCCAATATTGGTGGATTCTTTATAGGTATTGTTGGGGTCCGCAGGACCAATACCTATTCTCCTTTAAGGAATGACCAAAGATGATCCTTTTTATTCAAGGCTCATGCAATCTGGTTTTGATATACTTATAGGTGGTGAAATGTGTGCAACCGTTTCTCATCCAGTCACCCCAATTCCTCAATTCATTTTTCTTCTCACTCATCATCAGGTAGTTGATCACAAATGGTAATGAAGAGTGACATCAATCGGTGTTCAATGGGTAGAACTACTTCTATTCCGTATACTAATGATTATGGATTAGCCTGGGTAGCAGTACGAGTTGTGGTTCCATAGTCCAAAAAGGTTTGGAAGAGATTTTATGGCCATGACTTCTTTTCTATGTCCACCATTTTCTAGAGTATGTTAGATAGGGTCTTTTTCAAGGCCTCTATATGTTCGTTGGTCGTTGTGTGGTAGCAGGACGAACGGTTGGTCTTGATTCCATATTCTTGGTATATTTTCTCCAATTCGTCAATGTATAATTTGGGGCCATTTTATATCAGTATAGTATGAGGGACACCAAATCCAGTGATGATGTTGTCTTTCACAAAGCTGATGATACATCTTTCCTTGACTTTTTATGGGGTGTAGCTTCTTCCCACTTGGAAAATAATTCTATCACTGTGAGAACATACTTGAATTCTTTGAATGTGGTGGGAGGATATGGTCCGATGATGTCCATTCCCTAGATGGTTAACGGCCCAAAGTACTCATCTTGGTGAAGTAGCTTCAGTAGCTGATGAATGAAGTTGGCATGAATTTGTTAGGAGTGAGATTTCATGGTAATATTCATGAAATCATGTTCCAGGGCAAGATAATAGTATCCATGCCTTAGAATCTGATTAGAAATCTTGGATCCCAACTGATGATCTCCACACACTCTAGCTCACACTTCATTAATGACTACAACAGTCTCTTATCCATTAATTCATCTTAGAAGGACTCTATCTAGTCCTCACTTCTAGTGGACCTTCTGCAGGCTCGTGTCGCCATATAGGTCAAAATTGATTTCCCTTCTCCGTATCTATTCTCTTCTAGCCATTTTTGATGGATGTTATCCCCTCTAAAGGTAGTTAATAATGGGGGTCATCCAGCCATAATTAAGAGCATATGAATCAGGGATAGTTCTAACTTCATCAATTTCTTTTTAGATAGTTTGAACAAACAGTACGACCATTAGACGGTAAGTAATGATGATAACTATTTCATCCCAATCTGGGTTAGCTAGATCTGTGGCCACATTAGCTAACACATCAGACTAGGAATTTTGAGACTCAGGAACATAGGTCAATGTCGGTTCTGTGGGTAACTCTACAATTAACCCTCATACGTGGTTGAATAGGAGGATCATCTCCTCCTTCTTAATAGCATAGTTACCATTGACATTCTTGAAGACTGGTTCCGGGTCACCTTTTAATTTGATGTGTTAAACTTGCACCTATCGTGAGAGATCTACACAAGCAATGTGGGCCTGGTATTCCACCTCATTTTTTTTGAATCCATTGGACAAGAGGAATGAATAAGGAAAAACTGCCTACTCTGGGGATATGAGTATGAATCCCATCCCCACCTTGTTAAACATGGGGTCTTCCATTCTTTTACATGATAGGATTCTGGATGCACCGTCAAAGTACTTTTACCACGTTTGGGAATTTTTTTGCACATAGATGAAGTCTTCTTCCTGGAGTTCGACATTTGATGAGGTAGTTTCTATTGAAGGATTCTCGGCCAAAAATCCTCCAACTATTGTCCCTTGATAGCTTCTTGAGGCCAAATCCAGATGTCAAACTATTTTAGGATCACTGAACATCCAGTTATGCATCTGGTTATCATCTAATGGATAAGGATATACTTTTGCAGATTACATTGCGATATCAGATGGAATTCGTGATGCTACAGATAGTGTCACAAATTTTAGACAATGAAGACCAAAACCAAAGAGCTCTTCTCGATATTTTAATACCAAGTCTCAGCATCAATCATGGTTTGGATGAGATAATAAAGGTTTTTTTCACTACCTCCATCATTTTTCTGCACAAGGAAGGCTCCTAGTGACCACTCAATGGTCGACATGTACAAGATAAGTGGCCTTTTTTCAGCCAATGGAATAAGAACCGATGAACTCAAGAGGTACTACTTGAAACTGTCGAATTCCTCTTGTCAATACTTTGTCCATTGGTCGGTAACTCCCTTCTTCATCATCCTAGTAAAGTGTGTACATTTTCCTATGAGGTTGGATATAAAATGCCTATATATATGCCAAGTGTCCTTAGAGCCCTTCTTAACTTAGTGAGGTTTCACGGAGGTGTCAAACCAAAGATAGCCTTTGACTTCTTCGGGTTGATTTCAATGCCATGATGACATACAAAAAAGCTGATAAATTTCCCCAAGTTACCCTGAAGGCGTAATTCAAGGGTATCATCTTCAGGATGTGTTACTGAAGTATTCTGAGGATGGTTTCATGGTCTGACCGGTGATCTAAGAATTGAAAAAATTTGACCACCAATTCAACAACATAACATTTGATGAACATCACCAATAATGGTTTAAAAATTTGATACATGGCATTTTGATATGTAGAGACAGCATTTTTTAGACCCGAGGGAAAACCGTGTAGAAAAATACTCACCAGGGGGCCCTGAAGGCAGTGTCTTCTTCATCTTCTCACGGCATTCTGGTTTTATTGTATCCATACTAACTGTTCATGAGGGAGAGAGCCTCATATCTAGATGTTTCATCGAGTAATAGTTCAGTCATAGGGATCGAGAAATCGTATTTCAGGCAGAGCCGATTGAGATATCTAAAATCGATGCAGACGTGGATCTATTCGTTCTTCTATATTATGGGGACTATGTTGTCCAACCAAATGGGATATTGGACTTCCCGAATGATTTATGCTTTGATGAGATTCTCGACTTCAGCCTCTATCTTGGACACATGTGGTGGGTGTGTTCTTTAGGTGGATTTCTTATAGCCTTGATGATCTTCTAGTAGTCCTAGGTGGTGTGTCTCCACATCCAGATTGAGTCCTAGAATTTTTGGGTAATTCTAGGGGAATCAAATCTCGATGGCTCCTAAAGAAGGAGGTATACACCTCTTTTTCCTCCGAAGACATGGCTGCACTAATGAGACTGGGTCTCGGGTCCTCTTTAGTACCCAGGTTTATTTCTCTAAGTTCACTAACAGTGGTAGAGATACCCTCTTTGAATGCATGAGGGGGTCTATAAGGTCCTCTTCCCCTTCTTCCCCAAATCCTCCTCCACATCTCCTTCTGACATGGACAAAGATCTTGATGTGGGCTCTCAAGATCTCGGAGGCAAGATGACACATGGACACACTATGGTGAAAGTGACTTACTCGAACTAAATTAGTTGTGGCGAAACATCTGGAGAAGGAGAGGCATGGGTGTTACAAGATTCTTGTCCTTCTTCCACTTCAGAGAGTGCAACAAGGATATCTTGAGATTCCAAGGATGGGGCGTGGGAACCCTTGCTCACGAATTCTTCCTCAAATTGAGGGTTAGTAGTTGATTTTTCATTGTCAAACTCATATTTCATGACTAAGATCATAAGAACATCTGAATGAAAGTTCAGACTCGGATTCTTGCTCTTAGCATGGTTGATGTGCATCATGTACTATTCACCATGCTGCATGAGGGGGTCTTCAGGAAACACTTCCAAACACTTTGTGCGGGGACACAATCAATACCATCCATTGAAGATGTCTTCCCCTTTTCTCATAAAATCCAAAATTGATGTAATGTGACTTGGAGAGCACGAAAGGGTACTTATAAGAGTGAAATTTCCCACCTTGTCCATTGACACAATATTTTATACACTAGTGGTTGGAGGAAGCAATTTCCATGTGTTGACACATCCTTGGCCTTCCAAATAGGACATTGAATGTTGTATTTTTTTGAACCACCATGAACTTTGAATGGGACACAAGGTTTCCAAAATGGGTTTGAATCATTATTTGTTCCATTTTCCTTTGTTATCTCTTCTCATAACCCAAGAATGTTTTGGCAGAGGGTGTCATATTTTCCTCATTGTAGCCCAACCTACGACGTTTTAATAGTGGGAGAAGGTTGTCTTCAGAGCCATTGACGATTAATACATTTCGGACATCAATGTCATTTATCATTCTAGACACATATAGAGGTTTGGTATATCCTTGAATGGTGGAATCTTCATCCTGATCGGTGAAAGGAATCACTGCATTACATTCATCCAGGTTATTCTTCGTTTGATATATCTCAGTGGCAGCAACTTCGGCTTGAAATTCTTGGGGGATGAGAATGGATTCTATAAGTGCCTCCATGAGGTCTACTGATAAACTCCTAGAATCTAGGATTGGTAGATTGGCTGGTACTGCGGCCAACTTCTTTACGATATTGGACTTCTTCTCCAGAGGTTGATACTTCTCTATTTTTTAGAGGCCTTTAATGGGAAATTTAGGGGCTGGAGCATGAGATGAAGAGGGACCGGTCATAAGGTAAAGAGTTGCTGGTGCTCCTGCATTCTGGGGACCTAACCTAGTCGGTTTACTTATGCACCTTAGGAGGCTAAACACTTTTTCCTCCTCCGATGGATACCACGGAATAATGGTGCAAGAGTGGCTGCTCGTAGGGGCAGGGTATTATTCATTCTCTTACTGAGTCCATTGAAGGGATCTCCCCTGAGTTTACCAAATATTGATGGTTTGAGCCGATTTATTACTGAATGGTTGGTTCTACCCATAGTTGTGTCTGCCTTTGTATCCCCTGCTTTGTTGATTCCTCTTTTCGGTCCCATGATTAGGTGTCAAGAACTTGTGTTCATAAACATACACTTCATCATAGAATGGTTCAATTAAATGGAAGATGTTGATGTAACCAAAGATTAGTACCTCATTTGATGATAGATTATCCTGGTTGGATGCCTCTGATGGTGTCGTTTGGTGGTTTGGTTCATGTTGTGTCATGCTTGAGGGCTTGAAATCTGAAAGTGTGAAGGCTAGCTTTGGCCCGATCATAGAATACTCTTCTTTTATATGATTCTTCCCTCTCTAATTATGCCTGGTTGACTAGATTGTGGAGGGTTTTGAGGCCGAGGATGGCCGATTTGTTTCATTAGGAGTAATTGGTGGTGCAACCTGTTGTTTCAATTGATCCTTGGTGTATGACATGAGCTCGGTTGAACGTCTTCTGAGTCATCCAACCATCAAATTTCTTCTCACTTTTTCTAATTACATTCTGTCACTCCTCCCCCTCATTTTTTTGGTGGTAGAAGCATATTATACATGTTCCATGGCCGGTCTTAGCTTGACCTACCCCGAGTACACCTTCAATTTTAGGAGGTATTTGAAGACAAAGTATTCATGAATAATATATCCCATTATCTAATGGTAGGTACAATAATCTAGTCGGTTTTCGAGGCCAAATTCTTCATATATTCCGGCATCTAGTAAGTGGAGAATGTTTTAATTCATGGAGGATATGAAATATTCATGGAATTGGTCCTTTCAGAACGGTTAAACATTATTTATTCATCCGTGAAATTGGTTTCTTCTAGGTCCTCCTTCATTGTCTCACTGGGGAGGAGGCGGTTATTGATACGCCGGAGGCCCTTGAAAATTTATTGGGGGCCTAGGTGATGGAGGATATGTGGGGGATGGCTTGAGAATGACAAGGGATTATTCAGCTCCACACACTCACTTTTCATGAGCCGGTGAGTATATTCAGGACTTGAGGTTACTCCGCTACAAGGAGTCTTTGATTCTTTGGGAAATGGAAGAGAAATACTAGAATATAGGGGTGAATTTCACTGGTATGAGTGGTGTTCATATCTCATCATGGAGGTTGTCGATGCATATACCAAGAATCACTTCCTGGGAAAATTTCCTATTCAGAGAGTAGGTCAGACCCTTCCATCTAGTGGTGATGACTAAGACCCTCTCAGTCTCCCTCTGTTTGCTATTCATGAGGTTTCTAGCCATCGTCTTTGGCATTGTTGAACTGAATTAGAATAGAAATTACTTCTGAATATCCTCCCATCCTTTTATTGAATAATCTAGAAAACACGTATTCCAGATGAAGTCTGATCCTTATAAAGTTTGCATGAAGCATCTCAGTTTCACTGTTTCTTGTTATTTTGGAGTTCCCATCATAGGGTCTCAATAATATATGTAGTGCATCAAATGATCTTCTAGGTCGCCTGAGCCTTTGAATATAGGGAATACAGGGCTCCAGAAATTTGATGGAGGTGGCGTGCTGCTCTTCCAGTCTGGGTAATGTATTCGCCTTGGCTGTATCAGAGCAGCCTGGCCTTCCATTACTTCCAATCGAGTTTTCAGTGCTTCTATGGTGTTGATGAGACCCTGGTTTACATCTTGTTGGACCTGATCTCGAATGGGTACAACCTGGGGTATTACTTGAGGTGTGGTCTCGACAGGTACCTGAGGCACATATGTCATCGATGGTACCTTCATAGGATTTAGATGTGCTTTCTCTGGTTGCACCCTGAGTGGATAAAAGTATTGGTATGCTTTTAAATCCAATTTCATGTAGTTTGATGGGCCAGTTACTGCGCTGGGTGATGGCTTTGACCATGTTTCGTTTTATGAGGAAAAAAATTATTGTTGAGGCACACTTGATGGAAGTGCGTATTATAGACCATCTTGGGGAACGTATTCGATAGTACGGTTCATCTGAAGTATCTCAGTGCCAATCTTCCTTAATTCTTTTATTTCCTCTTCCTTTTGAGAGAAGCTCTCTTTGAGCGCGGGAGGACAATTTGTGTTGAGAGAAGGAGGTGGGTAAGGACAAACTGGCCTTTGTTCCTATCTCTATTGGAGACTCACTAGGTATGTAGAGTGGGATTTACTAGAGTGGACAGTTTCAGAATGGCCCTCTGGTTTTGGGTTTGCATGCTGGCTGGCTCATTGTGAATCATATCCTTAATGGAACCATCTTCTTCTGATCCATCCATATTTTTATCGTCTTTGGTGCCATCTGTGGGGTTAACATCAACGATGTTGATATATTCATAATACTGGGTGGATGAGGTGTCGTATTCTATGTAGGAATAGGACCTTCCAAGCCTCATACTGGTTTTCCCCCTTCTATCCTAGGATGGCCTAAAGGTCACTTGACTAAGGGTGATGCAGAAGGATCCTTGGTGTGACCTTATGGAAGCCTCTCTCTTGGAGGGGATGATGTTTCCACGAGAGAGACTAGACATGAACCTCCTCTTCTAACTATCCTTCCCAAATTAGAGAATAATGATTTCTCATGGGGGAGGTTGCTCTTGAGGTAAAAATACCCCCATCCATGGGGGTTGGGGTTAGCTCCGTACCATGGGAACTATGCCTCTTCCCATTTATATGGTCTTACAGGGGAATTTTTTGTTAAAAATTCCCCCAACTCTGTAGGCTGTGGTTGGACCTGTATTTTGGTATCTATTTCTACAATCACTTCCTTCCTGATCTCACGTGCTGCCATTCGAGGGTGATCTGGACCTGGTGTCATGTTCACCTAAGATTTAATTCCCTTTGGGGAGGCGCGATATGCCTACCAACTGTTTTTTGTAACCTGATTCAGGAGTTAGTGAATTGATCTATCTCATCATGCCTGACACTTTGGATACTTACTCAAGGCCTGTTTATGTTAGATGTGTCACCTCTCTTTAATAGGGGCCTCATTTGATTGTCATCTTTATGTGATGTCACTACTAGACCATACACCAAATTGGTTTTTTTGGACGAGAAGTGGAATAAAATGCAGAGCCCCATGTTCTCCCCATCCACAGATATGAACTCCCATTAGAGCATCATCAATAAGGTGACACAATTTTCGTAGTGCATGAAGGCATGTTAACTCAAGGTCCCTTTTGCACCTCTTTGATTGTGGTCGTCATGATGATGGAAGGTCTTCTAGGTCAATGTGACTTAGGATCTTTCCAATTTTATTAACATGATTTACATACCCTTCATATGGTAGGATGTTTAATTTCATCCTCTGAAGGGTTGTCCAAATACTGGAGTGGATGTCATGTACGCTTCCTTCTGATAACCCACTAGGTATGTTGAACTGAGAGGTGTATGTGGGTCAAAACATTAACAGTATATCATCCATGACCATCCATTTCTTCAAGTGCAATACATCAGTAGGTGCCTCCTCCAGAGATTCCTCTACTTGATCATCCCAACTAAGGAACTACTTGACATAATTATAGGATTTAGAGGATCTGGTAGGTATCAAATCGTTATGTGCGCGACTCCAGTGTGGCTCAAAGGATGAATGTGGTCCCAGACCATTTCATAATTGTAGAAGGATTTTGTTGATAGTTGACTGGGTATCTAATATGCTTTATCCACTCCTTCATAATTCCTCTGCATAGGAGGTATTTTCTGTACTTGATTCGGTATGGGGAGTACCTTCATGGGGATATGATATGTCACCGTGGGGAGGGCCACCGCAGTTGGCACTGTAGTGGTGAGGACTACCATCACAGCTTGAAGTTTGACTGCCAAGAATAATTTTACAGTGCATACCCTAGGGAGGAGCCTGTGAGTGGACTTTATCAAGGGGAGTACCTTCTTTATATTCAAGTCCATTGGAGGGAGGGCATTCACAATGGTAGTCTTGGTGGCAAGGACAACCACCATTGTTGTTTCAGGGACAGAACTAGTCGGGTACATACTGGGGAGGGCCTTCAGAATGTACCGCAATGAGTGGATGGCCTTCTTGTTTCTTGATGTCTCCACGTGGAGGACCTCCACTATCCATTATGTAATGGTAATGATTAACATTACCACCTAATGCCACACTACATAGAGTACCTTTGCAGTGAGTACCCTAACGAGGACCTTCTGGGTGAACTACAGCAATGGGAGGACCTTCTAGCAGCATAGTGACATTACGAGGAGATCCTTCACAACAACTGCCATCATGGTGAGGATGACCATCTTGGTTTGACAATTGGTGTGCATCCTGGGGAGGGCCTTTTGGCCACACTACTAAAAGGGTAGGACCATCTTGTCACTTAAGTCCATTACAGGGAGGACCTTCGCAATGGAGGCCATGATGGCGAGGACTACCATCATTGTTGTCGTAATGGTGAGGCCTACCATCATAGCTATCGTAGGGAGAATATATGTAGGGACCACCGTGAGGAGGGCCTTCAAAATTTTCCAAAATGAGGGTAAGGCCTTCTTGTTTCTTGATTTCACTGCGGAGAGGACCTCCGCTATTACAATGGAAAAGACTACCACCATAATTGGATACCTAACTATGTGAAATATTGTTATAGTGTATCTACTAGGGAGGACATTTAGGGAAGGACATGGCAAGGGTAGGACCTTCTTGTCATGATGATATGTCACTATGTGGAGGACCTCCATAGTTTTGACTATGATGCTGAGGACTACAATCATAATTTTTGGTCCCACTGCAAAAAGATTGTTTGCAATGTATAACCTGTGGAGAACCATGTGGGCGGGCCGCAAAAAGTGGAGGACCTTCTTGATTCTCGATCATCTAGTCATGAGGAGGGAATTCGTGACTCATATCAAAAGAGGAACTATCGTGATCAATCATTATATGCCCATGATGGAGGCACTCATGGGTTCTCAGGGGAGGACCATCAGAGCTGCTAGTTGTGACATTGTGGGGAGGACCTTCGCAACTGCTACAGCCACTCCCACAGTATGGTAATGGGTTCTAAGGTTTATAATAATTTGAGACATGTTTGGTAGCATTGAGAACCCCATCTAATAGAAGAACAATTTCATGGACCCCATCTTTATTTTTCGGCTGCCTTCGGCACATTTGGGGCACTCCCTTACTGGAAGTGGGGACCAACTACTTGTGATAATGGTCATATCCTTTGGGACCCTATATAATTGCATCCTATTATGCTTATGGGATATGCCGATGAACATCTTGAGTTTTGGAAGGGATATAATCATGCCTTGGAGAATCCACCATGATGGATGGGTGTCCTTTAGTTGGAACATGTGAGTATGCTTGATTTGGTTGCCCTTGTATCATGAAAAATAGATGAACACCCTTCTGGGAGGAAGCAAGGATAGAGAACTGTTAATGATGTGATTATCTCATCTCTTATATGAGTCACCTCAATTAGAGAGATGGTCTCACGGGCTATAGTCCTCGTTGTTGCCTCCGATACAATTATATTCTGGGAAGTCTGCAAAATATGATCTGAGATCAGTAACTACTCCTCCATCATTTCTAGGAAATGTAGGGAGTCATCCATGGATGAAATGGTTATGAGGGCCCATTCCATTGTTGGAGCAGAAATTTTATGCTATAGTCCTCCAGTGGTCAGTGGATACTGATGATACTCCTATGTCATGGCAGGTGAACATGTTTTCTCCCATGCCATGATATGACTGATTACTTCTCTTTTTTCTTCCATGTCTGGATGACAGACATTACTTGCATACACATGGAGTTGGCCCTGAAAATGTTGGTGTCACACTGTATCTAGTCAGTGGCCTCTGTTGGTAGGGAGATGTGCCTACCTATTGATTGCCACCATATCAGGATAGCGAGTGTCAGGAGAATATGTGATGAGCTGGTCTTGCAGTTGCTCGATTGTAACCATGTCTGGTTGGTTGGCTTCATGATCATGGGCCGGGAGAACCGCCTACCAGGGAGGTGTTGAATTGTATTGGAGACAGGCTTAACGAGGCTCGGTAGGGATGCATGTATGCTCCTGGGTTGCTCCATGTCAGGATGGTGGGATTTGGAAGAGTGGAAAGGTGCATCGGCCAGCCCGTGATATGTGTCTATGTCTGAGCAATAGAGTTCTTGCTCAGGAACAAGAGTAGTGGCTTGTTCCTAGTTATATGTTCACCACCCTAGGTGAGTGGTATGAGGGGCCAGAGCTCAGGGAGAATGGTAATGGATCCTTGGGGTGGCATCCTCTTCAGAGTAAGGATACGAGGTCATGGCATAGTGTCAGCGACGTCTTCCAATAGGGTCCTTAGAGCGAAACCCCCTTCTTGTACGGATGAAGTCATCAACAATGACCTCATCCACCTCCCTCAGATAAGGGAGGTATTCATTATCTCGTTCTGGGAATAGGCTCCTAAAATAGTTCTATATAAATATAGGGGATGCCTAGATCATCTCCCTCATTCACTATTAAGCAAGCGACCGACGGGACTTCACTGAATTGGGGTGTGCATAACCACCTCTACATTTGGGAGAGCTTCATTCAGGTGGTACTCTCAGATCTATGCATCTGAGACCTAGCATTGAAGATGTCGGGTGGGCGATGGATCCCTCTTCTTATTGAGAGGCCCGGTCTACACGTTGATCATCATTCTTGTCTGTGAATTCTTTTGGACACCATTAGATTGAAAGAATCTATGTTGCATACCTTTAAAATATTTGGAAAGTACAAACAGAAACATCCATCAATGTAGCGTCTCATAATCCCATGCATAATTAATGACATTGCATGGCCCTCCTTTTGATCATGAAAGGTGGGTGGGAAGTGGGATTATTTCCCAACGTCGGCTGAAGGCTCATGGCTGGGTCCATTTTTGTTTTCATGGGAAATGCACAAGATGGTTGACCAGATATTAATCATCCATTATTTTTTGGGGAGAATTTTGTATTAGGGAAAATTTGTCATGCTGGCTGAAGATTCATGTTGGGTTCACTATTTTTGTTTTGTGGTGAAGGGGATGTGATCGGTTCCTATGTCTAACTAAAGGGAGTTGGTGTTATTTAATCATTTAAATCGGGTTCCCTATCTTCGTTGCATCGCCTAGTCTCTAGAGGGTTTATTCGGGGAGCTAGAAATGCCCAATGGTCCTTGTATCCAATGATCCATGGAACTTCTTTCCAATGTCAGGAACTCCTTTTGTGATATGTACAACGACACTTAAGAACTAATATTGATCAAGTGGATGGGATGTCGGGCTCATATCTCCCTTTTGGGGGGAATCGTTTCCTATTCCAGGACTCTATTATAGATTTAAGATGTGTCCATATGTTCACGAATATTTGGTTTCTCCCCCAGAATATTATCCATGGATTACCCATGAGTTGCAAGTCACAGGTATATGTAGGGATCCAGAACTATCTATATCTGAGGTTTACCATCCCTCATTGGATTAATGATTCTGGGGAAGTTTGATTTTGATCAGACAACACTAGCCTCAACCATTATAACTGGGCACTTTGGAGTTTATTGTTATCCATGGTGGACAGAGAGTGACTTAAACATCTGGATCAAACCTATAATATAGGCATTGTATGTATTCTTATGAAAGGAATCAGATCCACGTACTTAGGTTCCACCTAATGGGGCACATCACCTTTTAGGGTCATGTGATAAGGACCCAATTGAACAATTTGACGTCATGTGGTAATGATGTCTATGAGGAAATTTCCTAGTTAAGGTTGTTGTGGGACATATGTCGAAGCCGCCGAGAGGACCCAAGGGAAAATGATTTCCTAGGCCTGGGTATGGTCTTGCTCTGGGCATGGGGACATTGTTTGATTAGGGTAAATGGGTATTAGACTTGGGAGTTATGATTGTGCCTCAGAGGGGTTTCTTACATATCCTAGTTGGTTAGGAATCAAGGTGTACATAGTTCTGGAATATCATGTCTTACACGCGATAGTCTCTTGTCGAGTGAATGATTGGAAGCCCATCATCATTTTATTGACGTCGTGACCATCAGAAATCTCTAAACCCACGTGAGTCATCCTCCATGTGAGAAACTAGATAATGTAAAAGATTTGGCAAGTCATACAATTTTTTATTACTAAGGGGAGATGAGGAAGATGATGGTGGAGGGGAAGGACTGAGACCGTGAGACTTTTATTCCCCCTAGTGTCGAGGAGGGAACAAAGGTTGAAGTCTCGTCGGTAGAGGTAATGGTACAATAGTGGGGGGAACAGAACAATGAATCATCCCTAAGGAAAGGGGAAAGGCTATTGTCATCTGGAGTGGATGGTGTGGGGATTACTCTAGGAGGGATGTCATGTTAGTCACTACCGAGGAGGGGAGAAGTGTTCACCGCTGGTTCTCATTGAATGAAAAATCAAGCGCGATCCCTCAATTTGGAAGAGTAGAGAGGCATAAAGAGCTCTTGGGATTAGACACATGACTATCGTGGTTATGTGAAAGCGAGAATGCTCTGTATGTTCATTAAATGGATGGGGTATCCCCTTCATTTCTACCTACCGTGGGTATGTGACCTCAAGAGGGCATGCTAATGGGCCTGAATGTTTCAACATGTCAGCCTGGTGGCTTTGGGATAGGCCTTGGCGTGGTGTCGATGGATAGGCTAATGAAGCGATTCTAGAGGATTAGATTGAATTAGAAGGGACTTATTTGAATCATGGGGGGATTGAAACACTAAAGTCCTTGGTGGTCCATATGGCTATATTAGGAGTATCTCCCTTCGTGTAGGTAGGTTCTACATGGTTGGAGAGGTCGTCTGTGTACCAGTGTGGTATGTGGACTTAGGGGAATCCCGTATATTGGAGTGGTACATGACATTTTGTTTGGTCCACGAACCAAATTAGTATGAAGAACTGGAGTCCACTCGAGCAGCGATGGCCAGGGGAAGTTTCAGTCAGGGCTTTGCCTATATAGGAGGGCGCTACACTGTGTGCTGGATCAAACAAGGGGAATTTGCTCACTAGTTCGCCGGGAGTGCACTTCTGTTGGGGTCGTGGTTCGCGGTTCACTAATTTTAGGTTTGTGATTTACCAATTTATTTATGAGTTATTTAGTTCTTAACAATTTACCCCCAGTTTATAACCATTTCTAGTTCAAGAATCGAAGCTTCATGGTACATGAAATATTAAGCTCCTCGAAGCCTCTTCCTTATCAAAAGTCTGATGCCTTCCATCGAAGAGCTGATCGCCAATAATCTGATCTTCAATCAGCAGATCCCTTTCTTCTCCCCTTGATATCCTTTTATAGAGGGGAGAAAGGTTTGTATCTATGGTTATGCGGCACCTTTTTTGGAGGTCTGTGATAGAATACCCATCCAATGGATGAATTAGTCAACCTGAGGTTTGTAGGGTATATTTAATGCACCTCTCCTATGAACCAACTTGGTCGTGGGGGTGCTTCGCAGCTACACAAGGCTCCACCTCCATTTTGAGAATGACATGATGTGCAGTGGGGGGCTGGTCTGCATAATTCATGGATGGCACGGTTCACGAATATGGAAAAGTATAGCCTCATGTCATCAGTCATTCGGATTTCTTCAACATTGGAGCTACGACTTTTTGACATGAACGGCGTCATCTGTGGGTGGCGATGTTCGTCAAACCGGTCGTGTACCACTGACGATGAACTGGTACACGGACTGGTTAGGTCCTTTACCATTTCTTTTGAAGAATCTTCATATTTTTTCCAAATTAATGATAAATATTGGGTAGATTATTCCAATTATTTAAAAGGAGTATCATCCTTCCCTTCTACGGATTTTTCAAGAACTTTAATCACCTACCTCAATTCATTGACGAACAATCTCCCAAAAAAGATCCTCAATATTTGGACATCACAATGGCATAGAACAATATATAGATCTATAACCCTAAATTATGACAAAAAAATTAGGATATCCCAATTCTATATCTAAATCCAAAATCCTAGATCTAGTTATAATCAAAATAGTAAGAACAAACCATTCTAGGATGGGACAAGAAAGTAGGGGGAATTTGAAACTAAGCATGATAGGTTTTTATTACTCATAAGGGAACATCTTCGATTCGGGCATCAAATTGTGAAGAACGAATGTTAGGAATCCTTGGAATCCATCTCGAAGGCTCTATAAACAAGCATAATACATATCTAGAAAAGGTTGGGATGTTACATACTATGATATTATTCTTAAATATATGTTATATTTTCAAATGATATCATTTTATAGAATGAAATTGATATAGGATACCAAGGGTGGTGTCTTATAAGAATTTTATACAATTTCGCATTGTGTGTTCCCTTATTAATTTACAAAGCATGATATTATGAGAAAAAGTCCCACCACTAGGAAATCAACATTTATATGTGTATTTAAATGTTCCAATCTCAAGACATTTATTTTGATACCTATACTTTTAAATTATTATTTATGAATATTGTATAATATTTCCTTGGAAAAAATGATTAAAACAGTGATGATGTATTCTTATAATTCTATAGGGCCGTTTGGTATGTCATGAGTGATATGAGACTAATGGATAAAAAGTGAAATGATTTAAGTTTTTTTTATTTTAACAAATGTTTATATCTCATTCACTTTAATGGGAATAGAACTACTTGGATAAATCCATTTCTATGGTGTTCTATTGGTGAGTTCAATTTTAGGATATAAAATAAAGAAAAATTAAATATATAGGTCAATGACACCAACATGAAACTTTCTTGATTAGAGAGATCATGATAAGGGGAATATATTACAAAATAAGTGTTTATATGAGGTTTTAAGTCATCACAAACACTAACTTCTATATTTATGGTTTTGATGTCTTATTGGTAGATGTAAACTTTTTAAAGTATGTGTTTCTTCCTATTTCCACTGAAAATTATACTTATAGGGCCATAAACTATGTGTATCTATTTAGTTAAATAATAAAATTTTAAAAGATAGAATTAATGTTATTCCTTCTTTTTGGTTTAATAAATATTAAGGCTTGGATGATCAAAAAGATTTAATCATGGTTTATTAGATAAAATATGTGATTTAAAAAATCAAAGACATTTATTTGCAAGGTTTTCAAAAAATAATATTTCATATATTTATTGATTAATAAAATAGTGATATTTATTTTTAGATAAATAGTAATTATTCAAGGTTTGTAAAATATTAAAGAGGATAAGAAGAAAAAGATTAATAGTTTAGTGTAAAATCATATAAATTACATATATTTATTCTTGGGTGGTGAACATGTGAAGTGAATAATAATTATTGATTTTTTAGTAGACACTGTGTTCACTAAGGACTAAGTGAATAGTAAGGTAAATTTAAAAAAATTGTTAACTCTAAAAATTACATAACAAATTTCATGTTATAACACATATGTTATAACACATTCTTGAGAGGAAACAGATAAAGGGTGGTTCTCTCATGACCCTATGAGATTATAAGAATGGACTCTAGATATACAATGAAGATCCTCCTTACCTCTCAATTGATCGAGGGAGAGAAAAGAGTTCCTAATCTAGAAAGAACTTCCTATAAACACAATGATAGAAAATATAAGTGATCAGAATACTATATGATATCCCTCGGTCATTCTATGTTGGTGTTATGAGATTTTTTTGCATGTGTAAATCACTTCTGTTGGGATTCCACTATTGGATCCTATAGCCCAATGATGGTATAACAAGATAAAATAATCTGATTTATCATCAAAATGAATATCAGGTTGAGGTAACTCTAAATCTTCTTATAGATTAATTATAAATAACAAGTGATGATCTGCATATGATTTTTATGTCTAAATAACATGTAATCTACGGTTTAAATCCATAAATTATGATATACTTCATCACTTATTACTCTGATCCTTCAAAAATCAAGACTAAATGTTGAGATATCTATGCACAATAAGGCTCTTCCCATGCCCATAAAACATACATATATAATCATATTAAAAAAAATACATAATACCCTAAGAACATATTTAATTTAAATATATAAAAAATTTATAATAATTATATAAAATTAAATATATATAGAATGTGATGAAGATATAATATTGTATAATCGAGAGAATTATGGTAGTTCAAAGAGATCGGTAACCTCATTTCCAAATTCCTTCTGTACTTTTAATAAATGATCCAAATATTAAAATTATATATATTAAACCCTTTTATGAATATAATTAAATTAAATTTTATTTATTATTAATGATTTTTGTTTTTTAGAGTTGTTTAATAAATATATTGTGCTTATATTCACTATTACATGGTTATTCATTTCCTGATTACAAGGTGGGATAAATTTATTAGTAATTATAACAGTTTATATAGAATGGTACCAAAACTATATAATTTTAATGGTATCAAGTTAATGTGTCGTAAAATTATTAATTTTTTAATATCCTATAATATTCTTCTAATATCAGGATTTATAGAGTGTTTTTTTAAATTGAATAGGGTTAGTTCATTTAAGTGGATTTTCTAATCATGATGAGCTTATTGAGTTTGGTATAACAATAAGAGTGTTTAACCATTACAGAATAATAATAAAATAATTATTAATCATTATTTTAACAATAATAACTGAATTTAAACTATATAATAACGTGGTTTTGTAAAATATAATCCATTATTTGTGGGAGCGATTAATAGACTATATTATGAACTACGTTTTCGGTTAAGAATCACATGAGTTGGGGGAAGAAAAAGGATATTCCACTATGATAATAACATATAAATATAATTAAGATACTAAAATAACTATTTAATGGTGCATGGAATTATTATATGGGATTAAGAAGAATAATATAATTAGAATATTTTAGGTTGATAACATACCACTTTTATTGGGTTTCACCTCTTAGGATACCACTTAAGGATACTTGTAAAGTACTTTGGGTAAGACCAAGACATGGATTTGATGGAGGCTATTGTTTTTTGGATACATAAGAAGAGTTATGGAATTTTATATATTTTTTAATGTTTAATAAAAGGTGATATTTATAAGGGGAGTATAAGAGTTTTTTTTGACACAGTGATATTTTTTGATATATTTCCTTTTAAATAAATTCGTTCTCTTTTATAGGTTGAATTACATGTAAACATGATCCTCAATTATTAAAATAGAAAGTGGTATATTAATAAAACTATCATAAAATAAAAATTTTAAATTTCTTCGAACAATAATTATAATTTGATACGATGAATACCAATTTTAAACTTACCTGTTCAAACAATTCCTAGAATGAATCATTGATATTTTCTATCAGAAATAATATTTTATGAATAACTAAAATGGTAGTATTTCACTATTATAAAATTATTTATTTGATTTTATTATATAATGGTTAATTTAAAAACAATAAACTTTCAATTTTATAAAAAAAAGATAGTAATATTTTGATGTCGAAATAGATATTATTAAGAAACATTTTTTTTGGAAAATTGTTTTTGTTTACAAATGAACAATGTCTAACCATTTTAATTAATTGAAATAATTTTTAATGATAAATTATTTAAAAGAAATTTATATATCATATATGAAAATATATTAATTTTAAACCATTTAATTATTATTACTATTAATATATTTAACATAATATCATCTTATTTTTGAAAAATGAATCCCCTAAAAAAATATTGTCAACACTTTTATATGTTTATAATTAAATTAAATTTTACCAATTATGTGAATTGAATTCAGTAAAATGGAATCCATATTTGTAACCTAAATAATTAATATTATTTAATAAGGTCAACATAATTGTTGGTCATAAGGAATTGTAAAAAAATTACAAAAACATTTTTCGTAGTTAAGGTTAAATGGGTTTATCAAGATATTAAACAAAGAAGATACCAGTTAAAATGGCTTATAAAATTGTATAATTCTTATTTTATGTCTATATATATAACTTATAACACCTATGTTTTTATAGTCTTTCATTATAGAGCCTTTTTGAATGTGTAAAATGTTTGAATGATATCTTATTTTTAAAAATTCTATGTGTGCCCTCCACCTTAATTATAAAATGACACTACCTCCCCTAACTTTATCACACCTCACAATCCATTTGTATCTATTAATAAATGATTATTTATTACCCCAATATCATTATCTAAAATATATAGCATGTATTATTCCAAAAAAATATACCCTTGGGTCTTTTAGAGGAGATACAAATAATTTTTTCCTAATAGTGGGTGGTCGTCTTAATGAGTCTCTTTATTTTTTTAACATTTTAACAAATTACATTCTGTATTAACAATTACGATATAATAAAAATATTATATAAAATATACTTTTATGTTATTAATTTTATTTTTTATTATTTATCCGTATCCTTCTCCATCAAATGGGAAACAACGCTATCACTCATTTGCACTGGTAACTACCACCTAATAAACAAATATATTATTTTTTCCATCACCAACTCTCTTCGATAGTAATAGTGATGGAAATGAGGAATCTACATTATAAATATGAAATTATATTAATTATATAAAATTAATATTTATTTCCTCACCCTTTGAATTTTTTATAAATGATATCATCACTAGTGGGTACATAAGACAAACCATCTCTATAAAGTGATGAGACTCATTTTTCATGTAAAATTATAATGAATGGATAGAAAATTTTATCTAATGGATAAATATTATATTTATAACATTATTTTCTCTCTCGAGATGATGTATCTATATCATATTCATAATGACATAAAATGTCTTCATAAAAAATGTTTGGGAAAAAAGGGCAATATGCACTCAAAACAATGAATATAATGAAATATTATTAAAGAATGGGAAATAAAATGTTTTAAGAGTATAATAAATGACATTATAAATATTAATATGGTTCTATTATCAGTTATTAAATTCTTAAAACCATTATACAATAGGTAAATGTTTTTTACTAATTAGAAGTGTGAGGTAAGTGAATTTGTTTCAATTTCTATTCTATTGTGAAATATTTGTTAATATATACATATTAAAATTCATGTGGTGTATATATTAAAAAATTTATTCTTTTAACATGAATACATAATTATAAATGATGGTTAATTTTTTAATTAATGGTTATTCATTTATATGGGTATAATATTATTGTTATCAAAGAGGTAAGAATCTATTTTATAATATCTATTTCTTTTGAGATTTCTTTTACCTTCATTTATGGAATCCAATCATTTATCCATCATAAGACCAAAAAAATTCAAATCTATAGGATATTTTACAATTGTAAATTTTTTTCTTCAAAATTTTCTTCTTTTTTTTACTATAATCGTGAAAATAAATTCTTAAAAGAAAAAAATATTTTATTTCTCCTATAAATCAGATATATTTTTCCACCACATCCATGTTTTTTAAAAATGTTTTCAAAAATACATTTTATTAACATAAATAATTTATTAAGGAAATTTTAATTTATCCTTGAATTTTAATAATATTTTTAAATTAATCATTATAATTTTATCAGAATGGTCATTTTTAACAAGAATCCAAAATGAATAATTTTTAATGTATATGATTATAATTGACTTACCCAATACCATAACTATTTTCCTTATTTTTATACATTTTTTAAACTGTTTTATAATGAAAAAAAATGAAATATTATTTTAAAATTTTATTTAATAATATTTATTCATTCAAACAAAACTGAATTAATTGAAAAAATATATTATTTAATGAGATTATAGTCGCCTATCATATCACGATTAATTTGGTGATTGATTCCTTTTTCTTGTAAAAATCAATTTACTATAATCAATTTTCATTATAAATTAAATTTCCATTAAATATCCATATTCTTATTATAGTAGATTTTACTATTTCCGTAACTTTATTCTATATTGACATTTATTTTTTTACATTGAATGTTATTTTATTAATAGGGTAAATATTGATAATTCCATATTCAATAAATATATTTTTTTGGTAAGGGATAATGTTAATATGTTAAATAAATCATAAGATATATGAGGAATTATTTGGACATGTAGGGAAGGGTGGGGACAATAATTATATTGGCCCTCAATGAATTAGTATGTCTCATTAGAAAAAATAGTTGACAAAATTAAATGGGTTTTAGATATGGTAATAATACATCTTATCAAAGGTCATGATGGTACAAATATCATGATATCTATGAACATGATGTAAAAATATAAGCATTCCAATCATTAAAAATTTAGATTTTATTATCAATGTAAAATTTGAATTGATATTAGAAATGGATCAATTTCTTGGTCATGTTATTTAGTCATATGTCTTTTATGTTATTTACCATGCTATATTGATTATGACTAAATCTAATTATGATTGTCAAGTTAATTATTAAATAGAAAGGGTGTTTAATTATTTAATTTTCCATAATCAACATGATTTGCTAATTGATCTTAGATACCGCTACATGATACACTTATTGAGAATTTGATCTCATCCTTATTTTTTACCTTCATATAAAATATTATGAAAAATACTTTGAATGAGTTCATGGATGCTGAATGTTTTTTGATACATTATTCATTTTTCTATTCCTAATATAAAATCATAATCATGAAAGTTTGTGGTTCTCCAAAACAACAAAAATATATTTTATTTTCGATTTTTTCTCTTTATCTATTCCAAGATAATAAATTAGATGATGGATTTGGGTTACTGGAGTTAATGTTATTATAGTTGGTATCAGAGGAAGTTTATTAGAAACATTGAGAACAAGATTAAAGAAAAAATACATTACATAACATAACCGTATTATATAATTTGATGATAAATATAGAACAAGATTATTAATTTTTGAAGTCATATATTATGTTATTTCTTCGAGTAATACATTTTTATATGGAAACTAAAAATATAAATCATTTTGATAAAGATATATCAAGGTGTAACAACCTCAAAAAGAGTTGTATGATCATATCATAGAAATAATTTTTTTTACATGGTGAGTTTGGTTTTTTATATCGATGGTTGGTTTCATATGTCAATCATAACATCCCTTCATCAAAAATTGATGTGAAATTTATTTAGAGATGTCTAATATATTTGTATGATAACATCAACTTCAACTTGAGGGAGAATGATAATATTTACTTGAATCACATTCCCGCAAACATAAATCAGAAAGGAATAATATACTTGAGATGAGATCATCGTACCATTTGGGGTCTCTATTGGCAATAATATATCAAACCATGTGGGTGGAATCCTAACATCTTTATAAAATTCTACAGAAATAAAATTATGTGTAGGTTCAAAACCAAATAAGGCATTATAATATCTATACTGTATGGTACCTTTCACCACATCGTTTTCACACCCCATAAGGGAAATAGTTATTTCATGAGATTTATCACTCTCCTTTAGCTTAATATGTTTCTAAAATTAGTCATCTTCATTAACCATTTTATTTGGGAACTAGTTAGGACAGTTCTTTACTCCTTCTATTTTAAACACTAGAGTATGGGTAGTTTATTCTCTTCTACATTCACTCTATTCGCATAATATACTAACATCTTCATATCACATGGGAATTCGAGTTTTCAGTGGCCTTCCCTTCCACATGTAAAATATATACAAGTACACTTATTATAATTTAAACCATGATTACTACAACACATAGAGCATGAAGGAACACCCACAATATTCTCTCCATTATTCTTATGATCTATATCATTGATTCAAATTTTTCTTCCATTTCAAGAATGGGAAAAATTTTGATCAGTATAATGTTCAAAAACCTCTAACCAAGTATGGATTTGAATATTCAAATTGAATTTTTCTTATTTTCATGAAAGAATTATTTGGGATAATTTCTCCATAGTTTGAAATAATATAGGGGTGGATAAGAAGAAAGACAGCCCGAGATTTGGTCATTATTCTAGGATAATTTTATGTGTTTATATGTCTCCCACTATTTCTAGTGATATTGTATTTAAAACTAAATAAGATAGAATTAACTTGGATATTTAGTGTTATTGGAAGCCAATTGTTTCCCCCATATCAATTTTTCCCTATGACCACTAAATATAAGAGAGACAAAATGTTCAATGTTTTAAAATTTAAGGGCAATGATGATGCAACTTGTAGAAGTGGGAGGGGCTAGGAAAGGGTTCCTTATGATAACAGCTGGAATCATTACCCTATACTATATCGTAAGGGGGTCATGGGTTCTGGTCTTAATGAATCCCTCCAATGAATGAGCCCTTTGTAATTGAATCCATTATGAATTAAGAGTTGATTACATTATCCTATGTGATCTTGGTTAAGAATCTTAGTGATGATGCCTCATTAATTGACACCATTGAAGAAAATATTATTACACAAGTTGTTTCTATTGATAAAGAGCCTCTAACTGTCATTTTCCTGGAGGGTTGTAATGAGGATGACTCTCAGAGGATCAAAATGATTAATATTCTTCTAAATGCTACTGAGGTCCCTATCTATCTTGGTGAGGCTACTTTTGTCCACTATAATAAGAATGAAGTTTTCTATTTTATGGATTCTGATGTTGTTTCCAATAAATATCCCACTATATTTTTATCTTAGTATTATGAACCATCTAATAATGCTATTTTCATTGACTATGTATCTTGTTTTCATGATGGTAAAAGGTCAAAAAATGCTAAAATACAAGTAAATGGGATTAATTCTTCATGTCTGAGTATGGATGGAAATGTTAATCCCTATAGGGAAGACAAGATGTGCACTATTATGGGACATAATGCATATTATTCTTCTCATTATACCCCCATGATCTACCAAAAGATATTTTCTCACAATTTTCCTCTTTGAGTAATTTATCAAATATATTATATTTGACTTTAAATTGAGATCAGGTTCATTATAGAAATAAATACACCCAAATTTTTTGTGTTTATTAGGCCTGGATTTCTCATGATTCTTATGCTTCTAATAAAAATCACAATACCATTTCAGTAGCTTTTAATGTCATTAATCCAGATGATTATGTAGCTGATAAAGAAAAGAATAAAAAAGGACAGTGTAATTCTGATCTATTGAGGAAACAACAATGTGATGGGATTAGGAAAAGGCTCAAATATCTTCATCAATTAAGATCATATTCTAGAACATCCATGTGATTGGTAATTCTACCACGGTCATAGTATTTAGGCCGGTCCTTATAACCAACAAACCTATTCTTATTGGTATTTATGAGTAAAAAATGAACTTTTATAGCTAGAAATAATTCAAATTTTTGACTCTTAGATATACTTGTTTCTCTCATTACTAGAATGAAGTTGTTGTGGAGTCTCATAGGGTTTTCAAAGGTGGTAACATTTCTCTAACATCTTGTAATAAAGGTCATAAATCTATCATTTATTATATTAGTTGGAATATTGATTATTTTTATTTGAAATTTTTATATTATTTTTACTTTTATACATAAAAGATATCCCTCTTGTTGAGTCTCATATGTATCTCTGAGATTATGAATCAGAGTTCGGTCATCTTGGAAGACTATAATACTATTCTAAAACGTGAATAAAAATTTGGAGTATCTTTTATATTAAAATAGTTTATGAATTCAATTATTATATTGATATGTGTAATTTAGTTGATGTTCATGTTGTTATAAATTATTACACATAAAGCAGGTACACCCTAAATGGTTGGTAAGCTAGTAAACTGGATAGATTATCTATACAAGTAGATAAAAGAGATGACATGATTGAATAATCTGTTCTTACCTTTCCCAAGATTCATTTTGATCACATTCTTATTCTAATTGACAACATCATTAATATTTCAAGGAAAATCCCTCTATTGTTCAAGTTCAATAATAATTGTCTTTGGTGCTTGGTTGTAGGGAAATTTTTCTTGATGCTTGTAATGTTGAATGATATGGAATCCCACTATACATTTTGTTCACTAGGCTAAAAAATGTTATATCTAGGCTAAATGAGTGGATAAATTTTTCTTTATCATAAAATGATCTTTATCTTTTGGAGGATAAAAATCATGTAGCTCAGTGTGAATATATCAATCATAATGAATATGTAACCTCTCAAGATGTACTGAAAACTCTCTCCAAACTTGAGTGTCTTCTGGAACATAGAGATAACCTTTCTCAAAATCAATTTATAATTAGTGGATAAAGGAGGGAGAAAAATATTCTATGGTGTTCTATTTCAGGCATAGGGAGAAGAAATCCATAAAATTTCTCACTACCCTAATATCAATGAGACATTGTTCAAATTTGAAAATAAAATTTTTAGTACCATAACATGTTATTTTGAGGATTTGTATATAGATAAAGGCTATGTAAACACTCTAGAAATGAATAATATCATTACTCCTATCATTGCTGACCTATATAATAGGAGGCTTGTTGAGGCACCTGATTAAGGTGAAATTAAGGTAACCCTCTCTTATTTAAACAAAGAGAGTGTCATAGGAAATTATTAGTTCACAAATTAATTTTTTTATGTTCAACTGGGATACGTTTTATCTTGGGATTATCATCACTATGATAGAGTTATTTAACATTGCTTCCATGCTATATAGAGGGAATTATAATTTAATTTAAATTATTATAAACAATGATAGTGGCTTGGATAATAATGATTGTAGAAAAGTTGATAGTTGTAATTAAATACCAAAAAGTTGTCGTCAATATTATGACTTCTAGGTTGGGAGATATTTCTAATGGATTTATTACAAAAAATAATTTTTTTCCCGCGAAAGGAAAATTCATAATTTCTTTTATACTGCATGATTATGTGTTAACATTATGATGAAAAATTTTATGGATCGTAATATGACTCTTAAAATTGATATCTCCAAGTATTTTTTCACAAATAAGATTAGACTCATCTTTTATATCGAGATAATGAACTGGTATTCCTCTAAATTTATCAATAAAGACAGTTGAATCCTTATGAATGACATATTTCCTATTATTTTCAATGGGTGTCCTATGGGTTTTAATCATTGTTCCTTTGGAGTAAGGTAAGGGGATCCAATATTTGGGATTATTTTTTCTATGGAGGAATATTATCCATGTTTCTATCATAATGACATTTTCCATACTAGAATCTGAAATAAAACTGAGGTTGGAATATAGCTCTTTGCACCCTCACATATACTGTATTTTGATAAAATTCTTCTATTTTGGAAATATTATAGACCTACGATTAATTACATTAATGTGATTTTCATCATTATGAGGATATCAAAAATTAGTTAAATAGTTAGAATATGTGATGTCTTGGGTTTGGAGAAGGTGTTTCCATTTCTAAGAAAAATAGAGTGGCTAGGGACGTTGGTTTTAAGTTAGTGTCCCTCACCATTATCTATCTTGGGGTTCCACTTTATTGGGTTAATTTTATAATATGTCACATCGAGAACATTTTTTCCATGATAATTAATCAAATAGTGACATAGAAAGGTAAAACAATATCCAAAGAAGGGAGAATTTTTTGTCAAATTTGTTTTAAAATCTATTTTTCTATACTTTTTCATTATAACAATCGCCTAGAACTCTTGTAAAAGTGGTGAATATTACGATTCATAATTTTTTTTGACTGGTTCAATTTATGAAAACATGTTTGTTGTGGTTTCTTGGAAAGAATGAGTTAAACTATTCAATATGGGAGGGTTATGAATTAAATTTATCCGGCTCTTCAATGAATTTTGTCTTCAATAAATTCATATGGATCCTTTTCATGACCAAATAATATTCATTTTAATGCCATTACAATAAATGTTTCATCAAAATTTTGTATGGTTATTCCATGTACATCCCATCATCATCCTGTCAATATATCAAGAAGGCTTATTAGAGTATTATACACTCCTAAAAATGGATGGTCTCTAGGTATAAATCATTGAACTGTTAGAGTAAATCATATCTCTCAAGACCAATTAATGAAGATTTTGATATTACTCATTCTTTAAAATATGTTTCTATTGATATACACTCTAATTCCAGTTTATAATATTTTATATCACCTTAGTTTTGTATGGAAAATTTTAGGTACTAGTACACTGATCATGATACCATAATTTGGACATCAAATTTCAATGGTATTTTCAATAAAAAATAATGTTATAAGAAGAACTGTGATACCGAATCTTTTGTAACCCCATGTCAGCTAGGATTTAAGAAGCCTTATATTTTCGTAACATATTTTCTATTATTTTAGTGAATCTAGATACAGTGTCTTCCATTGAAAATACTTATCCATAATGTAGTATTCTTCTTTGCTCATGCATTTTACATCTTTTTGAGAAAAGGTGAAACTTTAAGCACATGTGTTTCCTCATTTGGTTATCATGTAGGTTGTGGGATTACATTCAAGGTGTGATTAACTGCATGTTTAATATTGGTTACTTTTAGGGGCTAATGAACTCTAACCACATGGCTGGATGCAGTTAGTAGATCTGTGCTCTTCTACATTAATCTCTAGATACACTGATTTATTATATCTAGAGGTCATGGAATGAGATTTTATTATACCATTATGTTTATTCATTTCATGTTGTAATTCATGTAATTTTCATGGAAATTTTACTTTCCACCAAAGTTCAGAGTTGAACAATGATCAATTATGTTTCTGATTTGGTAGTTTTTAAGACTATTGGTGTTAATTGAAGGACTAGGAATCATCTAGTGTCCATGTTTATCACATGCATTCCTCTATTTATTGGGTGGTTGAAGGTCAACGTGGATGGGGTAGCTTCAGGTGTATAGGGGATCACGGGTTATGGTAGTGTATTCCATATTCATAGGGGTTTCATTAAGGGATACTTTTACCATTTGTTTTGAGATGATTTTGGGAATGCAGTTTAATTTTGGGATATGATAAAGGTGGTTAGCTATGTGTCCATTTTGGATAAAGATCATTATGTGTGTATTTAAATTCAAGCATGGTATTGAATGTTCTCAAATTCCATTATAGGATTGTTACATTGAGAATGTTTCCATCTTGAATTGGTTTTCTTCTACTTTTTAATCATTTATTCTTTGATATTACACAAGTTTACATGGATTAAAATAAAATTGTTAATGCTCTTTCAAATAGAGAAACTTTAGAGATGAGCTTGAGATGGTTTTTTTATCCTGGATTTTTATTCGGATTTGGTTTTAGAAGAAGCATGTGGTGATTTTGATGCACATATTTTACAAATCCCTTTTAATGTCACTCTTGATTCGTTTTGTTTTAATAAATTTTTAGTTATAGTATTTAATCCCACATGAACCTTCTTATTAAATATAGACAAAAAATAACATTTTCATGTTATAGACATTATAGAATGGAAAATATCCATTTAGTGGTACTTATATATTTCCTAGAAATTAGAGTTCTAGAAGTAGAAATAAAATTTAGTGAAATTTTCCTAATTTTGGAGTCAACAAAATATTTTTCCCACCATTTGTCATTTACAAATTCATTGGATTTCATAACTTGAGAATATTTTTTGAACAGTGAAATGTGAAATTTTATTTTAGCACCCATTACATTTGGTTTATTTAGAATATATTAATCCCATTTTCCATTGTATTTAGAATTATTATTGTATTATCCATCTACTAAAACTGAACTACACTGGGTGAGCCATAATAATCATAGTGGGAAAATAAATTGTATTGAAAAATAAATTTTAGGATGTCTAAATCAAAACACGTTCATGTAAATCTACATCATCTAATGTTTATACTACATTATTAATTGACATATTTGATTAAAATAGTTCATGATGGTTGATAAATAATTCATCAATTATCCAAATAATATCCCGTAAGAGTTTCAAATTTGGTTTACACTAATGCTTATTATTGTGTTCTAAGTAATGCTCGAGTTAATCATGACATGCATTTTTCATATTTTTTTACCCCAAGGTACACGTGTAATATAACTACATCCACTTATAGTATCCATATAGGGTTATATTTCTAGGTAAACCACATAATATCTTCCTTACCAAAACAATAGGATTTTCTCTATAATAATTTTTAACTTTTGGGTTTTCACTAAAGTTTTTCCATCATGGTTTCCAAAGTATAAAAAAACCAATCCTCCAATACCAACTACAATGACCAAATAATTATACAAATATATATTATCATTTTTGGAATGTTAATTACAATACACAAATAAATTCTTGAGGATCATGAAGGTATAGTGCCTTAAAAATCCTTGAAACACAAAAAACTAGTTCATAAGTAAATTACTACATCTCACATGAAGTTGATCATAACTAGAACCATTTATAGTAAAATCATTCATAATAAATTATTTTATAACTGTGGTAAATATATTAAGAGATGGTGGGACTAGATGCTCTATAAGGGTTTATAAGAGATATATACAAACATAGTAGGACCATAATGGTCTGATAACATGAGAAATAATTTATGAAAACCAGTCCATGTATATCAAATATCTTAATATTGGGTTAGGGAATAAATATTGTCTTTTCATAAGTCATAAATCAAAAGGTAATTAGTTAAAATGAGAAATTAGAGAATAATAATGGCACTATATATGGAATATTTTCATATATATGAGAATATTAAATCATTTTAATATTATAAAAGGCTTGTTCCCAAGTCTATTATAGTGGAATGATTTGAATCCCAAAAACCATCATATTAGTTAATTTTCACTCTAAAGACTACCATAGTGGACAAATCCTCTTACTAAGCTAGTTTCAAACCCCATTCAAATCTTGTTTAAATCATGAGATTTTGATCTATACCCAAATCATTTAATAGAGTTATAAGTCCCACCCATCACATGAGGAAGACCATACTAGTGTGTTCAACTAGATAATAAATTCATTACATCAAAACACATGAAAAGAATTGGGTTCCAAAATCATTACATTGTAAAATATCCGAGGGTAAAAAATTTGATTTCATATGAATTTCCTCCTAACATAACGCTTGGAAAAGAAGTGTTTTTCAAAAACATTTCATCATAACATATCTTATGGAAACACCAATGGTTATTTTCATTGATGAATAAAAATTCCATAAAAATCATAACATTAGTGATTAAAATATTCCTTTGATTTTGTATATATTTATTTAGAATTATAAGAAACAAATATTAAATAAAATATTTTATTTGAACATAATCTTGGAAATTTTAATGGAATAATTAATATACTGATTGGTCATGATGTTATAAACTTACATTCATTTCATATACATTAAAAAAATATTGTGTTCCAATTTTCCATAAAAGGAAGAATCCCCTCATTCAAAAAAAGAATATAAGATTCATTTTTCATTCATTTTTTTTTTGAAAATTCAAACAAGGGTATAAATATATTTACAAAATTATTTGAAAATTATATAAAAAATCATTGAATATTTTTTTTAAAGCATATGGGAAATAAATTAATTTCTATTGAAGTAAGAAATAAAGGAGAATTCCCATGAAATCATAATTTTAATCTATTGAGTAAATAAAAAGATTAAAATGAATGGAAAACATTTATTTTCATGAAATAACATGAGGATAATAAAATTAATGAGTTTCTTAGAGATTTATCACATGATTTGATCATCAAAAAATAATCATAAAAAATCCTTATAAAATTGAGATTAAAATAGAAAAAGCATTACCACTTAAGTATTTTTTGATTCCTGATAAAAATTAAATTTTAACACCAAATGAAACTATAATTATCTAGAAAATGAGGGTATTCATGATATAATATCTCAAATTTTAGTATATACACCCTATAAAAGAATATAACTACATATCATGTCATATGTACCAATGAAAGAAATTTGATAAAAATACATATTATGTTAAGTTTTGAGTTCCATTATGAAAATTTAAAAATACAGTATGATAAATATATATTCATTATATATCTATTATTTTTCCATAATAATTATTATTATATTTTAGGGGAAATGAAAAATAAAATAAAAATTCTACTCTAACTCAACAAGGAATAACTTCATGAGACTTTAACCTGAAACCTTGCCTAGACCCCATAGAGATACAACCAAATTATAGAACCATATTCAAATTTATCATCCCAATTATGATTTATATATGAATTTTTTATTTTCAATATAATAATAATTCTTTTTTAAAATCACATTTTGGGTATCACTTATTTGTTTCTCATGTATGCATTAGTCTAGCATTTTTATCCTTTTATATTGATCATCGTTCCATAATCTATAAATTTTTTCCAGGATATAAATATCATATATATTCAATACATATTTATTTAGGGTATCTGATAAAATCAAGAGATATAAAATTAAATACACCATTCATTAAGACAGTTGTCTGTACTTTCTCATGAATATCACTTCCATCTTATAACAGATGGAACAAAAGAAACATAGACAATATATTAGACTTAAATAATAATTTAAATGTCATATATAACGCATATATTTATTAATTTAATCATTATTACCTTCCATGAATTTTTTTAGTGAAAAATGATTCACATCACTTCGCGAGATGTTTGTCTACCTTACACACGAATAACATAATCACATTCTCTACGAAATGTAATGTAAAAAGCTATATATGATATTAGAATTTAATATGTATTATTATATAATAAATATCCTAAGTAAAAATTAAATAAAAAATTATTTCAACCAACGAGATGTAGTGATGGGAAATGGATTTCATCAGTTCTTGATGTGGTAGTCCGTCATAAAGAAGATCAACTGTTTTGTTTACAACTTATTGAAGGAGAAGATGGTTGTATGTATTGAACATAAAATGAAAAACTATAATAATATTTATGATTCATAGGTTATTATATAATAATTTTTTAATACCATTTTAAGGAGGTTGTGGAATAAATAATATAAAATTATTGGTTAACAATATTACCACTTTTCCATACATATTCTATTGTTTTTCACGAAAACCCATCATAGTAATGATTATGACCATACCAATGATTATAGGATGAGTTTCCAAAATTAAGGAAGTTACTTGGTCTATTATTTCTGGATACAATGGTATTTGTAAGTTCCTAATAGAGATGAGAGGGGGAGGCCTTTTATAAGGGTGGGAGAGGACACACTTGGAATTATTGAAATGAATAAATTTCACCCATGTTTTTCTCATACCACAAGTCTCTAGAATAGACATTGTTATAAACCTAGAATATGTAAGGATGTAATACTATCAAAAAAAGTAATTAAACATGTTTTGAGTCGGTTTAACCCTTATATTTTTTAACCCCTTATAAATAAGGTTTATATTAAACAATATAGTTCACTCCAAAGTTACTTTTTTTAGTTTAGGAAAACACTTTTAAGGGGATAGTGAGAACCAGAATATCATTAAACACCAACAGAAACAACAGATTTTTTGAAGAACAATTTGAGTTGATTGGAATCAATTTCCAAAAACCATGTCCAAGGAATAGAATTTACCTAGGAGTCAGGGTATCCCTTCGAAATCCCTTCATACTGAAGTGCCATGTTGTCGCAAGATTTTTTGAATTCCTCCTTGTCATTCTTCCCCATATTGAAGTCTCTAAGAAGAATTCAAGCTTTCTTATCAATCCACTCTATGCGATCCTTAGTAGTGATCACATGGATCATTCTTTCTATCTTCTTCAATGCTTTCATATACATATCTTCCTCTCCCATTTCTTCATCTGGGTGAAAAATAAGATCCATGTGTTTCAGCATAGATGATATCTATCACTGAGGGTCTCTGGAGGATCTTGTCTCATGTTTCTATCCAGGATCCATCGTCTTCGTCGAGGGAATAGAAGGGACTCCAGCCTCACCACCTGTAGATAATAGGACGCTATATGTGTTGACCACTGTATCCTAATTGCTCACAGTAATAGGATCCTTTGGAAGATGCTTGCCTTTACATGTTGACCTCGTGATAGGAGGACTAGGTAGGTTAGAATACTCCTTCCTACATCACCCCCACCGTTTGTTCTTGATAAAGCCATCAGAATCAGTATTAATGAAATTTCCCTTCTTTGAGGATGATCTTAGATGTTCCTCTGTAATGGTCACTTCCTCGGGCACTACGGACGCGTCTAGAACATCATTCATCTTCTCTTGTGACTCAGCCACATCTACCAAGTGGTTTTCTTCATGTGAAGCCTCATTCTTGTTTAGATCCCCATTATCTTAGAAATCATCATCATCCAACATTACCTACCAATTTTGAAGTTCCATGTTTGGTCTCCGAGCTAAAACTATCTCCGCATAAGAAATGGTAACTTGTATGGCCGAAATTCGCACCTCGAAGGCTCCTACCTGTTGATAAACTCTTTCTATATATTGAAATTGCATTGAGGTGTCCTTCAGAGCCAGACACAGGGAATACCCAATGAATTCTTGGTCCTCACAAGGTCCCTCAATCAACTCTATAACATTGGATGAATTTATTGGAACCATCTGGATTGCTGATACCTCTAGGTGGACCTCCTTCACTCCGTCATTATTACCTCCAGTTGAGTCGCCTTCCAAAAGAAACTATAGGACTCTTCATACCTCGTTACTAAAACTGGAAACTTTTTTATCCAGGGGTACCACCTTGATATCACCCATGTCGGATGAAGTTCATTTGCTCACTGTTGCCCCTAGAATGCACACCCCCCAAGTCTCTCTTTAATCTGTCAAAAACCATAACAAAATTCATGTTTGGAGAGGGGGACATTAGTTTCCTCATAGAATCATGTGTTGTAATACTAGGATTGAGTCCCGGTGAATCCATCTCCTTTTTCTTTTCATATTCGGAACCGCTGTTGGCACACATTGGTCCAACTTCCCAAGATTTGCTACTACCTTCACCCATACACAATCCCTTGCCGACGTCGCTTGCATCCACAACCTGCCTAGGATCCATTATCCCACGTCAGTAGAATATCTCAAGATGGCCCAACTTCTTATAGTATATAATATTAATTTTTATAATTAAATGAATGGTATTAAATATTCTAAATTACATATCTATTAGTGGATAAATTCAATTTAAATATTAATCCATGATCATAATGAAAAATTGTTTTTTCAAATAGAAAATATTCTTAAATTTTAAATGATATTTACATCCCAATTCAGATCGAAATTAATTTAAATGTCATATATTGAGTTAATAATAACATAATAGTACCAATATAACTATTCATTACATTTTTATAGAAAATAAAACTTTTTATATTTATTAGTCAAAAAAATAATTTTTCAATAAAACCCATAATATTTCAATAGTCATCCAAAACATAAACTTTTCACAAATATCCAAAGAAATCAACATAATAAAATTTTCACAAGTTGATTCCAAAAATAGAGATTATTTTTTCAAATAAAATATTAAAATTTCTAAAATTTATATTATTATTTTTTTGAGAAAATTGTATTTTCAAAATATTTAAAAAAATTACCAAAAACTAATTATTTTTAATCAATTTTTTTCATTATAAAAAATAATTATAATTAATATCTAAAATATGGTTATTCATATTTATCCCTCCCTTTTTGACAAAAATTTCCAAATATACATATTAAATTTTAATATGAAAATTGATTTTTGGTTTTTCATAACTCAGTGTTGCATATAGAACTTGTTGTCAAATAAATTAAATTTAATCAGAGAACATAATTCATAAAAAATCAAAGTGTTACAGTTATTATCCATGAGATTATTTCCATGTTAATGGATTCATTTTTTGGTCATGTTTTTGAATTTAATATAATTTTTAATTACATGCTTTTATATATTAATTTTTACTTATCTAGTTATGATATTAATATTATTGATTAAATGATATGTGTGTTCAGTTATATACCTTTAAATATAGTTTATAATTTAATTATTAATGATATATTCCATTGTATGATACCCTTAGTAAAATTTTGATATCACCATTATATTGTTTATTTTCTCCAAGACATTAAAAAGAATAATATGAATGAGCTCAAGGATGATTAATTTTTTCATTATAATTTATTTTTTCTTCATAATGAATAATTAGAATCATATATGTATCTGGTCCCCCAAAACAACTAAATTGATCAGTAATTTTGAATGTTAACCCATTTTTCTATTACTATATAATAATAATATAGACAGTGTCTCTGGTTATTTGATTTGGGGAAATTACAATTTTCTAAATAAATATTGATCAGTTTATTATTTTTTAATCATCTAAATCAATAATGACGAATCTCATTACAATATACAATGATTTTAATTTTTTATTTTGAGATAATGGGGTTTTATATTATAAATTACTCATTTAATTATGTATTTAACTTACCATGAAAAAGGTTATCCATTTCCTTGGATTGTAAACTAAGTTTTACATCTCTCATTAGGGGTTCGAACCCCCATGTCTTCCTACATTGTACCAAATTAAATTAGGTACCCCTAGTCGATGACAGTGAGGGTCGATATTCATAATGATTCCATTAGAGATACTAGACTATGAGATTAGAAGTCATGTATTCCTCATGGGTGGCAGTTGGGGAGGAAGGTATGATGAGTACGGATAATCACAAGGGTAGAAAGTGAGGATGTTGGTCTATGGTATTGATGGAAAACCTGAAGAAGTTAGTGGAAAGGGCTTATCGAGGGGCAAGAAAATCAATGCAAGGCCACATGCCAAAAAAAATATTCAATAACATTTTTCAAGATTATCAATCTTATGATCCCTGGGACTTTTATTTGTAAATTTTATTGTGGGTGTAAAAATTAACATGTATTAGCATTGATCCACTGGTCCATCTAGTCACAAAATCTATTAAATAGGTCCAATGGTTTCTTTCTAATCATTGGAGGAGGGGATGATGCATGAAATAATCGGGTTCCCAAGGGTGTGTGTTTTATTTAATTATAATAACCCTCTCTTACTGTAATAAATTTATTTAAATTATAATGATAAATTCCATATTTTTCTATACTTAACTATTCAGAAAAATTTAAACCATTTTAAAAAAGTACTAAAAATTAACCCTAAATTTTTTTAATATTTACATTCTAAAAATGAAATCAATTTTTTGAAAATAATTATCAAAATATGTCAAAATTATTTATAAAATATAATCCTTGTATATTTTAATAATAATAATTTTAAAATTATGATAAATTTTTGTACCCTTTAAAAAATTTATTATGGTCCCATAAAATTTTATTATCATTATAATGAAAAATAATATTTTTTTATAAACCTATTTTATGAAAATAAGTTTATTTATAATTTATATTTATATTGTAGTAATTTAAATAAAACATATTTTTTTTCAAGAAATTATATTTTATCATATTGTAAAAAATTATTTTTCTGGGTCATGAAATACAGTTCAAATATTTTCCGTATAATTAAAAATTATTTAACAATGACATACGTAATGATTCTATACTAATAGACAATATACTATTTTTAATGGCCATGTTACTATTCAAAATAGTTATATCTCTATTTTAATGGTCAAATAATCATTCCAAACTTTATATTTTAAATGCTCATATTGGTTTCCATCATTCTAAAAATACCACATATTTCTCTCATTCTTCAATCACATCTATTTTCTCCCATATTTATATTTTTTTTCAAAATTTATGATATATCTCTAGTATGCTGCTTAATTTTGACATTGTTTTTCTTCGGTGTTATAATTCTAGGGGATGGGGAAGATATAAATATTTATATTATATATATTTTATTTTTTATTTTTTATCTCATTATAATGCTTGTAATTCTATTGGGTATATTTATACTCTAAATGTAACGATTAACTCAATGTAATGAAATATTCGAGGTTCTATCTTGTGGTTCATGTGATGTATATAATACAACATTATTAAATATCAAACACATGTAAATTTAAATCCAAAAATAAAATTTTTAATATTCAAGGATGTTACTAGTATTTTGGGAATCAAATTCATAGAAATGTATTGAAGGAAAATAAAGGAAGTCTATAATTCCTAATATGAAATCACTATGGGAAGAAACACATCATGGTTTTCTTTAAGGGAATGTATGTTTTCTACATGTTATTAGATAAAGTTCATCAATCCAATGAATGAAATAGAAAAAAATGGAATCCTCTAATGTCCAATCCAAAAAATTCATGGAGATCATACATAATAAAAGATATTCCTCGGGCATCAATGCAATTTACCTTAGAAGAGGCCAAGTGAGTACTTTTATCTTATACTATCCAAAAATAAAAGTGGAGATCCCAGATTATGTTATAGAAAGAAATTTTATCAGCAAATATTTTTTGGATAAAAAATTATTTTATTTCATATCTAAATACTTTGTTATATATTTTATGTTTCTTAATAACATTGAATCAATTCCAGATGAATTATATAATACTTTTTCATTTAAAAATCATAATGAAAATATGATACAAATTAAAATATGTTTCTCTTCCCTAATTAAAATGTATATAGGTTATTTAATTGTAAACATGGTGTTAATATCGATGTTTGAATTTGATATAATCCTTATGATGGATTGGATCTCCATGTATAGTTAAATAATTTATTGCCATGAGTAAGATTTTAAAATCATTATGGAAAAAATAGAATCCATTTTTTAAGAAAAACATTTTTACCAAACTCTTATTTGCAACTACCTCTAGTTACCCATCTTAACGAATTTTATATAGAGAATTCAATGAAATTATATCCTTAGAATAAAGGTTGTGTTTATTTTCTGATACTATTATGATGCATTTATTAAGGAATGCCCATCATTTCAACAAAACCATGTTGTTTAATTATCTATTTCCCTTGTCCACAATGTAAAATCCTATTAAAAGCCTTTATATATAATATAACTAGTGGAATTATAGAAACATGTACAAGAGTTGTCTAATAAGGTATATATAAACAATAATGTTTCATCTTTAGTGACAACTGTATTATTTTTAAAAAAAGAATGATTATTCTATGAGGTTTTACATCAAATACTGATAAATTACCATGACTAATATAATGATAATGTATCATTTAACTCGTATTAATGATATATTTGAATAAATTCATATATCCCAATACTTCAAAATGATTTTTCTATATTCTAGTTATCATCAATTATATGTTAAGAAGGATACTATACTGAATTAGAATTTTCACACGTGGTATTGGAATTATGAGTTTATAATGATTCCCTTTGGGTAAAAATTCAACCCCCAGTGTTTCTAGATTTAATCAATATAGTATTATAGGTTTATCATTATAAATTTATTTTGATTCTTAATGGTGATTTAAAAATATAATCTTTGTTCTATAAGTATCATTAAGACAATTTACAATTTATAAACAAGATTCTATGTGACAAAAATCATTATGGAAAATTTAGTAAGTGGGAAATGATGTTTCATTATGTTATTTTTATTGGATAAATTATCTCTGCCGGTTGAATATTAGTTTCCCCAATAAATAATTCTGTTGAAAAATAATTTCTCATGCCAATGAATATAAATGTTATATGTAGTTTTCTGATTTTAACTAGTTTTTTGTTAGTAATTTGTCAATATTTTTCCTAATTAGCTAATTCATTAACTAAGTGTTCATATAAAGGGGTCTAAATCACACAGTTTAAAAATTATGAATAAATATTTAAGATAAAAAATAAGAGTTTAATCAGTGCTCTAATATTAACCTCACCATATTAAATGAATTTACTTTTAATATATATTGATGCATTAAGTAAAGGAATAGTGTGTTTACTTATACATAATGAAATGTTTGTTTCTTATTTATCGAGTTAATGGAAGAGCCATGAAAAATACAGTATAATTATGGATCTTGAGTTATTAATTTTAATCATTTCATTAATTATTTAGAGATATTATCTATATTTTGATATATGTCACATTTATATGGTAAAAAAATTCTAGTATATATTCATGTATAAAAAAAGGTTCTGGGCGCAATGAAAGTGTGTGATGGTTTATGCTCAACATTACTTTCTATTAGTAGTAATGATAAATATAATATTTAAATGATGATCAATTCCCTGATCAATATAATTGAATCAATGAAAATAGACAATATATAAAATGTAAAAATCATATAATAGGATCATTAAATATTATTTAAAATTAAATTACAAAATTAATGAATTACCTTCAATAAATATTTATATTTATTTATGGATCTAACAATGGATCTACATTTTTTTATAATTTCATTATAGGAATCAATAGAATATTAAATCTAGTTGTGATCCATGCATGTCCTAAAAATCATTTAACATTATCGTAGGAATCCCTTATTGATACAATAATAGATCATATTTCTTTTGTCATTCACCTCTGATCTCCACAATAATCACCTACAAAGGATTCTCCTTAATCTCTCTAGACATGAGAGTGGAGGGTGGAGGATGCTCTCTCTCCATTCATAGGAACGTTCTTCAAGAGTGATCTCCCATGGTATTAATAGGGATCTCCAGATTAGTTGTGCATAATACAAAATGGGGGTTCAAAACCCATGGGGCGTAGGTACTGTAGCAGTACTGTAGCGGTACTGTAGCAGCGGCGGCACTATTCATCAACGGGGACTGTAGCGGCGGCAGGGCACTGTAGCGGCGGCAGTACTGTGCAGGTACTGTAACAGCAGGTTACTATTCACATAATGTGAATTGGGCATAAAATTTGGGCCTACGGGCTATGTAATGGGATTCAAACCCACTAGGACTTCGGTCTATGTAATGGGTTTCCCTCTAACCAGTTAAAAAGAAGTCTTTGCTTTGATTTAATAATAAAAATGAGGCTTCAGCCTCAACCTTTAAAATTTACTGATATTATTTATAAATAAATATTTTTAAAAGATCCCTTTAATATTTATATAATAATTTTTCATTCCTATGTAAAAAATTGTAATGCTAATATTTCAGAACATGCACTTAACTTTCAAATTTAATTAAATACTATTTATGTAAATAATATGCAAGATATATTATTTCTCACTAGACCACTAAACTCATTCATCCATTCCACCAAAATATTTATCAGGTATTGAATAATGTCTATTTTTTCAATAAATTTGTATTACATCATTATTCATTAATAAATTAATAAATATTACATTCATTAAATAAAAATTAAATATTTATAAAATATTCTTCTCATAAATTATTTTCTTGATTAACTATTGAAAGAGTATTGGGGATAAATAAAAAAAGAATAATTATTTAACCACACAATGGAATAATATTTATTGAACTTATAAATTATTAAATAATAATATATTATTTATCTAATATTATAGATAAACACTGTGTGTGCCCCTCTACACCTATTTCTTAGTGTAATTAGATAAAGAAGCCTAATATGCAAGGATAGAATTTAGAAACATGTCAAGTAACCAAGAGGGAAAGAAGCCAATGTCATATTAACATAATACCTCACACATATTCTTACTATGTTATATAATCCCTTTATAATGAAATATCTAATCAAACAGGTTTCATACGGGTTCCATCAACCAATAAGCTTGATGACTCTTTTATTTTCTTTCTCGAAACAAAACATGCATATTAGAACACCATGACCATGGATTTATTTATTCTATAAAATTTATATTAAATGGAATGATATTTTAACTCCCATTAAATAACATAAGCTAAAAATCCTTTCTTTCATTATTAATTAATGATATATTCCTCATGATGCGTCCAATATTTCTTACCTCCCCACAAAAATATATCATCACAATTTTCACTAATACATCAAATTACACGACTCATAATACTTATAAACAATAATATCAATGTCTAAGGATCAATACACATGTCCAAATATAGGAATATATAATGAAACATATAAATTTATATTTTCTACTACTGGTTCTCATTCTCATAATATCTTACACTGTATATTATGAAGGGTGTACACCATGAGAATGTTACTCAAATTCTTATGTGTCTCCAACCATGAAATCCTTAATCATTTGTGTCTTCACGTGATTTCATTCAATCATAGAAAATGTATTTATGAATACATTCATGGAACATATGGGTTCTCATCATAGAAAGGTGATGATATGACCTTTCAGTGTGACGACTTCTCTCAATACATTATCACATGCAATGATACGTACAAGAACAATCATGTTGTTATAATAAGGTCACTAATATTCAAAAAATGAATTTGGGTTTTCATAAAGTACTCTAATGTTTTTTATATGGAACCAACATTGACATACTCCCACTTGAATTAGTTCCAAATGCTATCAATAATTAGTCCTCTTGCTCTCACCTGGTACTCATGCATCTACTGACATAGGATTTTCACCAATGGGTCGACCACATTTTCATTTGTAGATACTTTTCTTACTACATCTTCAACCCTCTGATAGAATTGCCTCAAGTTGTGATACTGACAGTGTATATACTATTTCTATTGTTGTGACCTTTCATCTTTTTTAAGAGCCACCAGTGAAGTATTATCAAAGTACACTGTGATAGGTTATTTAATTATAGGTTCCACATCCAAATCCAAGAAAATGTTTTGAATCCAAACAGCTTCCTTAGCAGTATTGGTAGCCTCTATATACTCTAAATCCACTATGGAATAACTGAAAACTGGCTTCATTGAACTCTTTTAGTTCAAAACTCCTCCATTGATACATAAAACATATCCTGACTGTGACCTCAAATCATTTTGATCTGTTGAAAAACTATCATCATAATAACCTCTGATGTCTAGCTCCACATCTACTCTAGACACAAGGAAAATATCCTTAGTTCTTTATAGATACCTGAGGATAACATAAACAGTATAGCAATGATATTCTCATATATCTACTTGATATCTACCTACCAAGATTGATTCATAGGCAACGTCAAGTCTAGTATATAATCTAGCATGCATTATTGATCTGATCATTGAAGCATGTGGGATAATACCCATTCTCTATTTATTATTTTTTAGTGAAAATTTTATTAGAAAGATATATACAATTTGAAACTCAAACCAAACACATATTCTATTTTCCATACTAAATCTCTTTAAAATCAGGCCAATGTATATACTTTGACTTAGTCCAAATAGTGTCTTATATGTATCTTGAATGATATTTATCCCTATAATATATGTTGTTTCATATAAGTCCTTCATAGAGAGACACATGTTCAATCAATCCATATCAAACTATAAGACGGGTATGTACTTTTCAATAAGTAATATTTCATCAACTTATATTACTAGGATAACATTGAAATTCTCATTAAACCTCTTATAAATACATGGCTCAAATAAATTCTTAATGTAACCAAAATATATAATAGCTTCATCAAAATGAATATACCAGGACCTAGATTCTGGATTAAATCAATAAATTGATCTTTACAATTAAAAAAAACAATATTGAATCACATGGAGTCACAAACCCTACTTTTTTTGTTATGTTTCCATATTCCATAAGGTTTCCATTAAGGAATGTTTTTTTCACATCCAACTTCTAAATTTCATAGTCATTGTAATTTACTATAGAAAGTAAAATTCTTGTGGATTAAAACCTATAATCTAGAGAAATTGATTCATAATAATCAATTACATGATAATTTTTAAACCCCTTAGTCATTATCCTTTATTTATATGTACTTACTTTACTATCTATGTCATGTATTATCTTCAATACTCATTTTCACCCAATAGGATTTACATCAATCGGCGCATCGTCCAGGTCCAAAAAATGGTTATGATACATGCAATATATTTCATAATTCATGTATTCTTTCAGTCTTGTAGATTTTGAGTTCTTTAATTCCTTTTTTCGTGAGATAGTTTCTTATTTGTTATCAAATAATGATTCTCCATCTTAAGAGACAATAAAATCAACATCTCAATATTTATCTTAAATATATAGTGATCGTATAAAGTCTGTGTGTTTCATGAACTGAATCTTCCTTTTGGCACATAGAATCTATTAATCTATCAACTCTTTTGTGTCATGAGCATCTACTTCACTAAATTCAATTTTTGTCCCACTAATCGTCTTGAGGATGTGGTCACTCTCATGAAACATGGAATGTAAAGACACAATCACTCTCTTGGATGAGGGTTGTATATGTAGAGTCCCTTTATTTCCAAAGGACATCCTATAAAGGTATACTTCATACCCTATGGTGATAGTTTTTTTCATGAGAAGGATCTCAAAAATTCATCGCAACCCAATACAAATTTATGTCACAAAATAGGTTTCTTTTGACTCCATAACTGTATGATAATTTTATATTCCACTTCAGATGGTTCTCGGTTTAATATATATACCACAGTTATTAATTCGTAACCTAAAAGGATAATGGACAATTTGAATAACTCATCATAGGCCATACTATGTCTAAAAAGGTATGGTTCCTCCTTTCATAGACCACATTCCACTATGGTGAGTAAGGAGGAGTGAGTTGAGAAAGAAACCAAGACTCCAATATAAAGCTGACCAAATCTTGGTTAAGATATTCACTACCTCGATTTGATAAAATCTTCTTTTTCTTATTTATAGGATCATTCGATAATAATTTTTTTATTTCATTCAATTTCTCAATGTAATATCACTTATACCTCATCAAGTAGACATTTCCATATCTATTCAATTAAAATGTAAAATGTATGATGTAGTAATATCCATCTCTATCTTCTACTATAAATGGTCCACACAAATATTTTTTATTAATCCAAATATAACTGTGGCCCTTTCACCATGTCCACAAAATGGTGGGTTCTTTAATTTTAATTGTAAACAATAATTCCATATTTAATGTGGTTTATGATTAAAAGAGTTTAAAAAACCATCTTGAAAGAGATTTTTCAAACACTTCTCATTTACATAACCAAGATGGGGTTCCCATTATTGGGCGTTATATGAGTCATCTAAACATGATTAATTATCTATATCCAATAATTTTTTTCACATTTTAATACATAAAGACCATTATTTAAATATTCCATACCATAACATATATTTTCATTATAAAATAAAAAACTATTATCCCTAAGCTTTAAAATAAAAAAAATCTATACCATCAAATTATATGGAAATTATGTTATTGGTAAAAGTTTGTGCATAATAAAAATCTATTAAAACCAATATCTTCCCTATTGACAATGAAATTTGTTAGTCACTATTATAAAGAGTATTCAAAATCACATCATTTTTATCTCACAAACCAGCCTCTCATCTAAAAATCTTACAAAGTCTCATTGGTTTCAACAATTAGATATAGATGTGGGCTCAAAAAGCTATATTTAATACCCAATGTAAATATATCAAATTATTTAAGTGGATATAGAAAAAACCGTAATATTCCCCTTTATTTTTTTGTTAATTCATCTTTTATTGTCCCTTCTTGCCACATGAAAAACATACTACCTTCTTTTCTTTGCTCTGAATTTGGATTTTTCTCTTCTTAGAAGGATGGTGCTTGGGAGCTTTAGACTTTTTATAAGTATTGGATCCCTTCATCTTTTTCGTCCTTTTCGTATTCATAAAAATGACCATGGGTTTCTCACACCTCATATCTTTATCCACTTTGAAAATAAAATTTATATGTTTTAAAAAATTCATTTCATTGTTGATAATATTATAATTAACAATAAAACAATAGATTGTCTTCAGTAGTGGGTAAATTATGTGATATGTGCACAAATCACCTGGTAATTTTATCCCTAACATGTATAATCATTCAATGTTTCCAAAAAAAATTGGATACCTGACTCCCATATAGTGCCAACTCTCTAAGAATATTTTTAAGAAAAGCATTGGATATCTCATATCTATCTTTTCTCTCTTTCTCTTGATAGAGATCCTGAATGTCATACATCACAATAAACACACCCATGTCTTCATGTTTCTTCAAATGAATGTTAGCCCTGGGTTATAGCATGAAACATTTTACATCATTTGATTCATTCAAATGTTGTTAATTGAGATACAAATCTTAAACAATAGCCTTAATACCATGAAAATCTTGATTATGTCCTCATATAACATACAATTTCCATTAATGGCGTAGGATTATGTGTAAGCCCCTTTGGAATTCATGGATTTGTTTTCCAATGAGAAAGTTATATATCTCAAATTTGGATCATTGTTATTTTTTGGGGTCATTTTTCTTGTTGTTTATTAAAATAATATAATATTAATTTTGGTACATTGTGTGATAAAAGTTTTACAAATAAATAAATATTATATTCATTAATCTCCCAATCTTTTATCAAAACCCAAAATCTACCACCATTGGCATCAAATTGTCTTATTACATGTAAATTATAGTGTTTATTATCTGTATTCCTCTTCTCATCAACCAAAATTTTGTTGGTCAAGAAAATTTATGGTTTTTAGGAAGGTATTCTAAATACCAACTGCATTATCTAATAGTTCCATGATCTATTGATGGGACTCCCCAACCAAAAAATCCTTAAATTTGATTTCCTCATTCCATTCCTCTCAATTACAAAATGATATTATTTAGTAGTCAACCAATGATTTGAACTATGTTAGGTCAACCAAAAACATCATATTTGAATTCCCCAAAAAATTTAAATCACCCCATCTTTGAATAGACAAGAACATAGAACTATGGTTCAATTTTAACAAATGTAGTTGATGGTTATACCCACTTAATATATATAATTTAAAGATTTTCTCTTTTATGCATAAATTAACAATTATTATCTTTATTACATGATTTTAAATATTATATGGATTTAAATATGTGATTAACTATGTCTTAGATAATATTTATGAATAAGGGAATTTATTTTAATTGTATCTTGAATACTTGTAAATTTATTGATTCATGTGATTTTGACAAAACATATAAATCGAAATAACCATTTCACTTGATAGAAATAAAATAATTATTTTTTGTGGTCATGAGATTTTCCTAATTCTTAGTTTATCATGAATATGATAAAATAACCATAGACCTATGGTAAAAACACATTGAACCAATTAAGGTTTGTGTAATATCATTGCACCTGTCTACCAATGTATCTCTTCTGGATTGGTTTTTCGTCATCTTCAAACATGAACCGCATTCGCTAACATGGGAGATTCATCCATTATATATTATATTACATACATTTAGGTGAGGGAAAGGGATTGACATAAAAGAAATCATGGGCACATAAGCCCTTACATAATAAGAGGATAGATGGAAAACATGAAAACAATTTAATTAATAATAAAATGAAGAAAATAAATCAGATATAATGGTTGGTTCTAAGCCCATGATCATCTAGATGATATTAATTATACTTCCAACAAAATAAGGGTTCGATTATAATCATTATTTTTTAATACAAATCAATATTAACGGTTTTTCTTTTTTACTTTAATTAATTAATTCTTCTATTTTAATTATCATCTTGTTTTCATTTATATTTTTATTCTTAATATATTTAACACAATTAAATAAATTTATCTAAAATTAAATGTGTATACATAAGTACCTGGGAGGTCATAGCGTGAGTACCCATTAGAACAACCCAACATGTTTGATACTCTTATACATCTTATAATTTGTGACATTTATCATCAATTACATATTAAATACCGTCATGATGTTTAGTATCAACTTAATGATTACACAAGTTTCATTCCCTGATATGAATATACAAACATTATAAAAAAATTAATTAATCATTTATATGCATATTAAAACCCATCACATGTAATTTCCTACCAACTTAATGGCCACACACAACAACATTTTGATATATTTTCTCATTATAACAAATTAATTTTAATTTTTCACAATTTTTATTAAATACACAACATTTACAAGATAGCTACACAACATGTAATTTTCTCATTATCTATCTATCACATGAACCTAGGGACATGGTGTGTAAATCATTCCATAGAAAATATTTTTATACATGGTGTGTACATGGGGTACAAATAATTTGGTCTTTGAGTTACATGGTCACCACTCAAGTAGGTAATTTTATGAAGACAAATGAAATATATGTCACTAAAGAACTATACATAATTTATGCCAATTAATTGGTGTGTGATCTAACATACCATGTGTCAGGATGACACGATCAACACTCAATTTATAATTAAATGAAAATCATATAGTAGACATAAATCCCTTGAATTAATTCCAAATTAATTACCAATGTATTGAAAACTAGTACACAATGTGTTCCTATGGGTTAAATTGTGTATACACTTTTTTTATCCATCTATATTACATAACACCTCAATATTAGATCATCAATTTTATTACATTCATAATATTAATTGTTTTTATTATATTTTTTGAGAAAAGAAAGATTAATAATTAGATCAAATAATTCAGATTAAAAAATTATTATAAATGAAATGGAAACAAAATTACAAATGATTAAATCAATAACCAATAATTAAATAATTATATATAATTATGTGATTGTTATTATACAACTTGAAGGTTCATGATGAAATGGGTCAGTCATAACTTTTAGTTTTTATCGTGATCATTTATCAATACGAGATTTACATGATGATAAATGTTGTGATCAACTAAATTTAATAATATAAAATAGAAAATTGATAGATCACTAGAACCAGAGTTCCTGATCATAACATATAATTTATAATTAATTTAATTATTTAATTTGTATGATATTTTTTCTTCATAAAAGGATATGAGAATAGATTTATGTTTTAGAATCATTTCACTATAGTAATCATGATCATATTCCCCAGTGTGATGATCCATACGTGTTTTCTAAATCCATAAACATCACCATATGAATATCTATGTTCCAGCATATCAGTTCTTATCGCTTGCGCCATTATCCTTTGATTTCCATGAGAATCACTTTTAAATGATTCTCCTTTACCCTCCTATACTCAATAGTAGAGGGAAGAGGATGATGGGTCCCTATTTTTTAGAGTTTTATTGGAGAATGGATCTCTATAGGAATTTGAGAGGATTCAACAAATTCATTATGAATAACAAAAAAAATATATTTGATCTCATGAAAAATAATATAATTGGGTTTCTATAATTCTGTGTTTTAAAAATCAATAATTTCACAAGTTTTAGTTAATATTTATTTATTCCCTATAAAACACCTATTCAATAATAAAAATATTATTATTTCTCAACATTGTATTTACTTGAAAAAATTAATTAAATATTATTTTAAAAAATATTCAATATATAGTATTTCTCTTCATACTATTACACTTTGTCTCCCATTCATCCAAAATATTTATCTATCCTAGAATAATGACTATTTATTTAATAAATTAATATCACCTCATTATTCTATAAAAAATAAATAACTATTATATTCATTAAATATATATAATTATTCCTTAAATATTTTCTCAGATATTATTCTCTCGAATAACTAGTGAAAATGTATATTAAATCAATGAAATATGAATAATTATTAAACCATATATAGGAATTATATTTATTCATATTTTAAAATAATATATAATAACATTTTTTTTTTGAGATTCTAGATACACTTAGTGTGTTACCCTCTACGCCTCTTTCATAGTGGCATTAGGGGATGTAGCATAAAATCTAAGGTTAGTATCTAGTTATATCACCCTAACCCCAGAATCCCAGAGGCAATGAATTATTTTATTAAATTTCCAAATAAACAATGAGGATGTATCCCAAACTAATGAATAGGTTAGTATCATAGGAAAACAATATACATACCTATGTTCAACATTACAACATGAAATGAAATACAACATATAAACTCTTTTGGAAACACACTTATTATTGTATATTTTCTTTTAATTTCATTCATAAAATTCATCTTCGAATTCTAGGTAAAATTGACATAAAAAGGGGTGAGCTCATATGCTTAGTAAGGGTATGTAATATAGTAGAAGTTATCATAAACATAACATCATGCATAGTGAATAACTAAAAACACATGCCTTTAAAAATAAACTTGAGCATAATATAGAAGGAATGATAGAAGATTACATAAATCCATATAAATGATCATAAGAAAATGAAACAAAATGTTTTATGTTATAATATTAAAATAATAACATGTTTTATCAATTAACATTATCATAATGAGGTAATTCATAATGTTGTATATCTAAAACATATTGTCAAGGCCTCGACCAAGATGTCTAAAAAATTCTAGGGTAAGGCCTCGGCCATAACCCAATTCTATTTTGCCTCATGGTACCTTCTGATAAATCAAGGGGATATTGTAGGCCCCTTCCCATCACATTATAAGTTCAATTCGTTACATGTATGAAAGGGTCCAATCATAAACAACATGAACATGTTAAATAACTTTCGTGAATCTGTAGACAGAATCACAAACCATTCTAAGTAGTATCATGCATTTTATAATGATAGAGCATCCATAGTAAAACTAATTATATACCGCCTAATAAAATATAGTATATGATAATCATAAGATATTAATCTCAATAAAACATAATATTCTACAAAGTTGTTGAAAAATATGATATTGATCTAATAAAATCATCAAAGATTTCTTGAGAGTAATACTCTTTTAATTTAAAAAGAATAGTTCGTTTGGGAAAATCATTTCTTAAAAACATAAATAAACTAAGATTTTTTCCCTTGATAAAATTTCTGGTATTAAAAAAATAACAGTGGATTAAAATATATTATAGATTTCACTGGAAAATAAGTATTATATCTGGATGTTCTCTTTAATCAGGCTTTCTTGTCCTGAATAATTGAGAACTGAACCTTGAAAAACATGTATTTCTTATAAAAGAATGCCGGAATGATCTTGAAACGTGATTTTTAAAGGTATAAAATGATTTTAGAATATGTATAAGAAAATAATTATGAATTACATTGGTGTATGTAGGGATAAATCATAACACTAATGAAAATTGAGATTTAGGAAAAAAACCATTACATTATGTCTGAATGTGTTCTTCACTTGACCATAACAACATAAATGATCAAATTATATACATTAATTAATTAATTAACAACCTTCTATACATGTATTTTATTTATTATAATTTTATAAGTTCATTTTGTGGACTTTTTTATGATTTTATAGGACACAATTTTATTGTTTGGGAGTATTCGCTTCCTTGGTTTTTACGATTGATATACTTATATATGAGTAATGAAGTACATGTAAATTGGGATAATTTTCCAAAATTAGAATTAAAATTGTATAAAGAAAACTCAGAAATGTAATTGGAATTATTTATTATTTGGTTTTCATATATGATGATGAATCATTAGATAACTTGTTAACGATATTCATTTTTCTTAGTTTTAGCGGTTTTTCAATTACAATTAACTAGTTTTTTCTATTATATAATATTATTTATATACAATGGTTCCATAACCTTACATAAGATATAATAAATATTTTATAATCTGGTTCAGCAATAAAAATTGTTTTATGGAAATAATTAAAAATGAATTTGAAGAACAAAAGTATGTCTTACATGGAGGTTGTAAATCTGCACATCTCGGATGATGATTTTGTTTTTAAAATAAAAGAGAGAGAGTAAGGAGATTGATTATTGATCTTCCATTAACATGATATTATCCTAATATATATATTATATAATAGTTAACATGGTCATTAATACATAGTATTTTAGGATAGGATAATAAAAGAAAATAAAATTAAATAAAATTAAAATTAAAAGTAATGGGTTTTACCTCTTGAATTATCCTCCTTTAGAACCACATTATGGGATGGGGTTTTAGTCTTTTGGAAAGACCAAGAGATATTGGACGTAGATAAAGACTAGGTTAGAGTATTAGGGCATAATTTTAACAAACATTAAGGAATATAGGAGTTAGTAGAAGTTGTGGTGATGGGTGTTATTTATAGTGGAGGAGAGGAGTGATTTCTCATTATTTTATTCATTATTTTATTATTTTTCTCATGACAAGAAATAGTGTTGGTTCTTGTGAATAAATATAGTAATAAGTACATGTGATTTTGAACCAAGGTTTCTAACATTATAAAGGACTCAATTAATAGTGTATTTTTCTTATAATTTATTTATACTATAAATTACCGCAATCAACTATTCACTAAAGATTCAAGTATTTCAAAAAAACCCCAAAAAATGACACTAAAAACATTTCTATGTGTACAAGTCAAAAATGAACTATATTTTATTAAAATAACTTTCTAAATATGAGAAATTAAATTTTTAATTAAAATCATTGTTTTCTCAAAAATATAGTTTTAAATTTCTAACTTATTTTATTACACTTTTGAAATTTTACTATTGTCTCATTAAATTATTATAAAATCAGAAGACAATAATATAATGATTTATGAATAATTTTTATGAAAATTAGTTTTATTTTCAAGTATTTTATTAATTACAATATTTTAATTAATTATTTATGACTTACAAAAATACCAATACTTAAAAATTAATTGTCAAAATATCCATTTACGTACAATATTATATAATTATATCATAATTTATTTTATAAGATTTAAAATTTTTATTTACACATTAATTAGTGATATCACTATTCTAGTGGCCAGTTTACAATTCATAAGAGTCACATTACTATTTCTAAGGGTGTGTTATTATTTTAGTAGTATTGGTTCCTTAACTTCTATAAATACCTTTTATTTCATTCATTCTTCATTTATGATGTTATTTTTCGTATTTTATAACTATTGTTTTATAAATTATACTATATGAAATTAACATACGAAGGAAAATTTCATTTATAGTGTTCTGGGTCATTACACTATAAACATGCCAAGGAATCCATCAAGAAAGTGGTTAATGTTGAAATGAAATAATACCTTATACATACCATTATTGTGTAATATATTACCTTTATCCGGATATTTTTAATAATGCAGGTTTCATGATACTGCTATCAATGAATGTTCTCAATGTATCTTTCCTTAACATGGAAATTGACCTTTTTAGGCAATATCATATCCATGAAATTTCCTGCGAAATAAACATATATTAAATAACATAAGGGATAAATCCTTTATCACTTTATATCATTAATTCTATATTATTCGTGAGACTACTGATGTATCTTACCTCGTTGTGAAAATATGTCATCACAGTTTTCATAAATACTTCTCAGTATTTGAATAAAAATACTCATTAATAATAATCGTAAATTCTAAGGGTCAATACAAAAATCATTATATTGTAACATCCAATGAAACATAAAAGTATGGATTTTCTATTGGTAGGTTTCATTCTCATTATATACTACAAAGGATATCACCAATAGAGTACACCATGAGAAGGTGTGTAAAAGTCCTATGAGTCACCACCACTCGTAGCCTAAGTAATTTGTGTCCTTATAATTAATTTACCCTCCCATAGAATATGTATTTAATAATACATTCATGACACTTCTGGTTTATCATCATAGTGCAGAGTTGTTATGAACTTCTGGTGTGATCATAACACATAAGTTATTAAAACATAATATGTTACATAGAAGAAAAATCATGATGTGATAAACAGTTTATTTATATTAAAAACTATGAATACATGTTATTATAATGTACCTAGAATTTTGTTCTAGGGCACAAACTGTAACATAAAGATCTCAACATGGGATAAATTTGATGGTTGTAATAACTCAAGGTCCAAGAATCCACAATAAGTTAAAACTCTAAGAATGAAAGCATGGTGGAAGAAAGATTGAGTAGAAATGGTTATGAAGATATATCTATGATGAGGATAGAAAAAGGATCCAAAATTCTAGGATTTTATAAACTTTTATATGGATATGATTATAGAAATAGAAGAATATTTTTTATAAGAAATTAAAAATCTAACTTTACTTGAGAAGATAAAGAGGTATCCTTACGATTAAAAATATTATAAATAAATATTAAAAACATTGAAGAAAAGAAATTTATAGACTTCAACATTGATTGTGGAATGATTATATTTTGAAAGAGACTATGTGTACCAACAATAGTATTTCTTAATTGGGAAGTATTAGATTATTCCCATAGATAAAATTTCTTTATAAACCTCTATTGGACCCAGATGTATAGGGATCTAAAAGAAAAATTATGGAGTAAAAATTAAGTAGTAAATTGTAGAAAATGACTGAATATATATGGTATTAAAAATATTAATGTTTTTCTTAAAATTGTAATATGTTTTTATGAAAAAATAATTATACTAACATTAAATTTGGACCATATCATAATATATTATTTTTACGGGACTTCCTCAAACATCTAAGAAGAATAATTTTATTTGAGTAAATCTGGATCAAACTATAAAGTCTACAAATGTCCGATCAATAAGGGTGGATCTACCTATTTATAGTATTTAATGGATTTATATATATGATTTCCTGGGGTCACATTGTGAATATTTATTAATTATATTAAAATATAAACCATGATTGAAATCAAAATTTATGTGAAGTATTCAGAATTCATTGGTTGCATAGATAATCAGGAGAACTGGAAACTTCCATCAAACCTCTAGGTTTTAAAAATGTATCATGAAACCATTAGGGTCATGAAATTTTTTTTCTCAGATTTCATCCTATGAACATTGAACAAATACCTACCTATACTAGAAAATTTGTAAAAATTAACTTCCATTCAAGAATTAAAATGGCTTCGGATGAATAATTTTTATGTAAAAATATTTCATACAAAAACCAGTCAGGTAGAAGTCTGGGATATAAAGGTAAGGGTAAAAAACATTTTTGATGGTAAAATAGAGAAATTTAGGGATAATAAGAATCATATAAGTATATTGTATAGTAAATAGAATATATACATAGATAATTAGATTAATGACTTTAAATTTCAGGTATAATATTATTTTCAAAAGAAACATATCACTATAGAAGGGGGTATAAAGGTTTGGTAAAAGGGGAAACTACGTATAAGGTAAATACGACATTTTGATAATTTTGAGAAAATTAGAGAATCATATTGTCATTTGAATTTTCAACCTATCCTCGCTAAATATTATGGTGTTTTCCTTGTGCTGAAGTAAAATAAATACATTCTAGATGCTTCACATGTTTTTACCGCTGATGAAATAGATCATGAACCTAAATTTTACTATAAAAAGACCCAATTTAGATTATTATCACTAGAAAGAATGTTTTAGGAAATCATGAAACCATAGTAGTGAATTTTATTTTAAGGAATCAAAATTCGTAAAAATAAAAATTAGATCTTGAGGAAGCAGTGAAGAAGAATTACCATTTTTTAGGGATTGAATACATTAAAATTTTGAGGGTGAAATTATTTAAAGGGGGTGTAAATATTTTTATTTTACATTAAAAAATAAATATTTCTTTAAAAATATTCTTTCTCAATAAATATTATATTATTCCATCATAAATGTACATAAAAATGTTACATGATAAAAAACTAGGAAATTTTATTTAAAATAAATTCTAAAAATAGAATTATAAAATCATTTCATAATTATACAATGAAATAATAATATACATAATTAAACAGTTTAATAATTACACATGTGAATCTAAAAATAAAAATTAGATGAGTTTATGAATTTCAAGCACCAAATCAGGATTTTGAGATACACAACAATTTATTTTAATAAACAAACTTAATATATCAAGATAGTTATTTTAATAAAAATGATTATAATTTATTTATCAATATTTTAAAACTAGTAAAGGGTAAATTTTTTATATTTTTAGAAGACATTAATATTTTTTGACAAAGATAAATTTATTGTATGTATTTATGTTGAGTATAAGAAATCATAGTGATTTGAAATGATATAATTTTTACTATATATTATTTCATTTCCAAATATTGTTTTATTTGTTAAAATAAAAAAATAAATGTAATAAAATCAAATTTATATACCAATAAATAATATATTAAAATAATTATATTTTTATATTTTAGAAGAAATTGTTAAGGTACAAAAATATTAACAACATCTAAAATAATATTTCATAAATTATTATTGTTAATAAACATGAAAATGATAAAGAAAATGACCTACTTGTCAAATACCATGAACTAAACCTATGGGAATCCAAATTTCATTCTTTTTTTATTAAACTAAAATCCAAATACTATGTTTTGAAATTAAAAAAAAAATACCCCATATTATCTAAAAAGACCCAAAAATCATTCCAATCCTATTCATTTAAAAATAAAATTTCATTGTGAGGGTTATAAGTTGTTCTTACAAATCTATAAGAAGCTACTTTGAAAGGTAAGGGTTAACAATCCCCCTTTTTTATAATTTAATTACAATACTTTTGTTATAATATAATTTAAAAATGATTTACATATAATTAATTTTTTTAATTATATAGTCTTCTCATCCATATGAATTGTTTTTTTGGAGAGAATATTTTTTAATTTCCATTATACCCTTTTTATAAGTCTTTATTAAGTTTATGTATGGGTCGCTCATCCATTTATAACCTAATTTATGTGAGCCTCTTTAATTTATTTTCATTAAAACATAAAATATTACTATTCTTCATTGTTATAAATTCCATATCATGTTTTCAAATAAAGATAATCATTCCCTCTCTTTATGAAAATTTAATAAGTCTTTATATTGATAAAAAATTACTATAAACCCATGGAATGATTCTAAATAATGGAAAACATTTAAAAATACTTAAAAATTAAATAGTTTGTGGATTCCAAGAAATAAAATCTAAATTTGGATAGTTAATGTTTATATGGGATCTAGCATAGAAACTACTTATTGTAATAACCATTAAAAGTTGCAGTTTAGTATTAACTCAATATACACGCAGTGCACAATAAGTGAGCCTTACTAAACATTCGGCTTGATACTCCTACTACACATACATCGGATGATTCATATTCTTATAACAAACCTACATGATTAATTTAAAATATTATTATAATATTTTTTATATATATAATTCAAAAGTATGTATATATTGAACCAGATCCCAATGTATTTATTTAGGGGTAATTTCTAAATCAATAATTTTAACTCCTATAATTTCAAACAATTAAAATCAATGAATGTTTTTATTTCTCTCCCTACTTTGTGAAAATAACCCTAAAAATTAACTTTTTATCATCACATTTATAATGTTAAATTTAATTGAATTGTAAATATCCAGTTGTTTCTTTATTTATTTCCTAATATTCACTGAGATAACCGTTTTATATTATTGAATAGGGAAATTTCTGAAATTTTTTATTTCCATTATTTCTATATAGATATCGATTGATTATTTCCCATTATCATGTAGGGAACATTATGATATATACTTTATATTTATTCTCATCATAAGATGGATGTATTGGACTTATTATGTTATAGTTGTGTAATGAAATTATATATCTGCTCGATGAATTGGTATATCTCATGACACAATCTAGTTGGTCATTAGGTATTATCCTAAGAGATTTATATATGATTTATTTTCATTCTTCCCTGATGATATGTTTTTGAAATGTGACAATATGAATTCCATCACAATGAGATCAATTATTATTATCTAATTAATTACATATTATTATGAAGTTCATGGATATATTAATCTATTTGCTACATTTGTGATTTCATTTTATCATGTAATATTGTTTAATCCCTAGGTATGTATGATAGTTTTTTATTTGCACTTATCAATATAAATTTGTTGATCTCACCCCATTATATTTTTTACCATTTACCTATGAAAACAATAAAACTACCATGTGTGACATAAGAATTTAAAAATGGAATTAATATATTTTTATGTCTTAAATTCATGTATTTTATGTTTTCTAGGGTAACGTAATGTTCATTTATATATATAGTTTCTTGAGACTGTTAAACTATAGGAAATGTTTTACAATGATCTATGTATTTTGTACCATTTAAATAAAATATCCACTAGCTATGGGATACTAGAGTTAGGTTATTTAATTTTTGAATGACATATTCATGAGAAAGATGTACATTCCAAAAAGACTACCTCGATCAATTTATATTGAAAAATTACCAAATAATTACATATGAAATTCCTCTAACTATTATAATATGAATTATTATAAATATAGGTAATGATATAATGAAAAAAAAATTAAATGAAAGATAAAACTCCCACTCTCAATCATAATAATTATATTCTTTTTTTCTATAGTTTCCTTCAAGGTCAACCTTTTATCTATATCAATAGTTATTTAATACATTTATTATTTTAACAAAAGTTCAATAATGTTCAATTACCAATTGATATCTAATGGATTTTTTATTATAGATGGTATTTATAATTATTCCATTATCATTATTTTCCTTGAGGTGTCTTTATTTCATTCATGTATGATAGATGTTTGAAAAGTACCCAGTTTTGATTTAATTTTATATAGATTAGCAATTCATTTACAAAAATTGAAATTCAAATAAACATTATAAAATGTCTTAATGAAAGGTATAATTGTTTTATAGAACGTTGTTTAAAATTATTATTAATTTTTTTCGTCAATATTAATTTCAATTAAATACAATTTCACAAAAATTGTGAAATATTTTTACTATATTAATAATGGTACAATATTCAGAAATCTAGAAATGGATTCCCAGAACACCATAGGGGATGTAAAAAGTAAGGATTTTATAAAGAATAATTATTTTCTAAATTATTTTTTTTTGATATATTGATTTTATAAGATTAAATTATAGAGTTGTGGGATTATATAATAAGGGAATAAAATGTTGTTTTTATAAAATGAGGTAAAATAAACTAAACAATATGAATTTAAACAGTATTATGTAGACGTTACTTGAGGCAATGAACCATGGAATCCATTGATTGGTCATTTAATGGTTCTTTAGATTAAACTGGTTGGCCAATTGTTATATAAAATGTACCCTATGATATATTCATCCCCATTTTAAATAAGGATAATTAATGTTATTTTATTATCATAGTTTTAAGAAATGAAATCCATATTTTCCAATCAATAATGAAATATATCTCGAATTACTTTCACCAAATTCACTGTTTCTCTCCTTAGATTATTAACATGATTTATCCATTAATTTAATGTATTTAGGAGATTTATGAGATATATATTAATAAAAATAGTAATATCATAATTTACCCTATAAGAATATTAATAATAAAAAATTATTCACTATCTCACTATTTTGATTAATATTATTTCTTATAATTTTGTGAAATTGGTATTTTTTCATTATTAAAGAGGATGTATACATCGGTTATTCGAGTAAATTTGTGGTTAGATTAGATTTAGTTTTCCCATATCATTTTCTTAATTTTTTGTTAAGTGTCATAAATTTTATTTTGAGTTTTTACTTATAAATTAAGTGATTTCTATACTAAATATGAGTCTAAATATTTTTATTATAATTATTAGTTGAATTATTTAAAATAATTTTTCATTAATAATTTATTTTAATACAATGCATTGTGATCTGAGAAATACTTAGGAATTTACATGATTAGGTAAATGTGAGAAATTATATCATTGTAAAAGATTTTATTATTTTTATTTTTATTTCTATAAATTATATGATTATAATTTATTAAGGATAATAAGGGTTGTTTGAGATGATTTTATTTAAAATTGATGTTATATAAATATATGTGATTTATTCAGAAAAAAATGTGAAATGGAATGTAATTATTTAATAAATAATTATTGAAAATGAAATTCATGATTGACAATATATATACTGATAAAACACATTGTATTGAGTTGATTAAATTATTGATTGTGTGTTAATAAAAATTAATTGACTTCTTAAAAAAATAATTTTATAAAAGGGAGGTTACTTTCTAAAATTGTAATTTAAACAATTAAAAAAATTTCAATGTTATTTTTATATTTTAAGATAATAAAAAGTAAACAAAATATATATTTATATGGTAAATGTATCAATATTTATTGGTTATTTTATGTTTTATCTTAAATTATTGGTGTTTAATATGTAATAGTGTGTTAGGTGATGTTAATATGATGTTATCACTATATTAGGCCTTAAAAGATGTGATTAATTTAATAAATATATGTTTGAGTATATATATTATGATATTTAAACTATTATATTCCATGATATATGAGTTTAGTTGATATACCTACAATCCTTTAGTTAAGATATGATATAATGAGTTATTTTGGAAATTCAAATATTTCTTTTTGGTATTAATATAACCAATTATCCTCATTTGTATGGGTAAATATCTTATTCTATTTTTTTACATAGATACCATATTTTTTCATATATTTGAAAGGGATACAATATCAATACCATGTTTTTGGTAAGGATATTACTTGAACAATTTTTTTTGATATAATTTGAAATAATTTTACATCCCACATTTTAATGAGAAGAAGATGTTATATGTGATTTGGAGGTGTCTTGGTAATATCTTCTCTTTTTCCATTGGTGGAAAATTTTTCTATTTCATAACTATAATAAAAATCATTAACATTGAAAAAACAAATAGTTAAACCCCATGTGGAGGAACATAATAATTTTTCCAACCATTCTATATGGCTCAAAGACAAGTGAGATACCTCCACAACAATTATTGTATAGTGACATGTATATAGGAACAAACAAATTTCAAGAATATTCAATTTGAGTTAATGATAATCAATTGTTGAAATCAAATTTAATTTGATCTAACTAAAATTTATATCAATTTCAAAATTTATATAATTTGTAATATAGTTGAATCATCTAAATTATTGGTCAAGCTAACATGGTAGTGGATATAAATTTAACTGGTATCATATTGAATAAAGATGTAATTAGTAACACAAATATTTAGTACCATTTAAAAAAATTCATTAATATTAAATACTGAATAAAAACCCACTATAGTAATTAGTAAAACAACCATATAGAGTAATACCCCTGCCATAATAGTTTAATGAAATAAAATTAAATAAAAGTATTACAAAATAAATAATATTTAACCTAGAATATAAATAAAAGATATTTTTTTGGAATAATGAGTACCTATTCAAATAAAAATCTATATAATAACAAAAATATAACAGCATACACTAGTTGGTAATACTAAGAAAAACCCAGAAGAAGATGATAATTTAGTGAGTTTGAAAATTTTTAAAGAGTTATAGTACACCATTAACTATGTTTAGGATACTCATGATCAATTATGAGATTATAAATATAAGTAAAATATTTTAGAGAATGTTGAGAAAGGTATAAAATATTGACTAAATGAGTCTATTATATTTTTATTAAATAAAATAATTATAACTAGTAAAAAACTGAGGTGAAACATTACAAACTTCTTACAGTACTACCATGGAGGATGATAAAGGATAATGTATATGTTTTATCGAAATATATTCTAAAAATATTCAAATAATATTATATCAACACTTTATTTATTAAAGGAATTTCATAAAATCAATATTGTAAATAAATTTATTCTCGATTTTAATAACTATAAGAAGAACTTGGTAGACTTAGAAGATATATACTGTATAAATGTGTTCTAAACTATTTTTCAAATAAATATAATCCCTGTGATTTAAGATATAATATGTTCATAAAATATATACTTCATTTTTTTGGGTACATTTCGGAAAACTCGATAAATATTAGAAAATGATAACTTGATTCCACTTTGTATTCAAGGTACTGGGATTGAAAGAGTTGAAGTCAACATAAGTATAATAATAATATAAAAATAGATTAGTGGTGTAAATTTGATGTACTCTGGGTTAAATTCTTATGAAATAATGGGATTTCATATCTTTTAGACTTCCTAAACATGTAAATTGTGGATAAATGAGATATTTTACTTATACTTTGAAGACGCTTACATGTATTGATTTGTTTTATGTTGATGAATAGTGATTTTTTCCATATTAAAGAATACCACATCACTTTTCATATCAAAAAAATTTTGAAACATTAATCCATAATATAATATTTCAATGCCATCATTGCCGATGATTAATTTTAACACCAATTGATAGGGAACATGATATGGAATAAATAACGGAGCATAAAATACATGAGATAAATTAATGAATAATGAAAAATAGTGTCTTTGAATATTACCTAGAACATAATACAATAATGATGATACATTTGTCTATAGAAACTTATTCTTTGTTAGTTCATTCAATTATCAAAACTACAATGTTGCATTTAAAATTGCCTTTTTAACACTAATACAATAATTTTTTGGAATCCTATATGTATTTATACATAATATTAAATAAATTTTTGAAAGATAAATAAAACTTTACTTTTAAATTTTATAAGGTTAATAGAGAGGGATATTTCATGTATCATAGATGATATAAGATGAATTTCCAATACATTATTTATGCCTATTTATTTTCAAATAAAATTAAAAAATCATGAATAAAACCAAATTGATGGTAAACTCATCCCATGAATAATGTTTTAAATATAAATTAAATAAAACATTTTGATCTGTGAATTTTATAATTAATCTTCAATAATGTTTTTTTAGTATCTTGTAAGTGGTACCAAGAAAATATTTATTATAGTGATAATAATCTTTAATGATTAGTTAATCTTCCTAGAAATTTTATTGGGTAGAAAATGTTTGTAATATAAAAAAAGTATTGATTTAAAAAAAATATCACATAACTTTATCTATTGTGTATTAAATTTTGAACACATTACTAGAAAATATTATTACCAATTATTTTATTTATATCTATTTTAAAATTATATTTTACTGATTTTGAGGAAAAAACGTCTTAATCAAATGTACAGATGGGACCTTTTTCGATCAAAAGAATACTTTTTTTATTTTTAATTCTCATATGTTATTTCAATTTTAAATAACATAAATATTTTATTCCATTATAGATAAATTCCATGAAATATTAATGATAATTTTATTGGTTAATATATGGTTATTTAAATAATTTATAAAAACCCTAAAAATATAATTGAATTTTATAAATAAATTTTCATTGTCCTAAATTTTTAGGAGATCAATTCAATTTTAGTAAATTGAATTTTTCATGAACAAAAAATATATAAGTAATAATTTTATGTCATTTGAGTGATGATAAAGGTAACTAAAAAACTATTGATTCATTTTTATTGTGCGGAATCATGATTCATTTGAGATGTATATATTTTTATCAAATAATTGAGAAGGATTTATACCATATTGCTCAATCATAATTACATCATATACTGAATGAAATTTTATTTATATTCTATTATCAATATGGGGAATCCTTCCTAAATATAAGGAAATATTTAGTGTTTATACTTCCTATGTTTCTTCTAAATAATGAGTCACTTTTTTGACTAATTATTGATGAAAATACATATGAATTAGAGTAATTAATTTCAAAATGATTTTATCACATCATTATACCTATCTACTATGATAATTAAGCCAAAACAGTTTAAAAAATAAATTATACCACTACATTAAAAGAAACTTTGAGAAGCTGTATTTACTTTTTACAAGTTTATATAATTTATTTTACTCTCAAAAGTTATAGTGTAAACTAATAATTATTTGTTAAAGTTTATACAAACCAATAAATATATAATGATAACTATTATTAATAGACCATCCACTTTTAAATATTTTGTGTTTCCATTAAATATGTTAAAAAAAATTCAACTAAAATTTTTTTATACTCATCATTCCCATACTTATTTCGCACCCAAAATCAAGAAAACCCTTAAAGTATCACATAGTCAATGAATAAAAATAGTATCCATCGCCAAAATGGATCTGTAATAAATAATTATTCACATATTTTTCTTTTCATAAAAATACCTTTAAGTTAATTCAAAAAATAAAAAATATATTTTTTTTATAAAAATTTGAATTTTAAAATCATTTCTATAAACCATTTCACATTCCAATATTTACTTTTTATAGATGTTATTTCATCTACCATGTGGATTGCATAAGGTAATACTTTTAATATAACTTATATAGGGAAATATAAATTTACTTTCAATATTTTGGATAAAATTAATGGAACCTTGATTTCTTGGGGCCCTATTTTTACTCCATTGTAATGTTTTTTAGTTTGATTTTTATCATAAGAGAGATTTTATACTATGTAAAATGTTTCAATTTTTTTATTTTTGATTATATTATATTCCATTTTTTTAATCCATCGCCTTGTAACATAGATTATTTTCATGTATCCTCCTAATTGGTATATCAATTGAATGAGATTGTTACGATTTCTTTTTTTACCAATGGATAAACCGCTTTCTTTGAGTATATTTCAAAATATATTTGATCTTCATGCATCTTTATTTTTCTGTAAAAGATGTTTGAATTGTATAATAGAATATATTATTTAGAAATATATGATTAATGTTATATTATCCCATAACGTGAACCTTGATGATAGTATTTTATAGTATGAGAAAAAAATTTCTTTGAAGATGAAGTGTTTTGGGATTACTGTCCTTAATAATTCAAAATTTAATAGAAAATGGGTAAAAAGTCTTATATTTAACTATTATTTATCTCAAATAGATAAATCCTTATTATTTTTGGTGAACAAGATTATTATTTTCATTTAATCTTCTTTATTTAGTGTATTTTAAAAAATGTATAGTTTCAAACATTTTATGTCAAGGTTAGAGTTTATTCTAGAATGTGGCAGTATTAAGGGACAATTTTTATGGGATGATATTTCTTTGATCTTATCAACTATTTGTTTTTTGTTTCATTATCATTTTTTATAAAGGATTCAGATGTTATTGTACGAGATATGATGTAAATATATTTTTTATCTCATATTTAAGGTGATATATATTTATTTGGGTTTAGGTATTCATTTATTTTGGTTTGTACCATGGATTTAGGGGGTTTTCATGTGGACATTGAGAAAATATTGCTGATTCTTGGGTGATGTGGTTTTGAGTGTCTAGAACCATTCTAGTTTATAGTTACTATTTCTTATATTGTTATTGGCATGACATTCACATTGGAGAATAGAAATAAGGGTGGTTCAATGAATGAATTTATTTTCATTGTTTTTTAATTGGTGGAGGTTTCCCTTTGGGGTGGGTTTTTGGTTATCATGTAAGTGGAATTTTTGGATATTCGGAGTCATGGGAGAATGATCAGTGTAAAATCCCAATTAAGGATAAAATAATACACTTTAAGATATTAATTATATATTAATTAAAATATAAAATATGTTAAGTAACATATATTATAAATATATTTTGTTGGTTAAAAAAACACTGTTTTTCAAAAATGTAGTTTTACCACCTTTTGATGGTGAATCTATTTTAAATATAATTTTTACAAATATTATAATTTATATTTGAAAAAATAAACTTATTATTTTTAATTAGGATATAAAATTTTTTTGATACATTTTTGTTAATTTGTTGATGATATTCATTTTCTTAATCAATAGTGAAAAATACTACATTTTAATTCAATACTATTTTTCATTCAATGAATATATGTTGTTATATAATCCTTTTAATTTTTTTTAATTAAATATATATATTTTTTATATTATTTACTCCAATTATTGGCATTAGAATAAATTTCAAATTGAAATTGGATATAAAAACTTGGTGAACATTTGAATGTTTTTACTATTAAAACATATTTCCTTAATCTGTTAATGGAATTAATTTTAGTCACTTCTGTGAATTGAATTTCTAAAAATAGAAATACATGGTTATAATAAGTATGAAAAATTTTATATAATTGTATCAAAATATTTTTTTGAATAGTAACATTAGTATTTTCATTACCACGGTTCAAGGTAAATCATGTAATTAAAGGGAAAAATAATATTATAATAATATAAAACTACCCGAACAATTATAAAAATATTATTGGATAATTTATTGTTGAAAAATAAGATAATTGGGTGGAAATTGTGGCCTTTGGAATCCACTTGGGTGTGATTATGACATTTATAACATTTTATTTAAAGTAAAAAAATAATGATATTATAAACAAGTCATCCATTACAAAAACAGTTTTAATATGGGTTTATATAAGTGATATATTTGACTATAAATATTAATTATAATGATAAAATTTTTACCTACCTCATAGTAATTTATTTATAATTTTTATTCAGTAAATAATTAAATTAAACTATGACACAATGATGATACACTCAAAGATTTATTAAAGGAAGAATCAAATAAATGATATTAATAATTTTACAATAAATATAAATTGAAATATTTGAGTCCAAAAACTAATTTTATGGATTACTTTTACATATTATTTATTATTTGAATTATTTTTTTCAAAGGAATCATGTTATTTTGATTTAAAAAAAAGTCATGTAATGAATTGTGTCAAAATTGACAAAATTCATGTCTTAAAATAAATATTTTTTAATTAAATGATATAAAATTTGTAAAATATAAGATTTATTCAAAAAAGTTTATATTAATCTTAATATGTCATTAATGACTCGTTCATTGGTCTTTTAGCATGACTGGGAATTTATTTTAACTCACCAGTGTAAATTTCTTGATAAAATAGTAAGAGATGAAAGGGGTTAAAACTAGAAGATAACGATTAAAAATTATTCAGTACTTGCATAATTTTTATTGGAGTTTTTTATCTTGACTCCTAGTCATCTTATATTTTAAAAAAATATACTTGGATCCATTTTAAATATAAAATGAATTTTTCTTAATTTAATACTTTTAATAATTTCAAGAGTGCCCCTCCTCTCTCCTATAAAAGGCACCCATTCCTCTCTATTACCCACACATCGAAACAATTTGGTTTTCTCATGATCTACCAAATCCCCATAATATAATACATACCCACATTCTTGATGCTTTATTTTAGTAATAACACCCACCTTATAGGATTTAAGGAGTTAATAAGAGTGATTATCTGAAGGAAAGGTAGTGTTTTTATTTAAGAATTTCTATTTTATTTCATCTTCCACTTCCTTCAAATATCCTCCAACCATGATGTGATAATAACTCTATTATACTCAATATACTAAAATGTTATTATATTAATATAAATATCTAAATACAAATCTAATTCCCTTAAATGGGAAGTGGATTAATTTTTTGTGTGTACGTGTGGACTATCACGTCCACGAACCAATATAATTTGTTTTACAAAAATGTCTCTCAAGACTTGATATAAGGATGTAATTAATGCTTATATGTGACATTAATTACATATTTATCAGTATAACATAATCATATATCAACTATGTTCTTTCTATCTAGGCACAAAAAAATGATAAAGTCGTTCGTGTGAACTATCACCTCAATGAAGCAATGTGATTCATTTTTACCCACCACATCACCTGTGTGATATATACATACATATATATATATATGTACATTCGAATTATAAATATTATATTAATTATTTTCTTATCATTATAGAAATACAAAATAATACTTACGTTATTTTCCTAACGATCAAAGAAAAATTCAAAACATTACTCATGTCTACGTACAGCTCCATGATTGTTACATTGTTCATTTTTTATAAACATATTTATATAATTGATTTAAAATTATAATTGATATATAAAAGTTATTATTATGTCATAAATATTATTCAATACATGACGGATTTATAACCATATATAAAATTGACATCATACTGATTTCAATTTCAACTCAAGTACCGAATATTGAAAAAACATCTGATATGAATTTAAATATTTATTTAATTTTTATAACATGGTAATAAATGGTATAAAATGAATAATAAACATTAAAATGGGTCAAAGAAATTAAATAATTAACTTAAGATTATTATTCATGGATATAAATAAAATACATGATGAATTGGACTCTAGGTAAGGCACTTCATCTCAATCTCCTTTCATTGAGACATATTTTGAAGTTATACACCACCTACTTTTATAAGGTGCAAAATCAAACCCTTTTAATTTTAATTTCATTCAAAGGTCTTTAGAATAAATATTTTTTTCTGAAGCATTTTGAAAAATAAAAAAATGAATGTTTTTAATGTATATGGTGACAACAACTTCTTCACCGCCATAACAATTATTTGATATTTGTCTTCCTCTATAATACATAATGTTTTTAAACAAAAAAACGAATCATCTATTACATTTTCTGGGTAATTCGATATTGAATTTGGTTTTGATAATGGATTTATTATTTCAATATCATTAAGTTATTTCTTGTTATTTAAAATGAAATTTTATGAGTAAAATAATGATAATTAAAATATTTTATGTGTTACGATTATGTAATGGTACATGGACATTTGATTGGTGGTCACATGACTAAGAAAAGATAAGAGGTTCTGTGATAAACCAAGAATTGGTGGTTATGTTATAACCTCCAATGAATTGGGTATGTAAGTCATCCCAATTGATATTCCATTTGTAAGAGTGATAAGTATGGAAGTCAATCACCTGGTTATTCCATTCAAGTATAATTACGCACTAAGATACCTTTATATTTTATATATGCTTTCTATGGGTTTTATGGTAATATCTTTATTAAAAAATTGTTAATAAATGATCTTATATTCAAATGAAATTATTTAAAACATATTAATTGTGAAATGTATTACTTTATGATAAAGTATTCATGGGTTTACATTTTTTGACCAGACTAAAAGTTTTCTTCTTTGTGTATCCCTTACTCAAATTTTTATGCTCATCAAATTTTTTTATTAATTTTGACATGATTTAACGGTGAATAGTGTCAATGATGGGATCAATAAAAATTTATTATGACTACACATGAAAAGAAACCTTGTTTTATTTTAAAATTATTTTAATGAAAGAAATAGATATTGTTGTAGAAGTGTCTTAATAATAATATTCAAGTTGTTATAGATGAGTTATGGCTTGATTATCTAAAGTTATAAACTTGAAAATATCATCAATGTTAAATAAAGAAAATTCTTTTCATAAATCAAGATTAGGTAATTTTTAAGGCCAAGTCCTTATAGTTGGTATCATAATATTGTTTAGATAAATTTAGGGGTTATGATATTGTTAATAGAATATCCATAAATTATTTCTTCATTATTGAAAAATATAAAAGATATAGAATTTTAAAATTACCATGCTACTTCATCTAATATATTTTTTGCAAATGGTTTTTCACATAAGAAAAAGTAAGTTATATTGAGAAGGCACCAAGAGGAAAACATCCTTCTAAATCAGAATCATGTGATAGTCGTAATTGGAACTGAATATATTTTTGTAGTGATGGATTAGTATAATCCAGAGATAAATTGTGGCGGTGTCCACATACGATATAAACCGGATAAACAAGATCAATCATATAGTAAAATATAGATAGTGGAGAATTTCATAAGGCAACATCCACTATCATTTAGTGAATCATTATTCCACATTCTAGAAGAAGGGTGTATTAAATCACTAGAAAAGATTTTTGATATATGGGGTGTTATGAAAATAAATAGGTTATTATTGCTAATTATAATATTGAAGGTGAGGATGATCAGTGGTGGGTTATGGTTAAAAATATTAGAGTAACTGAAGATAATGATGCTATAGAGTGGGGTGAATTTAAGAATAAATTCTTTGAGAAATATTTTCTTATGGTTGTTCCACATAGGAATGAAATTAAATTCTTGAAATTGAGACAAAATGAGTATGGTTTGGTGGATGCATATGAATAAAATTTCATCCCTTTAGCCAGGTATGTCCCAAATTTTATCTTGGATATTGATAACAAGAGAAATCAATTTTACTAAGGATTAATATTAAGATATAGAAGGGATTTAGTATCTCATGAGTTCAAAATATATGAGAATCATTTATGATGTGTTGAGTAGGTAAAAATTGATTTATTTGAATATCATGTATATCACAAGAGAAAGAAAAAAAGAGGTCCAGTTTGTTGGAAATGAAAAAGAATTCGTCAAATAATTATCGAGATAATAAAACTAAATTATCCTCTTATGATAATTTTGGTACAAATAATCCCATAGAATGTATCTCAAATTCAAGGATGTTCATCCAATGTGGTTTTACTATTTATATTTTTTGTTACTATAAGGGAGAATATTAGGAAAGCAATTAAATGTTAATGATTAGATGTTTTAGTTTTAATGAGTTAGGATATTATTTCAATGGGTGTCCAATGTTGATTACCAATGGTGGAATATAAGAATATTGGAAGAAGAAGGGTTTAGAAAAATAATTTTCTACTACTATGGTTGATGTGGTACTATCAAATGAAGTGATGATAGGTATGTAATGGGTTTCTTCAAAATATGTAAATACTCTACTTGACTCTGGATCTTCGCATTATTTTATTTCAGATAGAATTACAAGTAAATTGAAAATATCACCTCACAAATGTGATAAATAAATTTTGTTAAAAAACACTTATTGTAAGTATAGACGAAACCCATATTTATTGGAATCCTCTTATTATCATTAGTGGTATGTCCTTTCCTACAAATCTTACTAAACATACCCTAGTGGAGTTTGATATCATTTTTGGTATGAATTTGATTTCATTTTACCACGATCATATATATTTAAAAGAGAAGATAGTTATATTCAATTATTTCATACCGTTGATAACAGAGCATGAAGATGGGAGATTGATTAAAGATGGAAGTGAATGTTATCTAGCTCATATTGTTTAAAAGAAGGAAATATTTTTAATTAGTTGCATTCTAGTAGTGAATGAATTCACATTTTTTCATGATTATTTTCCTAGTTTTATTCTTGATAAGGGGTTTTAATTTACTATTTATTTAGTTTCAGATTCTAGGTTAATTATAAACCCCCTTATCAAATAGATCATGTAGAATTAGTGGAATAAAAAAACAGTGGCAAGAATTTTTTGTTAAAGGTTTCATTTGACATAGCACTTCACCATGGGGTGATCTTGATTTATTTTTGAAAAATAAGGACGGTTCCAAGAGACTTTGTATTTATTATAGATCCTTGAATATCAGCACCATTAATAATAAGTATCCATTTCCTCATATTGATGATTTTTTTATCAGCTCCAGGGAGATCATTATTTTTTTATGATTGATTTGAGGTCTGGGTACCATCAGTAGAAGGTGAAATATTATGACATTCCAAGGATAGAATTTCAAATTAGATATAGGAATTATGAGATTTTAGTTATTCCATCTAGGTTACTTAATTCACCTATTGTATTTATTAATCTTATCAATGTATTCTTTCATCAGTTTTTGGATTAGTTTGTGGTCTTGTTTATAGATGATATTTTATAATATTCTAAAATTTATAAATAATATAAATGTAACTTAAGGATGGTTTTGAAATAATTAAATTAAAAGAAACTATATAGAAGGTGAAGTAAGGGTGAATTTGTTTTTCAAAAAAAAAATTCCTTGTTCATATTATTTCTAAAGATGGAATAACAGTTGACCCTTCGAAAACAAGAGTTTTTGAACAGTGTAAAAGAGCTACCAATGTCACAAAGATTCATAATTATGTTATATTAGAGGTTTATTACATTGGTTTCATGAAAACATTACTCTTTTATCTAGAACACTAACAAAATTAAAATGTAAGGGAGTTAAGTTCATCTGTACACAAGAATGTGATGATTTTTTTAGGAACTAAAAAAAGATTGGTTAATGTTATAGTTTTAGACCTTCCCTCTAGAAATGTTGAATTTTATATCTATAGTGATACTTCCCTAAAATGACTTTTTTTGTGACCTAATGAATAATTATTAGGTAATTTATTATGCTTTATTTCATTTTAAACCTCATGAGTTAAATTATCTTACACATGATTTTGTGTTAGCTTGTATTTATTCATTAAAAATTTTGATGAATCATTTTTATGGCGTAATGTGTGAAATATATACTGATAAAAAATGTTTAAAGTAAATATTGACATAAAATTATTGAAAATGAGAGATAAGAGATGGTTGGAACTAATCAAGGATTATGATTGAATGATTCATTACCATCTATGAAAACAAAATAATGTGGATGATGCTTTCAGTCGAAATATTAATGCTACATTGAATGTACTATGTTTGGAATGTGATCCTTCAATTAATGAATTGCTGAATTTTTTTATTGGAGGTTGTTATGGAATGAATATCCTATGTTTTGTTTCAGGTTTCAATGAAATAATCTCTCTCAGACAGAATAAAGCAAGTGTTGATGTATGGTAGTGCGTTTTAGAAAAAGGATGAATTGGTTTAGAAAGGTATTTCAAATTAATTTAACATTGATAAATATTTTTTTTCAAAGAGTTTATATGGGAATTTTTATTTATGGCTAATGAAATATTTGGTAATTGAAGCTCATAGTTTTCAATTTTCAGTTCACCCAGTTGGGATACTATTGGTGGGATGGATTGAAAATAGATATTATTGACATTATCATAAAGTGTTTTGCTTGTCAGTAGGTTAAAGTAGAAAAAAAAATTCGAAAGGGGATAATTCATCCTTTCCTAGTTCCATAATGAAAATTGGAATACATATCTATGGAATTTATTGGGGGACTACCAAATACTTTTTTAGGTAACAATGTTATATGGGTTATTCTTAATCAATTACGTAAATCATTCCATTTTCATCTTATTTTAGATATTGTATATTTAGATAAACTATTTAGGTTGTTTATTAAAGTGATAGTCAGGTTACATGCAGTTCCCATCTCTATTTTATATGACTGTGATCTGAGGTTCACTTCTAACTTTTCAAAAGGCCTTCAGAAGTCGTTGGGTACTAAAATAAATTTTAATACAACTTTTCACCCCTAATCATATAGGCATAAAAATGAACAATTCAGATATTAGAGGAAATACTACTTGTGTTTTCAATGGATTACCACATTATTTAGGATCAGCTTCATTATTTTGTTGAGTTTTCTTAAAATAACGGTTTTTATTCTAGTATATATATGGAACCATTTGAGTATTTATATGGAAAGTGGTGCCAAACTCATTATCTATCAGATAAAGTAGGTGAGAGGAGGATAATGGAACTGAAATTTATAGAATAAAGGGAAGAGAAATTTCAGATTATTTGGATACATATAATAACATCCCAGGGTAGTTATAAAATCTATACAGATTACTAGAGGAATGATCTTTGATTCAAGGTAGGCATTCATGTTTTTTTCAATGTTTCACCATCGAAAAGTGTGACTCACTTTGGTTAGAAAGGGAAGAAAATTACAATGATTATTGGAAACTATGAATTATTAGATAATATAGGATTAGTATCTTACATAGTGGCTTTAACTCTTATTTTATCCCCAGTACAAAATGTTTTTATTCTTTCTATTTTAAGAATGTATATTTCAAATCCATCTCATGTTTTGAGTTATGAAGTAGTTCATTTGGAAGATATTATTTTTTATAAGGAAAAATATTGTTTTGGTTATTGACCATAGAGGTAATGTGTTGTATAATAATTTGAATCATTATGAAAAGATTTTTTGGAAAACTATATAGTCAAAGAGGCAACATGGGGATCTGAAAATGCTTTGAAGGAAAAATACCTCCACTTGTTTGATAAGTGAATAAAATTATGAAGATGCAATTTCCAAAAGGGGGGAAGAATGTAACAACTCAGGAAAGGATAAAATAATTATTTTTCATTTATTAATTAGATAGAAATTAAAATATTCAATATGTTAAATAACATATATAATAAATCTAGTTTTGTGGTAAAGAACATTATTTTTTCAAAAATACAATTTTACAAACTTTTAGTGGGGAACACATTTTAAATATATTTTATGTCAATTTTATAATTACTCTCTAACAAACTAAAATTATTATTTTAAAGTGGAACACAATATTTTACATTGCGTTAATTTTTTTCATTTTTTTATGATATTCATTTTTTAATCAATAGAGAAAAATAGAATATTTTAATTCAGAACTACATTTTTGTCTAATTAATTTATGTATTTATATTTTCATTTAAATTAGTTTTAAATTATATTATGTTTTTAAAAAACAATTATGCTAATTTAGGTCATTTTAATCAATTTCAAATAGAAATTGGATATAAAAATATTGTAAACATTTTAATGTTTTTACATTAAAAACATGTTTCATCGATCTATCAACAGGATAAATTTTAATTTTAATTTTCATCACTTCTAGGAATTGAATTTTGAAAAATGGAAATATATGGTTGTAATAATTAAGAAAAATTTGATCTAATAAGATCGAAATAATTTTTGGTGAATAGTAAGTTTTATATTTTATTCCCCACTGTTAAAGGTAAATCGGGTAATTAAACATCAAAATAATATTATAATAATATAAAACTACCCTAAAACTTATTATGTTCTTATTAGATGAGTTATTTTAGTCCAATAAAATACTTTGGATTACATTTTTTTAAAAGCCAGTTCAGTGTGATTATGACATTTATAATATTTTATTTAAAGTAGAAAAATTAAGATGTCATAAACAAGTCTCTAATTACTAAAATAATTTTAATATGGGCTTATATTAGTGATTTATTATACTATAATCAGTAATTAGAAATCTAAAAATACTACCTAAGTCATGGTAATTTATTTATAAATTTTATACGTTAAATAATTTAATTTAATTATTACACATTGATGATGTAGTAATAGATTTATTAAATGAAGAATAAAATAAATGATATTAATAATATTAAAATAAATTTAAATTTAAATATTTTAGTTAATACATGAATTTTATTGATTAATTTGACATATTATTGATGATTTAATTTTGTTTTTTATAAGTAATAATGTTGTTATGATTTTATAAAAAAAGTCACGTAATGAATAGTGTCAGAATTGACATAATTCATATCTTAAAATATAAAATATTTAAGTAAAGAATATAAAATTTATAAAAATATAAGGCTCAAAATATATATATATATATATAAGTATAAAAATTTCATTAATGATTCAATAATTGGTCATTTGGAATGACATGGTTATTATTTTAGCTCTCAAGTGTAAATTCCTTGATAAAACTATAAGTCTAAAAATGGGTTAAAACGAGAAGATAAGGATTAAAAAATATTCAAAACATATCTAATATTAATGGTAAGATTATCTTTCAACGAATAATCATCCAATATTAGAACTAAATCAAATTGGACTCATTTGTATTAGGAAATAAATTTATATTAATTTAATACTTTTGATAATTCCAATACTTTCCCTCCCCTCTCCTATAAAAAGGCAACCATTAATCTCTATTACTCACACTCCAAATCCAATTTTTTGCCAATATATACCTAAGACCATTAATATAATACCTACCCACATTATGGATACTTTATTTTATAATTAACACCCTCTTTAAAGATGTTAAGGTGTTAAGAAGGGTGATTATCCAAAGGAAAAGTAATGTTTTTATTTAAGTATTTCTATATTATTTATTCTTCCAATTACTTCAAATACCTTCCATCCTTGATGAGATAATAAATACAGTATCCTAAAAATCATTAAATGTTATTATATTAATATCATCACCTAAATCCATCTCCACATCTATTAAATGGGAAGGTAATTAATCATTATTTCATACGTGTGAACTATCAACTCCACAAACTGATATTCTTCATTTTCCATAATCATATCTCAAGAATCGTTATAATGATGGAATTAATATTAATATGTGATATTAATGACATATTTATCATTATATAAGAATAATATATCAATTGTTTTATTAATTTTCAGGCACATAAAAATGATAACGTTGTTCGTGCGTATGTGTGAACTATCACCTCGATGAAGTGATGTGAATCATTGTTAATCATAAAATCCCTTGTATGATATATATAAGTATATTGGAATGGTTAATATAATATTAATTATTTTATTATCATTATTTAAATATTAAAAAATACTTACCTTATTTTTATAACTATCAATGAAAAATGGAAAACGTTACTTAAGCATGTGTATGACTTACCGTCTCTATGACTGTAAAATTGTTCATTTTTCATATACATACTTAAAGAATTGATTAAAATTTACAAATATTAAAAAAATTGTTATTATTTCATTAATATTTTCTAAATATGAAGCACTTATCACCTTATGGACTATTGACATCATACCTGGTTCATCTTCAACTCTAGCATTGAATATCAAAAAAACATCAGATATGAACATAAATAATTTTATATTTATTATAACATAGTGATAATTGATATAAAATGAATAATAAACATGAAAAAGGTACTAAATAAATTAAATAATTAACCTATATTTATTATTTATGAATATATATAAAATATGTGACAAATCGGATTTGAGATAAGGGACTTTGTCGCAATCTCCTTTCATTAAGGCATATTTTGATGTTATACACCACCTTTATTTATAATTTGTAAAACAAACCCCAAATGCTTTTAATTTCATTAAATTATCTTATAATGGAATATTTATTATATGAATAATTTTAAAAAAATTACAAAAGTCATGTTTTTAACGTATACTACTACAACAACTTCCCCACTGCCAGAACTATTATTAGATATTTGGAATTATTTAAAAAAAATGTTTCTAAATGAATAATAAATCAATTATTCCATCTTTTGTGTATTTTGATACTGAATATGTTTTTCAGAAGTGGAATGACTATTTCAATATCTTGAAATTTTTATGATTTAAAATTAAATATTATGAGTGAAATGTTGATAATTACAATCATTTATGTGTTATGATTATCTAACGGTTATTGGACATTTGATGTTTTGTTACATGATAAACCAAATACAGATAGTTCCATGATAAATCGATAAGGGTTTGTTACATTATAACCAATAATGAAATGGGTATGGAATTCGGTTATATCGTTATTCCATTTGTATGAGTGAAAGTATGGAAGTTGATCGCATAGTTATTCCATTAAAGTCTGATTACACCCCAAGTTAGCTTTATATTTTATATATTATTTACATGGAATTTACAGTAATATATTTTTAAAAAAAAATTAAATCAATGGCCTTATATTCAAAGGAATGTATTTACTAATTCTTTAGGGTGAAATGTATTAATTTATGAAAAAGTATTCAAAGGTTTCCATGTTTTCACAAGACTAAATGTTTTCCTTTTTTATTGTATCCCTTACTGAGATTTTTTATTCTCATCCCATGTTTTGAAAAAAAATTATCAGATTTAATAGAAAATAGATTCAATTATGGGATCAAGTAAAATCTATAATGATTACACATGAAAAGATACCATGTTTTATTTTCAAATATATTGTTTTATGAAAGAAATGGATATTGAAGTATAAGTGTCTACATTGTAATATTCAAGTTATTATGTATGAGTTATGGAGTAATTCTGTAAATATCTAAACATTAAAAGATACTCAATGTTAAATAAAGTTGAATTATTGAATTAACTCAGTATTGTGTAATTTTTATTGTTGGGTCCTTATACTTAGGATTTTTTTGATGACTTATCTGGGGTATTTGTTCTATAATTCTCTATAAAAAATAAATTATAATTTGTTCCAAAATATTCATCAAAATTCATCATTACTCAAGATATTAAAATAAAAATCCTATATTGGGATGCTTAAATAATGATGGAACAGAATTTCCCTCTATGGGTGAAGAAATTGTTGGATAGAATATGTAGATATGTATGTCTATTAGATGGAACAATACAAGAGGGGGTGAATTGTAGGTTTAAAAACCTTTTGAGTTTTATCACTTAAGAGATTAGTTTAAATGATCTTAAACTAATACAAATACTAACAACCACAATTGTATTGAATATAAAAGGTATGATTTAATGTAATACTAATGAAATGTAAAACTATTATATTCAAGATGAACGCAATAATTAGAGTAATATAAAGATAAATGATTCTACCTTAAAGCGTATAGAATCAATCAATACAATATGTAATAGAATGGATGTAATTGAAACAATTACAAATATATAAGAGATAGAAAAGGAAACAAAAACAATTTTCTTTCTAATACAATTAGCAGCGGAAATGTAAAAGAATTACAATTCTTTTAACCTAAAGAGAAGGGTTATCCTTTCACCTAGGATAAAAGGTCTATCTCACCAACACCTTGGTAAGCCATCGATACGATGATTGTACTATCTGTCTGCCTTTCCCTGGCAGCCCTCTATATGATGATCGGAACGTCTGTCTGCCTATCCCTGACAGCCCTCGATACGATGATCGGTCCGTCCGTCTGCCTATCCCTGACAGCCCTCGATTTTGTAGGTAATCAGCACCTCTGTCTTTCAATCACTTGAAATCCCTATATACGATGATCGGACGCACAAAGCAGATGAGAGAAGTCACAGTGCCTCTCTCTAGAACTTGATAGAAGTATAGTGTCACAGTTGTTCCAAAAAGTCTCTCGTTCAGCTTCAAATGACCTCCTATTTATAGGCCTCATGTTCCAACGGTCATGTTTCCTCCAACAGTCATATTTCTCTGATAAACTCGGAAGGACTTGGACACCTGGCACCATAACGGTCATATTGAAATAGAAAGCACGGCATCATTTTGATTAGTTTGTAACTAAATCAACGACATCTTATTGGGTAAACAAGATATGGGTAGATGATAAACAATAGTATGATTAATATGAAATAAGTGTTTTTGACTGAGTACCAAAACAAGTAATGAAAGTATGAATAGCAGAGTCAGTACGATTACAATTGATAAAGTCAGTACGATACGATTGACAGGTTCAGTACGATACGATTGACAGAGTCAGTACAATACGATTGACAGTGTCAGTACGATACGATTGACAGGGTCAGTTCGATACGATTGACAAGGTCAGTACGATACGATTGACAAGGTCAGTACGATTAAAAAGACATTTCTGATTTCCAAAAAAAATATAGAAGTCAAAAGAGAACTTTTGACTCAACAATCTCCCCCTTTTTGGAAAGCACAACACACAAAGTAAATATAACAATAAATACTTATCTCCCCATGAGTTATTGGAAAATCTTCTGAATATGAGTTTGAATACAACTAACTCCCCCTTAGGTAGACTTTCCTAAGGATTGTATTCGTAGATTTTCCTTAAGTGTTGTAAAGTATTCTACCCCATGATAAAAAATTCCCCCCCTTTATAAACTTTCTCCCCCTTTGTAAACATTCTCCCCCTTTGTGATTTACAAAAAGAAAGTGTTAAACTTCAATTATGTGAAAGAGTTAGAAAAAGAATACAAGACAGTGGATAAAAGAAATTTCATTATGATAACAAACAGCACTAATCTTGAGAACAAATACAAGTCACTTGTTTTATCTTTCCTTCTTCTTTTTGATCAACTCATGAAGAACCGCCTTTATCTTTTTGATCTCCTTCTTGTCTTCCGAAATAGCATGACTCTGAGATCTGAGAAGGTCTTGTTGATCGGCAAAGAGTTGATCTTGATTTCTGAATGTCTCCTCCTGAACTCTGATTACTTCTTCAAGAGTATCAATCCTGTTTTGAAAATTCTTGTTATCTTTGGGTAACACAGAATTTTGCTTCTTCAACAAACCCATTTCATCCTTGAAAGATGAAACCTTTGAGAACTCATCCTGAAAGAAATTCATTCCCTCCTACATGTCTTTTACTGAAGAAACATCGGCTCGTTGGGAAGACAAAAGATTCAAACTTTCAACCATTTCTCTGTCAAGCTTATTGAATGAAATTGCAAGATCATTTGAAAACCTTCTTATATCTTCAATTGTTATCTGATGATAATTGACTGAGCCCTCTGTTTTGTATGACCACTTGGTCATCTTGTTGCAGGCCTTCTTATGGGCAGCCGAACTTTTTGAAAGGAATTTCAAATCATCTTCGACTGACAAAACATTCTTTCTTAATTCTTTTACAGAACCAAACTTCTTTTTCTGATTGTCAGTAATTAAATCAATATTCCCTTCCAGCCTAGGGAAATATGTAATGGTCTTCTCAACCCTTCTCAAAACATGGACAATGTAATCACTTTTCTTCAGAGAGATTGTTTGTTATGAATCAGTATCTTCATCGTACGAAGCCAGTTCATTCGATCGGCTTGAGTCAAAAACGGGATGTTTTCCTTTTTCTTTTTATTTCTGCTTTCTTTCTTCTTCCACATTATAACTAATGACAATAACTTTTTCAGTATGAGAGGATCGAGCACCTTTCTTTACTTGAGATTAAATTCTATCTGGAGTTTCAAAAGTATCAAAAGGTGCTTGATCGGCATGAGGGATTTGTTGAACACCTTCACTCAGCTTTTGAACCGATTCCTCCCTACTCTTATTCGAACTCTGAAGGAATTATAAAAGAAAATATCCTTCCTCCTCTTCCACTTATTCTATCTCTTCCATCATTTTTGTTCCTTTTTCTTTCTCAGGAAGGCTCTGTACGATAGGTTCTTGATGCACTTCTTTTGTTAATTGAGCACTTGCATCCTCAGCTATTTTCAAGACTTTAGAGACATCAAATTCCTCTGCTTTTTATTTCAAAAGAACCTTCTTCTTCTTTTCAGCCTAAAGGGTATCCTTCACCCTTAGTCTCTCATTAAAGTCTTCGACTGGATCAAGTCCAAACTTTGGATCACCTTCTTTTCTCTATTCTTTATCCTTTCTCAAGTTGGCTACAACTTCCTTACTGTACTTAGGCTTCTTCTTTGGATTTGAGCTGGTTTGCGGATCAGAATTTTGAGTAATAAAAAAACGAATGTCTTTGGCTAGAATAGGTGCCGACTAATTCCGAGGAGATTCAACTTCTACATCCTTAACAAAAAGTTTTGAATTTGGATCAAAACAAACATTCAGTTTTTTCAGAGTACTCTTGCTAATCCATGATGGTTTTAGATCTATCAACTTTCCTTTCAAATGAATGTTGCAAAACTTCATACTCTCAAGAATAAACTTTGTAAGGATGGATGGATACATAATCAAATGAGATTTGATTTCCCCTGACTTCACATTCTTAATTTTTCCGAAAACATATCCCATGAGATTCAATTTTCTCATGTTGACAAGATAGTCCAACATGAAGATATCAGAAACTTTCAGAGTTTCTCTATCCTCTTGTCTTGGGATAAGAAAACCGTGCATCTATAGAGCCACAAACCTATTGTCCGGTGAAAGATGAGCCACTTTCCTTTTCTCTTCATTCACAATAAATAGAGACTTCTCGGCACTTTCTCTATTAAACATACCAACCTCTTCTGGTAATATATGGGATGGACAGTAGGAATCACCTTCTATTGAGAAATTCAGAAAATGAGCTGCTTGTTTCACAGACATAGATAACTCTCTATCATACACAACAAAATTGATAGACATTTCTATGTCGAAAGATACGGTTTTATTAAACTGACAAACTTCATCAAAGAGAACTGGATCTTGAGAAACAATCCTTTCAACACACAAATGCTCCCATACTTGAAACAAGATAATCCTCTTGATTGTGGAATCAAATGAATCATAGAAGTATTGTGAAACTAACCTTTCCCTTAAAAGGTCTTTTTCAGAGAAAGCCTTTGAGGACATATCGGCAAGAGTGTTGGCAGAAGACTGAGACATAAGGATGTTGCTGACGAATGATCGTACGATGACTTAAAGCAATGAGGCATAGCTTCGACGTAGATTGTGAAAAAAAAATGACGTGGGTTTGGGGAATGGGGGGTGCTATTTATAGGTGATAAAGGGGTGACCGTTAATCTTTTATGGTCAATATTAGAGGAAAACAGATCAATGGATAGGATTAAAACGAAAGAGAAAAAATTTAAAAAAAAATTAGAAGTACCTGCCGGAGACTGTAAGGTTATTGTTGGTTTTAGTAGAGCTAAAAATAAAACACAACCATATGAAGGAAAAAAACATACCGATGGAAAACAAAGTCATTACCATTAATTAACAAGCTGATGGGAATCAATCTCGTTACCATGAACTGACAAGCCGATGGAAAACAATCTTGTTACCATTAACTAAAAAGCCGATGGAAAACAATCTCGTTACCATGAACTGACAAGTCGATGTAAAACAATCTTGTTACCATGAACGGTCAGTACGATGGAAAAGAAAATCATTACCATCATCGGTCAGTACGATGGAAAAGAATATCATTACCATCATCGGTCGATATGATGGAAAAGAAATTCATTACCATCATCAATCAGTATGATGGAAAATAAATTTATTACCATCATCGGTCAGTACGATGGAGAATAAAATCATTACCATCATCAGTCGATACGATGGAAAAGAAATTCACTACCATCATCGGTCGATACGATGGAAAAGAAGATTATTACCTTCATCGGTCGATACGATGAAGAAAATAATACAATAAAACTATCAATACGATAAATAGAAAAGTAAATGATACGATAAAATTGTCAATATGATAAACAGAAAGGCAAAAATACATACCAGGAGAGTAAACAATTAAAGATCATAAGTTAAAAAGAAACATAGTAAAAAATAGTAAGAAATGTCTTCCCCCTTTCAAAGTGAGTTATTTAATGTAAAGAGAATTATAAAACCTGAAGTAGATATGAATGATTATTTTAATTTAATCATTCTGAGATTCTGTTTTATAAACTCAAATCTATCGGAAGGTAATGGATTGGTAAAAATGTCAACAATTTTTCTTGCATTCCGATGAATTGTAAAACAATATCTCCTTTTTGTGTGTGATCCCTAAGAAAGTGATTCCTAACATCTATGTGTTTTGCACGAGAGTGGTGTGTTGGATTCTTACTAAGAGCTATAGCACTAGTATTATCAAATAGAATTTGGGTTTTGGAGAAACTCAATCCATAGTCAATGAGTGTGTGTTGCATCCACAATTCTTGAGCACATCAACTTCCAGCTGCTACATATTCAGCTTCAGAAGTGGATAGTTCTACTGAGTGTTGTTTCTTGAAGGACCAAGAAACCAGATAATCTCCTAAGAAATTACATGTTCCAAATGTACTTTTTCTATCCATTCTACAACTGCCAATGTCAGCATCTGAAAAACTTTTTCAAACAAAATCATTCCCAGAAGAGTAAAAAAGACCTAAATCCATAGTGCCTTTTAAATACCGAAAGATTTTCTTTAAGGCTTTTAAGTGAGACTCTTTTGGATTAGATTGATATCTAGCACATAATCATATAGAAAAAATTAAGTCTGGTTGACTAGCTATCATGTATAGCAAACTTCCTATCATACCTCTAAAGATTGTTTGATCTACCGATTTCCCAGTTTCATCAAGATCAAGTGTATTTGAGGTACCAATTGGAGTGATAATACTTTTAGTTTTGTCATATCCATACATTTTGAGTAATTCCTTAATATACTTATGTTGAGATATATATGTCCCTTATGGTTTTTGAGAAATTTGAAAACCTAAAAATAATGTTTACTCTCCCATCATACTCATTTCAAACTCATATTTCATTAAATTTGCAAAAGAATCAGTTAAAGATTTCTGATTTGATCCAAATATGATGTAATCAACATAGATTTGAACAATCAAAACATTTTTGTTTTCCATTTTTATAAAGAGGGTTGGATCTATTGTACCTTTTGTATAAATGTTTTGTAAAATAAATCCTATAAGTCTATCATACCATGCTCTAGGGGCTTACTTAAGACTATATAAAGCATTGGTAAGTTTGAAAACATGATCAGGATGTTTTGGGTCTAGAAAACCAAGAGGTTGTTCGAAAAATACTTCTTCTTGAACAAAACCATTTAGAAAAACACATTTTACATCCATTTGAAATAGTTTGAAATTATAGTATTCTGCAAAGGCTAATAGAATACGAATAGATTCAATTATAGCTACAGGAGCATATGTTTCTTCATAGTCTATTCCCTCATGTTTATTATAGACTTTAGCAACAAGTCTTTCTTTATTTCTTACAATGATTCCATTTTCATCACATTTATTTCTGAAAACCCATCTTACACCAATTACTATTGTTTCTTTAGGTCTGTTAACTAAAGTCCAGACTTGATTCCTCTCAAATTCATTTAGTTCATCTTGCATTGATTTGATCCAATCATCATCACCTAAGGCCTCACTTGGACTTTTAGGTTCAAATTGGGAATGAAAAGAATGATGTTGTACTTCATTTCATAAGGAATTTCTGGTCATTACAGGTTGATTTACGTCACCAATGTTGTTATCACTGGGATGATTCCTAAGAAACAATTGATTTGGGTTTTGTAAAGCCTGTTCATCAACATATGGTAGAAAATCTTCTGTGGTAAATGTTTCAGGAATACATTCTTGAACATTTTCCTCATCATAGTGATCTTCTAATAATAGTTGATAAACATTTTTAGAAAACACATCCGAGGATGTAGGATTGGGTTGGTTGAAAACAAAAGGATTAGTTTCATCGAATTTTACATGTACTGTTTCCTCAACAGTACAAGTTTTTTTATTGAAAACTCTATATTCCTTAGAAGTTATAGAATAGCCTAGGAAGATTCCTTCATCAGATTTTGGTGAAAATTTGTGTAGATTATCTTTTTTATTCAGAATGAATACTTTTCATCCAAAAACATTGAAGTATGAAACATTAGGTTTTCAGCCAATCCATAACTCATAAGGGGTTTTATTAAGAAATGGTCTTGTTAAAACACGATTTATAGTATAACAAGCAGTACTAAAAGCTTCATCTCAGAAGTGCTTAGCAATTGAGTATTCACTCAACATTGTTCGAGTCATTTCCTGAATAATATGATTCCTTCTTTCAACAACACCATTTTTCTGTGGAGTTCTTGGGGCTGAGAAATTGTGAGCAATACCTTTCTTACTACAAAAAGTTTCAAAATCTGAATTTTGAATTTCACCACCGTGATCACTATGAATTGTTATCAATGGTAGGTTTTTCTCATTTTTAACTTGGGCTCTAAATGTTTTGAAATAGGAAAAGGCTTCAAATTTTTTTGTGAGAAAGTAGACCCATTTAAATCTAGTAAAGTCATCAACTAAAACAAATACATAGTATTTGCCTCCAATGCTTCCAGATTGTGAAGGACTAAAAAGATCCATTTGCACTAGATGTAATGCATTAGAATTTGAATCTTCATTAATTTATTTAAAGCTAGTTTTATGTTTCTTTCCAAATTGACAAGGATCACAGACTTTTGAAGAATCAAATCTAAGGTCTGGTAGCCCCTTCACAAGTCTTTTCTTTGAGATTTTACTAAGGTTTCTCATATTACAGTGTCATATTCTTCTATGCCATAGCCATGATTGGTCTTATATTGCACTTAATAAGGGTACGTTTTTTCTCCTAAGGTCTTCTAAGTTAATAGTGTAAACATTCTCTTGCCTATGGGTAGATAGAATGAACTCATCCTTGGAATTGTGAACTAGACACTTATCATTTCTAAAACTCACAAGGTATCCTTCATCACATAATTTACTTCTGCTAATGACATTGTGCCTAAGACCTTTAACAGACAAAACATTTGAGATAAGAACTTTTCCAAGAAAAAAAATACTACCTATACCAACAATCTTTACTTGAGAATTATCTCCGAATGTAACTTTTCCACCATTTTTTTGATAACCTTTTCAATGAGATATTTGTTTTTGGTCATGTGTCGAGAACAACCACTATCCACGTACCAAATATTCTTATTGGTACACTTCTCGTTATCCTAAAAAAGAAACAATTAGTTTTTCAGAATCCAAACTTGTTTGGATCCAAAAAATTTAGATAAAAGAATTTTAGGAATCCACATTTGTTTTGAAAAATGAGCTTTATGAAATCCTAAAGATTGAGTTCTGTTAAGAGAACAATCTCTTCTCCAGTGTCCTGCACATTGACACTTAGAACAGAAAGTGGTTTTTGTGGAACAAAATAGTTATTACTAAAAACAGGTTTGGAATGAGTATAACCAAGACCAGAACAATTTCTCAAAGGTATAATTTGAGAATACATCTTGTCAAAGTTTTCCTTCCCATTAGTAATGTTTGACAAACATTTTTTCAAGGAAAAAATTTATGACTTTATTTTTAAAACCAAATTCTTATTTTCCATAACATTTGAATTTGAACTACAGTTAGGCTCTAAAATATTTTTCTTTGAAATTAAATTTTTAAGATCCTTAGAAAGATTATCCTTATCAGATTTGACTTTCTCAACTGCTTTTAAAATACTTTCAAAATCAGAAGATTTCACATCAAGATTTTTAGAAAGATCTGATACTTCTTTAGTCATGATTGAAATTCTAGAATTTGATTTCTCAAGCTTTTCCTTGATTTTAGAATTTTTATTTTCAAGTAATTTATAAAATCTAGATACTTCTTCAAAAGTAGGTAATGTATCATCTTTTGATGATGAAGATTCATCATTTGAAGATTCATAATATATATTATCAGTATAATTTTCATTCAAAGAGACATTTGTAATGGATTCAGCATTGTGTACCTTAGCCATGAGACAATGATCTTAAAATGGAAATCTGGCTATTAGTCTAATATTCCTCTGTCCTGAGGACTCATATTTTGAAGAATCATCTGAAGAATCACTACCACTTGCACTCTAGGTATCATTTTCCTTCAATAATTTCTTTGTCTTATAAAACCTTTTCTTGTTTCTTTGGGAGTGATTCTCCTTTCAGTATTTCCTCTTCAGTAAAGGACAATCAAGCCTTATATGTCCTGCTTTCTTAAATTCATAACAAGTTACCTCTGAATCTTTCTTATCTTTTCTATCTTTCTTTTTGAATCTATATTGGAAGTCTTTCTTTCCCACAATCTTGTTCATCCATCGAGCAAGATTGGCTAACTCATTATCCGAAAGATCACAATCACTTGAATCAGATATAAATTTCTTGGATTTGGATCTTGTAAGCCTTTCAAGTGTTTTAGCTTTAGATGCAAAGGCTACACTTCCATTCCCATTCTTCTTCTTGTTGAAATCAGCATCTCTATTCATTCTTGTCTCGTGCTGTAAATGAGTTCCATAGAGTTCATCTAGAGAAATCTGGGAAACTTTTCTATTTTCATCAATAACTGTTTTTTTGACTCCCATTCATTTGGCATAATATCCATAATCTTGTCTACTAGTGCTTCATCATCAAGGCCATTTTCTCCCATAGACTTTAAGCTGTTGGAAATTGTCAAAAACCGTTGTTGCACTTTACATACTGGCTCTCCATATGAAAAAATAAATCCATGATATTCTGCCCGAAGCATTGCTCTTCTTGTTTCTATAACCTTGGATGTACCAAAATGAGTGACTTACAATTTCTTCCAAATATAGTTGGTTGCTTCACATGAAGATATATGACTGTATATATTCCTGGTCATAGAGCATAATAGAGTATTGTGTACCTTGTAATTCAGTTGATACTCTTGCTTCTCTTGGTTAGTGAAAGTACTGACTTCATTGTCAGGAATTTTGTAACCTCCAGTAAGCATAATAAAATTATCTATGCTAGTATTGATAACGAATGACTTCATACGATCTCTCCAGTACTCGTAATCATTTCCATCAAAGATAGGTGGTCTAGAAGGATTCAGATTTTCTATTGACCCAATATTCATTCTTGTCATCTAAAAACAATATCTTTTCCACTCCACACGTTAGTGTAGTCAGTAAAAAATGAACAAGCAATAAAAATCAGTGGAAAACTCCTTTGATACCAATTGTTGGATCGAATATGTAGATATGTATGTCTATTAGATGGAACAATATAAGAGGGGGGTGAATTGTAGGTTTAAAAACCTTTTGAGTTTTATCACTTAAGATATTAGTTTAAATGATCATAAACTAATACAAATACAAACACCCACAATTGTATTGAATATAAAAGGTATGATGTAATGTAATACTAATGAAATGTAAAACAATTGTATTCAAAATTAACACAATAATCAGAGTCATATAAAAATGAATGATTCCTCCTTAAAGAGTATAGAATCAATCAATACAATATGTAATAGAATGGATGTAATTGAAATAATTACAAATGTATAAGAGATAGAAAGGAAACAAAAACAATTTTCTTTCTAATACAATTAGCAGTGGAAATGTAAAATAATTACAATTCTTTTAACCCAAAGGGAAGCGTTATCCTTTCACCTTGGATAAAAGTTCTGTCTCACCAATACCATGGTTAGCCCTCGATACGATGATCGGACTGTCTGTCTGCCTTTCCCTGGCAGCCCTCGATACGATGATCATAACGTCTGTCTGCCTATCCCCGGTAGCCCTCGATACGATGATTGATCCGTCCGTCTTCCTATCCCTGGCAGCCCGTGATTTTGTAGGTAATCGGAACCTCTGTCTTTCAATCACTTTAATGCCCTCGATACGATGATCGTACACACAAATCAGATGAGATAAGTCACGGTTTCTCTATCTAGAACTTGATAGAAGTAGAGTGTCACAGTTGTTCCAAAAAGTCTCTCATTCAGCATCAAATGACCTCCTATTTATAGGCCTCGGGTTCCAACGGTCATGTTTCCTCCAACGGTCATATTTCTCTGAAAAACGTGGAGGGACTTGGACACTGGGCACCATAACGGTCATATTGAAACAGAAAGCACGACATTGTTTTGATTAGTTTGTAACTAACTCAATGACATCGTATTGGTTAAAACAAGATATATATAGATGATAAACAATAGTACGATTAATATGAAACAAGTGTTTTTGACTAAGTACCAAAACACGTAATGAAAGTATGAATAGCAGAGTCAGTACGGTTACAATTGATAAAGTCAGTACGATACGATTGACAGGGTCAGTACGATACGATTGACAGAGTTAGTACGATACGATTGACAGGGTCAGTATGATACGATTTAAAGGGTCAGTTCGATACGATTGACAAGGTCATTACGATACGATTGACAAGGTCAGTAAGATTAAAAAGACATTTGTGATTTCCAAAACAAAATATAGAAGTCAAAAGAGAACTTTTGACTCAACAGAAATAGACCATAAAAAACACATAGAAGTAGATATAGAGGTCCACCAACTATATAGTGTATAAAAAATTATTTATATCCTTAGGCATATGATAAATATATAGCTCTAACTATATATATTTTATATTTAAAGTTCATATATAGATTTATCTATACTCAAAATTTTCATACAAATTAAATGACTTATTCTATTTAATTCCATTATGAAATTCCATGATCTAAATACCCATCCTAAGAACCTAGATAACAAAATTTCAGAACCTAAGATGTGTTCTATAATCATTATAGGCAGTCATAATGCTCTACTGGTTTCAAATATATTAAATTTAGGTTATTTTTATCTATAAATCACTAAAATAATCATGTGATGTATTATTTCAAACAAGTGCCTTTTTTGGTACATATATTGTTCCAAAAAAATAATGAAACCCCTAATTAATCTGATGGAAGACAAAATTATTAGTCCCAAGGGTTCACGCAGATACACTAATATGGTGTGAAAATGTCTAGAACATATTTTACTAAATAAAACCATCAAATACATATATCCCCTTTTATGTTTTTCAAACCTATATCTCAGTTAATATATAGGGTTCTTAATATAAAACCTCACCACTTAATATCATATGTAATGTTGATAATAAGAGTAAGATAATCAAATAAAAAAATCTATATAGATAAATACTACTATGGGAAATGTTCCCCTTGATACATTTGGTTATTATTAAGAGACATAAAATCCCCAAGAATAATTTTATCATGAATTACAAGTGGTATTTTTTCTTTATCATCAAAGACCCATAGAGAATCCCACACATGTATTGTATCACGATGAATTATTCTAAATCACACTAGATTCTATATTTCTTTATCTTAAATATTCCTTTTATTGAAAGAGTTGCCTTATTTTATATTTATCATTCATTTTATTCTTATTCATTAACATTTATAAAAAAAATTTATGGACATCCAAACATCAAAAAAATTAATATTTAAAACTTTTATAGTAATCCACTTAATATTTTCCATTTTCACTATATTCTAGTTTCCTAAATTTATGAAATGTCAAACACCTTCCTCAGAACTATATATTCAATTCAACCTAAAAAATCAACCCAAAATATTTCTTCAGAATGTACTTGGTCAGTTTCACCTTCACATCCATTCATCAAAAAAATATCAATAATAACATCCATATCTCTATTTTTTAGATGTATAATGTTCCCACACTATATTACTAATGTAGATCCTATAAATTTATTGAATATATGTTGTACCTCTTAAAAATTATTCTCACATAGAGTCTTCAGTAAAAAATATTAAATATTTCTAAATATATCTTTGATTAACTATGTAAATACCTTTATAAAACTCTGTGTCAAATATCTGTAACTCTTTAAAAATCATTTCTTGTATCATGGTCATTTATTCATGAATTCTTAATAATTCAATTTTTAGTGTAATTTGTTCATAATTGAACTTGTCCAAGAATTAAGGAAATTCCCCTGGATATTTCTCCAATACACCTACCTCTATAAACATCAACAGTTATCAAATTAACTTTATTCTGTAGTATTCTTCCAAACAAAACATCCATGTATACATGTTATTTTATTTTTAGCATAGGTTCTTCTTCACCATGACTATAATTTTTATTTCTATTAACAATAAAACGTTTAAGGATATGAAACTCACATACGTTTTCTAGTATATGTATCATTACCCATCCCTTTAATCCTAAAAGTGCTAAATCTATCATTATTTTAATGTCTTTGAACTAACATTTACATGATTAATATTCTTCTGGTGATCAACATCCAATTCATCAATTCATTTCTCAAGAAAAAAATTCATGATGTCCCTTTCTTATATTATGGTAAACTAAGCATCCTAATTTGTGGGTGTCTAATTTTCAATATTAGATATATATTCTAAAAAATATTGCTTCCCACATTAAACATAGAGATTAAAGACATCATTGAAGCCCGTATATTATTTTTGGTGAACATAGTTTCTCTTTTTGATTATATTTCCATTAAAAATTAATATACTCAACCATTTATTCGTAAAACATCATAAAATTACATCACAATAAATTTAATTTCTATCAGTATTTATAGATTACTATATTGTATTAATGTGAGTATTTGTGAATATGTCAAATATTTTGGTGAAATAAAAATTTAGAATTCATTTTATTTTATCATGATAGAAAAAAGTATTCATTACACAATATATAGTTTAGGTTATTATTATAGATATTATTGAAATAATACATGTGTGGGAATGTATAGAATCATAATAATTTTAATTGAATTATTCCAAATTAATTATAATAAATAACTAAACTCATAATTTTTTATTGTTATTCAAGGTTATTTTCATATCACACAATTTTCAAAGAACTTAATTCAGCAACATAAAACACTATAAAACAGATATATTCATTGCAAGGTGATTAGGTCGCCATCCATTTTCTCTACTTCTTCTTATTTATCGTCTACCTTTTCTTAGTTAGAAAAATGATCATGTTCAATTTTTTTGTCTATAACATCCGAACACCTTCAAGATAGTTTTACAAACATAATATACCTATTGTGGTTCTATATAACATTAATTTATATCTTTTTTTCATGTTGAATGAATCATAATGAAACCTCCCTAGGATGTTTGTTACATAGTACCAATAGTTCATCATTTATATTTTCAATTATATAGATAATATGTCAAATAATTTCATTCTAATTCATTTCAGGAAACTAATTACTATATTATTTTATATTTTATTCACACTAATTGAATCCTCATACCATGCTATTTTATAATTTCATAACTTCTTGTTTTCATTCCTAATATATACATGTAAATATAATCTTATGAGGAACTCACATATCATTACTCATAGTGATGGGATTGTTCTATAATTTTTTAATATCTAGTCATCAGAATCCATTCTGATTTTTCAATATAGTTAACTTGGTTGATTAATTTATTTATTTATGAATTATTGTAGTGAGTTCATAATGGGTATAGAGTGGAATTTTATTTGAACACCCTAATAATAAAAAATAACATGGATTAATTATATTATTCAAATAAAATGTACGCATGTTTTTCTCTTAAAATATTGAACAATTTTCACTATAGAAAACACCTCATTGGATGATAACTTAGGTAGGTGATTCTTAATAAATATGGACATGGTATAGTAAGCTGTTGAATCCCCATATATCCACCCCATTTCATGATTGTTGGGTACTTTAATATACCACTTGGTAATTCCTCATGCCATGTTTTCACTATCGATAAGCTAAAACAAATCCATAGATGATCACTTTCAAGAGTTCCATTGAGAATGGACCTCTATGGTGTCTTGATTCTAATGTTATATAATCTTGAGGGTTGGTTGAATTTTTTATTCGCATTACTAGTATTCCATTTTCAAAAATACTTCCACTAGAATATATAATTTACCCAAGATAAATATCCTCATAGTGTGAAAATATATATTTCCATATATTCTTCCAGTATAATTACCAATATAATAATATAATAATTATGATTATACTAATCTTTTTATCTAGACATTTTATCTTTTACTATATAGTTAATTAATCAGAAAACCTTTTGTTTTTTCTTCTAATAATAGATTTTTTATATCATTTTATTTTTTTCCTTATGTATTATCATCCTGAAATTTAGTTTTATGAACCCCCTTCAGAAGCTCCATATTCCTCTTCACTAATTTTATAATCTTTCGTATATACTTATTTTTTAACTAAATTAATTTTTAATGGAAAAAATATAACACTCTTCCCATCCCAATCTATATTGGATTGTCAATATCCCCATGAAGATTTTGTTTGATACCAACATTAATTTTTATAGGGAATAAAATTATCCCACAAATTGATTGTAAATTTAAATTTTCAATTTTGAATGAAACACTCATCACACACTCCATAATTTTCTATCTTCTCCCGTTTTCATCATTTTTACTCAGAGTATACAATGAATTACTTAGGGAAATGGATGAATAAACTTACCTATGAAATTATCCATACATTAATCATCTTTATGTAATCATGATCCATGATTAATTTATAAAACACTAAGGATAAAATAGATTTCAAAATATTATAGAATATTTTCAGGAATTTCTTTTAAAAAGGTCATAAAAATTCTATCATCTTATTTCCTACACCCATCTCAACAAATTGGTTAAATAATTCAAACATAAAAAAGGTAATACCCCTTCAAGAATGTTTGTTTTATTTTTCATCAAAAATGTATTTCTTATATTTTGATTAAAATTTATTTATAAAATATGATATTATGGTAAAAATACTTGATAAATGATCTATCTATCAATTTCCATAATTTCAATTTCTGGGATATTTTTCTTCAAACTCTATTAGTTCCAGAATCCTAACATCCAAAGTTTTAATATCATTATCATCTAACACTAATGATTTAGAGTGTAAATATTCCACTTAAATATATGAAATATTTTTATTCACTAGATCCATTAGTATCCACATTTAAGAGGTAACCTGCATCCAAATTTTTTTATCAATGTTCGTAACAATTGGTGTGTGATAGTAAGGTAATGCACTATCAATTCATATAAAATATTCTATGATGGAAGAAATTTAATAGTTGTAAAAAATTTAAATAACTCATTTTTAGGTCTCCATTATAATTATATTTCTTATAATTCCCTATTTAATGAAAATAATCAAAACATATATGTCAAAAATGTTTACCATATGTTGTTTCATAATTTGAGATGTATGATTGATAAATATCTCTCAATTCTTAAACTATTTTAAAATCAACTCAATTTTACATCATGAATTTAAACATGATTTTCTATTATTAACCATCTATGGGAGACATGTAATTATTATTTCTTTCAATTTTTACATGGTATGTAAATATCTTCTTGACCTCCACTAACAAGGAACAATAACTACTCAATTATTATTTGTAACAACCCCACTCCAACAACCAAGAGTAGGTGTTTAACATTTCACATTGACATAGGATATAATAGATCAAATTAACGTGTAAAAGCAGTTTATTAATCATAAATTATTCTATAAATACGTGATTACTATTTTAAATAAAAAATTAAATATAATACATGACAAAAGAAAATTTTATTCATCCTTATAACTCATTAAATGGTTCCTTCATTATTTTTTTGCGGGAAAACAGGGGTAATCTCAACTTCTCAGAAATGGTTTTATAAAAAGGATGTTATAATTTTTAAATACCATATAATAAATTTTGATAGGTAAATAATTGGAGAAAATGAAATATGATCAACAACCTGAGCTTGAAATTTATCCATAGATAATATCAATATACAATTTAATGGTTAATAATAATTAAATTCTCAATGATGGAAATGAATTATGTTTAATTTCTTGATAAACTATTTATTCCAATATAATTAAAATTATGGGTTTCTATACACCATAAGACATTTGAATAAGTCTATAAAAATATCCTTTCTCATAAGACAAGTAAATTCATCATAAGGAATGTTATTTTTGGGTCACAAAAATCACAACATCTCTAATGAATTTCTCATATATTTAACGATTAGCTTATTTTATATACAATATTCCTTATAAGAAAATATGTATAAGTAAATAACATGGAAAATAGTGATTTCCTAATCAAATGGAATAAAATTAATATTTAAACACAATATGTAGAAATGTTATATTGTTTATGGAATAATCATATAAGTGATACTATAAATATTTATATGTACGTTAATATAATGTCAAATGAAATATGTTCATAAAAAATTGAATATGTTAATAGAATATTACTGAATTATAAGTTAATAAGAGATAAAATATAGACATCGTTTCGTAAGAAATGTTTATTTTGTATTAAAATTTGGACCTTTGGAAAATATGAAAAAATTTGATTGAATTATTATTATAAGTTTTCACCAATAACAGTTTATTTGTTGAAATATTGAAACAATATAAAAGAATCTTAAGAGCATAAAAAGTTATGAAAGAAATAAAATTAAAATTTCATATAAAAATAGAATGGTTGAATTAAACTAATGTAAAAAAGTCAAGGATAACATAAATTTCCCTCAATAAATCATTTATTTAAATAAATAAAATTTAAAAAATGTTTTGGAAAAATATGGGCATTTTAAAATTATAATTGATCAAAAAGTTGAATAAGATTGTATTTTCTTTTTAAAAAATTATTTTATTGATTTAATAGAGAAAGAGAGTAAATATTAGAATAAATCATTGAAAATAATTAAATTATTGTAATATGATAAAATATATGGACATAATGAATAATAGAGTATAAGATTCCATTAATAAAAATTAATGCAATCACAAAAAAATTGAGATTGTAAAATAAATTCTTAAATATCTTGTAACATTTTAATTATAACTCAATAAATTACTTTACTACATTTTAACCATAAAATTCAATTATTAAATATATATTTATTTCATATTCTTAAAATAGGAATTATATACACCATATTAATGAAAATAGGAGAATAATACAAATTATGTCTTTATGAAGTAAAAATTGGGACGAAACTCGATGCCTCGTGCTTCTACTTAGTTTAATGTAAATTAATCTCTAGTATAATAGTTCATAAATTTTTATTAATAAATATAATATATATATTCATATTTATAATACCATATATTATTCTGTTATAATATTTTAACCCGATTTCATTAATAATATTTCATTGTTTTCATTTTTTCATGTGATAACTATTTAGTTTTTTCAGGAATATTTCTTCATAGAAGTTCTATTTATTTTTCTTAGTATGTAGTTTTATCACATATAAATTAATATTAATGTTATAAATATAATATATATTCATTATATATTTATATTTAAAATCATACATGAAATGTATGATAGAAAATGATTCGCATCGCTTTGTAGTGGTGTAATCCACACATTCATATGCGGGGCGTCATCATTTATTAATTGGTTGAAGTTTCAGAAATTAGATGGTATATTATAATTATAAATTCATAATAATTTTATATATATCATATATATATATATATATTATTCACATCATTATGACTATACACATGAGTTGGTGATGGAAAAAATTACATCAGTTCTCGAGGATGTAGTTTTCCATACACAAGAATGATGGTTTTGTTTCCCATTTTATAGAGAATAAAATGGATAAATATTATTACAATATCTTTATAAATCTTTATTATATTATAAATATTGTATTTATTTTATTGTAACACTTATGACATTATTGAAGTTTGTAAAAGAACAATAAAAATGAATGTGTTTGGTTATGATGGTTACCTCTTCCTTGAAACGCCAACTTTAGATCTCCCTTTAAGGACCCTGGGGATATAAATTTGGTAATAAAAATCCTTTATAAAATTGATAATTAAGTTTTAGGTATATTTTTATAGGTTTTTTTAGAGTAAAATTACTTAAGAGGTGTGAATAATTAAGGGGATTCATTTATTTTTTATATGTGAGGAGAGGGAAAACGTGTTATTTTTTGAAGTTTTAAAATATTTTTATTTCACATTATTGAAAAAAATGTATCAAAAATAAAAAATAATAATTATTGATAAGGTTATGGTAAAAAAAACTCCACCAATAGTGTTTAGAAAATTTTTTAGTTCATTTTTTTCATTATCATTTTAGATTAACCCTAGGTAAACCTATTTTAACATTAACCATGGTAACCAATTTTTATTATTTTTAATATTCATAATTTTCAAATGTAAAATTGAACTACATAAAAAATTCAATTATAATTATAAATATGGAAATCGTTTTATCAAATTCCAATCCTGGAAGTAGAAGAAGTTAATATAAAAAAGTGAACTTTAAAACATGATGAAAGATGGTTGTTCATAGAAATGAATTTTTTGAGCATAAGAGCATATTACATTATCTCTATGTCTAGTAACCATCATTATTCGAATATAAATACAGATATTTATATATATAATATATATATGTCAATTAAATAATTACTTATTAGGGGTTATTTTATTTCATTAAAATGGGAAATCCTTATGCACTTAGACATAGTAATATGGAAAATATATATTTCTCATCTAAATGATTTTCTCTTTAGTACTATTTAAAAAAGAATAAATACATTTTTAATTATAAATATCATGAAAAAAATTTGTAAATTAATTTTGGATTACTTAAGAACTATATTTCCAATTATTCATGGAATCTTATTTCTAAGGAGAAATTTAAAAAATTCTTTCTATGATTATTTTTTTGTACTGTTTTTAAAATTAGGGTTCAGCATATAAAGTTAGAATTTTTATTCCATGAAATATATAAAAAATTACTTGTACTATATTTTATTAATATAAAAAATTTTAATTATGATAATGGAAGCTATTGTGTTTCATAATTCCCTCATTTGATAATTTAAAACATGATATATTCAAAGATTATACTTTTTGGAAACAATGAGGGTACTTCTTCATAGAATACCGAAGTTCCCATATTACTTTTTATCTTTAAATTTTTTTATAAATTCCCTTTACTAGTTATGTCATCCAATTTCAAAACACTTTTTCCCCAATGTTAATAATCAATAGATGCGCTTAAAAATAATAAATATCATGTTATAATTATATTTCTCTAGAGGTGAAAATATGAATTGGGTGTGGATTATATATCCTTAACAATGTTATATGGAATATATCATGTAATTTTGAGAGGCTCTATGTCATATAAAATTGGTAATCTATAACTAAATTATTTTTATTCTTTCATATGGTATAATATACCTAGGGCACAATTTCCGTTTCTTTTCGAACCATAGAACACTATTCCATAGATAACATTCTAGAAAACCTGATATCCCACTTTAATTTCCATATAATTCCTTAATTATCAATATATATTTATTTTATACATTGAGATCATTTAATATGGGCTGGAATATTATGTATGTACTTCTTTTTACCTCCAAAAATTCTTAGTCTTATAAGAATAGTTTAACTAACTCCATCCTAAAAAGTTTAATTATGAAATATTTAACCATACAATTCTCTATACAACACAATTTTATTACATGAATTAAATCTATTTTTATAAGAAATTTACACCAAATATAAATAATGACCCATGTGCCTTAAATCTCTAGTGATGATATAGAGACCCTACATTTCTTATATTTATTTAATATAATTTTAGTGATAACAATCATAATAAAATTATACATATATGATCCATAGTTTTAGTATCTGGAAAAAACTAAGACTATAAATAACATTTACAACAAAAAACATTTAATTAATTCCTTCTTCTCTACCCTCTTATTGGATCTTGTAATATCCTTAGTACATGTAGTAACCTAAGGATATAAATAACAAAGTGTTGAGATAAAATCCCATTAATAGTATATATAATACATTAAACAATATAAAATGGGATGATAATAGTCATTATCTTCATAACATGGGAATATGATCATAATGCTGAGAGGAATCATTAAAAAAAGACATGGGATGTGGAAATGAAAAAAAATGAAACATCATTTATTAGTTATTAACTACCACACATAGTTGTGAAAATGATCTAGCATTCTTTTCACACATCATTTCAATTTAACTCATGAGATTCAATTATTTATCCACTATATTATAGGGTTGTATAATTTTGGGTGCACCCATCACATTCAAACCTTCATATTGTGCTATATAATTCTGGCTACACCCATCACATCATAACATTTTCATTATCATTAATTCCTCATAAGAAATATATAAATAAGGAATATAAATAACCCATGAAAATTATTTGGTTTCATCTCATAATAATACTTTCCTAAACTTTGGGTTCTCAAAATAAAGAGGGATTAACATACCTGATACAAGAATCATAAACCATCAGTGAGAAGTAAAAGTTGTGTATTTGAAAGAAGAGTACTTTTGGAAAAAAATATTATTTCACATAAACTCTAGTGTAAAACAATTATATCCCATAAATATCAGGATAAAGTTGAAAATTTTATTTTTAAAGAGTAACTATACAGAAAATGGAGTGAAAGAGGTAGAACCCAAAGAAAGAATGTTGGGTTTGAGAATTTCCACTTACCTTGTATCTGAATAATTTCCTAAAATTATTGTCATGTGTAATGACATTATATTCACTAATTAGAAATAAAATAACCTTTTATACATTAATATGGTTCATTATTGTTCATTAAGTTCTTTTATGGGCCTTTGGATGAGTTATAGAGTTTAAATCCATTGTTCGAAAGTGTTCCTTTTCTTAGTTTTCATGAACGATTAACTTGTACACCTGAATGGAAATTTATTTAAATCATGGATAATCATAAAAAACTGATATCACATGTTATTAATGATACTCCATGAGTTTAAATGATCTTTCAATGAATTTTTTTATATACCATGTGGATGAATAATTAATTAAAATTAAATGATCATTTTTTTAGGTAAATTTGGGCAATTTTTGGATCACAATGAACATGTTTTGTTTTATTAATTAGTATTATGAATAAAATTATTTACAGAAAATAAAAGGGGTTAAAAATACCTAAGAAATATATCTTCAACCATTTAACGGTTTCATTGAATGCCGTGGAGGATTTTAATGAAAATGTATGTGCATTGTCCATGATGTCGGTAAATTAACACATCACAGGAAACGATTTAATTTTATTAACAAAGAGTATAATGAATAAGCATTCATTAACAAGATACTATACCATTATATCAATCATACTTGAGTAATCATGAAATTTTGATAACATAAGTTAAGGATAAGAGAAGAAAAGAAATTAAATTTCAAAGTAAATTTAAAGAAAATAGGTAGATGAGTTACCTCTTCAATCCTCCTCCTATAATCCACCTTTTGGATCCTAGGATTTTTCTTTTGGTGAGACCAAGATCTCATGGACTTTGGGGTGGTATAGAGGATATATTTGGGTATAATTTGGACAAGGATTGATGCTTGAGAGGTGTGAATTAATGAAGGTGTGAGGGGTTTTATTTATATTGGAGGGGAGAGGAGTTTTCTCAATATTATATTAATTAATTTATTATTTCTCCACAGGACAAGAAATAGTGATTATTCCATTACCAATAATAGTAATAAGGGCATGTGAGTTCGGACCAATAGGGTTTACATTAGCATAATATCATCCATGACTCTGTAATTAATGAATTTAGTTTATTTTTTAAAATATAGTATTTCCCTACTCATCAATAATTTATGTATTTTAGAAAAATCCCAAAAATTCACCCTAGACATTTTTCGATGTTTAGAATCCAAAAATGAACTCAATTTTTCAATAAAAATCTATATATGATTAATTTAATTTTTATTTGAAATCACATTTTACTTGAAAAATAAAAATTTTAAAATTAATACTGATTTATAATCCATTTAAAAAATATATAAGGTCTTATATAATTTTCTTAAAACTAGAAGAAAAAATATGGTTAATTTATCCTCGAATTTTAGGATAATATTTTATAAAATTAATTAATTAATTATAATTATTTATTTATAACTTATAAAAAATATCAATACTTTTATTGTGGTCATATTGTCATTTATAAGATTTCTAACTTTTATTTATACATTAATGGGTGAGGTTACTATTATTTTAGAAGATTTACTATTTAGAAGGAACAAATTATTATTTTTAAGGGTATGTTACAATTCATAATGGTATGTTACTATTCATATGGGTAGGTTATAATTCATGAAAAATTAGGTTTGTCCTATTGGACTCAAAATATCTTATAGATCTCAAATTTGTATGTCAAGTTTTCAAAATTCAAACCACAGAAGTCCCAAATTTATGTTTAAAGGTTACATAGTTGTTCATTTAAGCATGATGTGGAATTTTGTTTCCGAATGTAATTTGATATGATTATGACATTACTATAAGAAGTTAGAAATTGTATTTATAAAAGTTTGGGTTGTTAAATTTTCCTCCCTTTTGAAATTTCTACCTCAAAATTTTGTTTTATATAAACAGATGAGGGTACTTCTCTCTAATCACATCCTCTAGTTCCCAAGTTGCTTCTTCATACTTATGGTTCCTCCACAACACTTTGACAAGGTGGGTTGTCTTGTTGTGTAGGACTTTATCTCTCTAGTCCAGGATATTTATTAGATGATCCTCATAAGAGATATCTTCTTCCAGTTGTAACACCATTTTGTTCAATACATGTGAATGATCTGGTATGTACTTCCTCAGGAGTGATACGTGAAACAGATCTTGAATTTGTGCTATATTTGGTGGAAGTTCAAGATGATATGCCACAACTCTTTTATGGTCAAGGATCTCGATGTGGCCAATGTACCATGGGCTTAGCATCATTTCATTCAAAACTGCATGACTCTCTTCTATGGTGATATTTGAAGTAATAATTTATCTCCAATGTTGAACACTATGTCCTTTCAATGGTTATCAGCATGGCTCTTTTTCTTACTCAGATGATCTTTAATATGTTTCTGGATGACTTGGACATTTTCTTTCATCTCTTTCACAATATCTGGTCCAAGTATCATTTTTTCCATCTTCATCTCAATAGGTTGGAGTTCTTCATTTCTTTCAATAGAGAGCATCATATATCGCCATCTTACTGCTCGAGTGGAAGCTATTATTGTTTGAGAACTCAAATAGTGTGAAATGTTGGTCCCATAAACCTTTTAATTCAAATTAGTTTAGTCTTATTATGTCTTTAAGCATCTAAAAAGTACATTCATATTGGATATTAGTTTAGGGGTGATAGGACATGCTAAAATTAAATTCAGTACTCAAAGGATGTTAAAGACTCCTCCAGAATTTATGTGTGAATATTGGATCACAATAAGAGAAAATCAATAGTGGAACACCATATAATCTTGCCACTTCCTTCACATATATAATTTCAAGTAGTTAAAATGATATCTCTTCATGAATAGTAATAAAATGGGCAGTCTTTGTGAGTCTATCAACCACAACCCATATCGTATTATTTCTCATCGACGTCTTTGTGAGACTCATGTCAAAGTCCATAGTGACATTCTTCCATTTCTAAAAGGTTATATTCAATGCTTGTATCATCCCTTTTGTCTTTTTAACTCTAATTTAAGATTTTGACATACCAATCCCCTTGAGATATATTTTTAAATATTCTTCTTCCTGTTATCCCACCAGAAGTGTTCTCAAAGATCTCAGTGCATCTTGGTGCTACCAAAATGGATAGAGTATGTTAAGCTATGTTCATTTACCAATAGATCATTCTTTATCATGGGTGATTAAGGAACACAAAGGTGCATTACAAAACCAATCCACCCCTTCATCATTTATATGGAACTCATGTTTCTTCCCCTCCTTTACTACATTCTGCTTCTTTTTTAACTTCAGATTATTCCATTGTTCCTCTTTAATCTTCTCTTGGATAGATGGTTACACAATAATTTGGTTAATGTAGTCTGTATCCCCTACCCTTATGGTTTCAAAATCCATACTTTGAATATCCAAAAATATAGGGTCATTCTCAGTCCATAACATTGATAGATTTGAATGTTCTTTTCTACATAGATCATTAGTTAAATTTTTCGCTTTTACAGGATGATAGTGAATAGGGAAATCATAGACCTTGATTATCTCTAACCATATCATTTGATGCTTGTTGAGATCCTTTTGTGTGAATATATACTTTTTAATCTTGTGGTCAGTTTATATGTCATACTTCTATCCATAAAGGCTTTATTGCCATATTTTCAAGGAAAAAATCATAGCTGCCATCTCTAGATCATGTGTCGGGTCGTTCTGCTCATGGATCTTCAAATATGTTGAGGTGTAGGCTATCACATTATCATTTTTCATGAGTACACAACCCAATCATTTTATTTAAGCATCACTGTATATCACAAAACATTCTACACTTTTCTAAATGTGAGTATAGGTGCACTGATCAGCCATATATTTAGCTCCTTAAAGATTCCCTCACATTCTTCCACCAAAAAACACATTATACCTTTCCCCATTAAGTTAGTTAGCGGTCTTGATAATAATGATAAATGTCTCACAAAACATTTATATTACACATCAAATCCCTGAAAATAGCGAATTTATATGACACTATAGGGTCTGGTCCATTCCTCAATTGCCTTTGTTTTTGAAGGGTCCATAGAAATCCTCTCACTTGTGATCACATGTCCTAAAAACATGACTTGCTATATCCAAAATTCACACTTTCTGAACTTTACATACAACTTACCCTTTCTAAATGTCACAATCACATGTCTTGTATGTACTTCATGTTCCTCCTTTCTCTTGGAGTATATGATAATATCAACGATAAACACTACCAAAAATTTTTCGAGGTAATGTCTAAAGACTTTATTCATAAAATCCATGAATGTGGGACGGTCATTAGTATGTATGAAAAGGGAATCAACAAAAACTCATAGTGCCCAAACCTATTATGGAAAGAATTCTTCTGAATATCCTCCTTCACCTTTTGATGATGATATACAGAATGAAGATCCGCCTTTGATTTGTATTGAGGTCATCTTAAGTGGTCGAACAATCCGTCAATCCTTGGAAGAGGATACTTGTTCTTTATGATGATCTTGTTGAGTTCTAGATAATAGATAAATAGCTGTATTGTTCCATCCTTCTTCATCAAAAAGATTACTAACACACCCCTAGGGTGATGCACTATGGCATATGAAACATTTGTCAGAATGCTCCTGCAGCTACTTCTTTAACTCCTCCAGTTCGATAGGAGCCATCCTACAGGGACACTTTGAGATATGAGTAGCTCCGTGTATGAGTTCTATAGAGAGCTCTGCAACAAAATCTAGGGGAAGATTGGGTAACTCTTCACTAAATACATCATTGTATCCCCTCATGATGGTAATTTACTCTTCGTTAACACTTTTCATTGACTCAACTGTTTGACCAAGGTATGCCTCTTCACAGGGAATCAACACCCACACCGTCGAGGGATTTTTCAAAGTAGATTCATGATCTTCCTTCCATTCTTAATGGAGAATAGGATATATTGGAATATGAAAAAATATTTCATTTTCTTGATAGTTTTAATGTTCTCTATATAATGAGATCCAATCGATTCCCATTATAGCATCGAATTCCACCAAGGGATGTATTACAAGATTCACCGGAAGAATCTTCCCACATATGCCAATAAGAGAAGATTCAAACACTTGGGTTGAAATGATTTCACCACTTAGTGTTTTTATAGATATTTCTACTTCAAGGTTGTGTGGATTAGATTCTACAGTTCTAGAAAAATTGTTTGATATAAATGAATGCATAGAACTTGAATCAAATAAGACTTTTTCCATTCTTGAGTCAATAGTAAGTCTACCTTGTATGACATCATTATCTTGCTCCACATACATAGTAATGATGGTATAATATTTCACATGTTTTATTGGATTTAGTGGTTTCTTATGTTTATTACCCTCTATGACTCTAGGTTTAGTGCACTAGATTACATAGTTCTCATTCTCCCAATAGTTTTAGCATCAGACCATGGGTGGTTCTCTCCTTTCTTCCACCACATTCTCCAGCCTTCTCATGTATTTTTGACACTCTTAAGCATGGTGTCCTTATATCCTACACATGAATCATTTCCTTGACCCTTTTAGGTAGTTCCCATTATGAATCTTCTCACATTTTTGGCATGTGGGTGGTTGTGATTTTTTCACACCATTATAATTAGATCCCCCGACATTAAACTCCATCTTTCTTTTATTATCAGGGTAGTCATGGGACCATTCTCCAAACTATACCACCACTTTGATGGAACATCGAAAAACATATTTATAACTCCCGAAGTCTCAAATTTTAAGAGCCTTTAGAAGGTTTAGTTTTTATCCACTAAAGAATCAATCAATTTTTCTATCATTGTTGATAACAAAACATAAATTGTACCTTGAAAGCCTTGTGAAATTAGCTTTTTAGGCCGTGATATACTTTCCTTCCTTTTTATTGATCTCTATGAATTCTATATAAATCTTTTTATGTTGATTTATTGGAGAATACTAATGAAGAAACATGATCTTAAATTCTTCTCATTCCATCTCTTCAATTCCATATTTCGGCTTCGTGTTCTTAATCAAAGCCCACCATTATCGGCATCTCCATCTAGATGATAAATGGCTAGTGTCACATTCTCCATCTCAGAATAGTGAATCATAAAAATATATTTTCCATGGAGTTGACCAACTATTCCAAAATTAGTGGATCATAAGATCCCCTAAATATCGATTGTTGTTTCTGCATTAAACACTCAATAGTCAATTTCTCCCTCTCTAGTGAAGGTGGATGTTCCCAATATTCAGTTTATTATTAACAACATGAGATAGTTGGGAAAGCATCACTATGAGTTTTTGAACTCCACCTACCAAATCATTGGGGTATTATTTTTGAAATCGTTTCATTGGCCCTCGCACAGGTTGTTGGCCTGGTTTCTCTTAATTCCCACCATTTTCTAGATTATATAAGGGTAGAACAAAACATAAGTCAACAAGGCATGAATAAATAACATATTCATTTCTGAAACATTCAATAAAATAATATCTTCTAGAATCCCTATGTTTATAGAAGCTTATTATGTGCATATTTTGACTTAGTCTCATACTCGATATTTTCTCTAGTTTTTACTAATCCTAATTCCCAAATACACTAAACCTTTCCTCTAATAACAACTATAGAGAACCTACATTTCATAGATTACTTTTACATAATTTTAGTGATAAAAAAAATAAAAATATTATACATTGAATATACAAAGGTATAATTTCTTGGGAAAACTAGGACCATACATAATATTTACAACACAAAACATTTATTTAGTTCCTTCTTGTCTAGCTTCTTATTATCTAATGACCTCTCCTTAGTACATGTAGTCTCCAAAAGATATACATCAAAAAAGGGTTAGATAAAATCCCAATAAGAGTATATATAAGTACCTGAAACAACATAATATGGGATGAGTATAGTCATTATAATCATAACATGGTCATGGGATCATAATAATGATAGGAAAAATCAATAAATGACTTGGAATGTGGAAATGCATGAAAAATTAAAATCATGACTTAGTGGTTAACTACCACACATAGTAGTGAAAAAATATACAATTATGATCACATATAATTTCACTTTGTCATCTGAGATTCAATACTTTACCCAATTTATTGGAGTGTTGTACAATTCTGGGTTCACAAGTCACATTCAAAAATTCATCTTGCACTATATATTTTCAGGTGCACTGGTCACATCATAACATTTTAATTATCATGCAAGAAAATGAGAATATATGTCAATAATGAACATAAATAACCCTTGGAAAGGAATGGGTTTCATCTAATTATAACACATTCATAATATTTGGGTTCCCAATATAAGGATGGAATAACATACTTGATACATGAACCATCAACCCATAGTGAGAAGTAAAAGTTTTGTTTTTGAAAGAAGAGTTATTTTAGAAAAAATTTTGTTTCACATAAACTCGATTAAAAAATAGGTATATCCAAAAAAGGTAATAAAATGATTAAAATATTATTTTTAAGGAGTATCCATATATAAAATGGATTTAAAGAGGGATAACCCGAAGAATGAACGATGGGTTCGATTATTTCCCATTTACTTGTTTCTGAATGCTTTCTTCACTTTATTTGCATATATAATGAAATTATATTCATTAATTAGAAATACTGAAACCTTTTATATATGAATATATTTAGTTATTGTTTTATTAAGTTCTTTTATGGTCATTTGTATTAGTTATAGAGTTTGAATTCATTTCTCATGAGTGTTCTTTTCTTTAGTTTTCATGAACGGTTCACTTGTACACATGTATGGAAGTTCATGTATAACATGGATAAAAATAAAAAACTGATATTACATCTTATTAATGATATTAAATGAGTTAAAATTATATTAAAATGAATTATGTTATTAACAATGTGGATGAATCATTAGTTAAACTATAATGATGATCGTTCTATGTTAATTTGGGTGTTTTTTTATCAAGACAAACATGTTTTGATTAATCAATTAGTATTATGAATAAAAATTGTTTTAGGAACATAAATGGTGTTGAAAATATATAATAGAATCTTTTATAAACCATTTAATAGTTTCATTGACAGTCTTAATGTATTTGAAGGAAAATGGAAGTGCATCGCCCATGATGTAGGTAGATTACCACATCATGGGAAACGATTTCATTTTATTAACAAAGAGAGAGGGAGGAGTCTAACACCCCGACCCTAGTTACCCAGAGTCAATTCATTATTCCATAAATTTTACATGATCAAAATATATCAATCCTCGAAACACCATTTATTTTATTAGCCTTATAAGTACTAGATTCATACAAATGTTTTATATTACATCATAAAAAACAACTATGTGTCCACATTGAACACACTCATATCCCTTAAACTATCCCTATAGTTCAAGCATAATATACTTCTTCCACATCTTGGGAAAAATAAAACATAATAAAGGGATGAGCTCAGATGTTTGGTAATGATAACAACATACCAAAAACTATCATAAATGAGCATAAACATGTAAAGCATTGTATAAGACTAAAACACAAGCCTTTTAAATATTAACTTCATCATAATATGAAAATTATAAATCAAATAATTCCAATTACTTATTCACATTGATATTATAGTAGTATAATAATCACATGTAATATCAATAGATAATTTCATAATGATGGAATGCATAATGCTGGACATCATAACCACATAGTCAAGGCCTCGTGTCAAGACTTGAAATAAGATTTTTTCAAGGCCTTGTGCCAAGACACAAGTTTGTATCATGAGACCTACTGATGCATTGAGAAGATATACTTGACTCCACCCATCACTTACTATGTCTAATGTATTCGTCATATGAAAAGGTTGCAACATAAACTAAACATTCATATTAATACTAGCATACGAAATGTCAATATTTTAACCACAAACCATGAATGGTATAAAAATTGCACATCCACAGTAAAACATAACTCATTCTATACAATATGGAATATTTTATTATAATAAATCAACCAAAATCATGACTAATGAATGATATTGACATAGTTGAAAATAATCAGTAAAAATATTTAAAAGAAATATCCCTTTTTAACATTTAAAATTATCTCTATTTATCAAGAATCTGTTTAAAAGATATTTTTTGAATCAAAGTGTCCCAAACTACATTGAAACTTTGGAATGAAATTTTAATTTTAATACTTCCATTTCAATATAAATAAATCCTTGAAACCATTTTTAAAACATGGACATTAATGAGAAAGAATTCGAAGAATAAATCTTTAAAACATTTGAAATGATGTTTTATTTAGAGTTCCTAACCAAATGAGAGATTCTTGAATTCAAATAATTGAGGTAATAAAAAATTTATTATATCTTGAGAATAAATGGATTCATTATATACTATGTAAAATTACATTGTGTACACCATATAAAAGTGAATTGGCATATAACATCAAAGAAGTCTCAATTGAATGTAAATTGAGATGAAATCCCTTATAAAGAATGTATCATTAAGTAAAGGATAAATCAATTACATAATTATGTGTGAAAAATATAAATACACGCAATATGATTAGATATTCAGTGTTAATAAATCATTGTACATTCACAAATATTCTTATAAAAACAACACCAATGACTTGGATGTTTAACTCAATGAATGGAAATTGAGTTAAGATTACTCTTATTAGATTCATATCGATGACTTGAGAATTTATCAAAGTAGTGATTATGTATATAAAAAATATATCCAAAAAATGGGAGTATAAATTAATACATTAAAAAATAAATAGTTATTTCACACATAATCATCGAGTGAAATAATCAATGAAGTTTGTGTAAAACCCAATGAGTGGAAATTGAAACTAGTAATTCCCTTACCGATTTGGTATCTTATGAAACATACACCCCATGAGATAAGGATAATAGAATCAAGATCTAAATACCCATAAATTAATGTTCATTACATGAAAAATACAATCATGGGAAGGAAATACACCACACAAAAGGAAATGGTGGAAAATATAGCATGAATCTTACAGGGATAAGAAGTTAGATGAATACCCCTTACCTTGTAATTTTTATTATTATAGGTTAGTATAACCTCATGTATAATGGTGAAATAATTTTTATTACATTATATAATAACCACATACATAAATATGATATCATATATGATCTTCTAATATTTATTTATTAATAATATTTCAGTAGTATCATTGTTTTGGGTGTTAACAGATTCGTTTTCCATTGTATAGTTTTTTATGTAGGTCAATCTTGATACGGAGAGGATGTATTTGATTCATATACAGAATTATATTAAGTTCTTAAACATTATTTGTAATCCTAAAATGAAAATTATTCTTGAATTTTAATGATGGGGAATGAATCTCATTGTGTTCGTGGAGACGGTAATTCGTACGTACGCACGAGCTACAATACCATTCTATTAACGGTGAAATCGTATTTAATTGGATGATATATCATATATAAAGAATCATTAACATGATATATTTTTTATTTACATCAATTATAAACATTATTATACCCATCCATATGATGAAGTGTAGAATAACAAACTACACCACGACGTGGACATGGTAAGCTATACGTACGCATGTATGGTGAATTTGTCATTCATAGGATGGATAGAGAATGAATATGGTTTTGAAATATTTATAATAACATCAAATAATTAATAATGTACTGGATTTATTATTTTGGTATGGAAACAATGAAGAAATAGTATGTAGAAGAAGAAAAGAACATTGAAAGATGTGATATATTATTACTTCTTCTTCGAGTGCTTCCTTTTGATTTGATCAAAAGGCCTCCTTATGTTGGATTTTGATCAAAGTAATTCCTATAGGATTAATTGAGTGTATTTGGGAGGATATTTGATCAGGATGTTTCCAATCTAAATGTCTTTGGATAAGTGATTTTGAGATAATGAGAAGTACCCTTTTATAAGAGAGGTGAGGGCCACTTTAGGAAAAGATTGAAATATTATTTTATTATACACTCATATACGGTTTATAATGGCTCAAAAAGAATTTATGTTGATTATAAGGTAGGGATAGTTCACAGGACTCTCAAAGAATAGGTTTTAGGATGGTTTGTGTCACCATATTAACCTTATCATTTAGATTTAACTCTTATTTAAATAGTTTAACTTTTACCATGTATTCTGGTATTATTATAATAAATGGTTAATAAAGATACTATAAAAAGACAAGAGAACCCCAAGTGGTTAATTTTTGATATATATAACTATATTTATGTTTTTTTATGAAAATTATATTTTTAGTAATATTATATCAAGTAATAATATAGTATTGTTTTTAAAAACTCATTTATGTAAATTATGACTCTATTTAGTATTTTGTTTTTATGAAAGTCATAACGACTTTATAAATTTGAAAAAAAAATTATTTAATAAACACTAACATTTCATATTAACCTATAAAATTATTGGAATACATCAAAAGTCTTGATTTAAAATTATATTAATATTTATAGTATCAATTAATTTAATCATTCGATAATAAAATAATTCTTGAATCATCATTATGTCATAAATAAATTTAATTATTTAATTTCTAAAAATATAGAGAAAATACCATTATGTAGAAAATAATTTTATATTTCTAATGAATATTTATAGTCGAATTTATCTTATGTATAACCCTATATTCAAAATGTATTAGTTATTAAACATTGAATTCAACACTTTTAACTCTTCTTTAAATAAAATAATAATAAATGTCCAAATCTAATCAAAGGGGACCAAAAGGGTCATATGTTTTTTATAATGTTTATTTTGTTCGAAATTGACATATACAATTGAACTAGGACATGTTTTACGGTAATTTTAATATCATTTTTACCTCTAATTTCCATATTTAATTTTAACTATGCTAAATAAAATCAAAAGTGCTATTCACCAAAATTTATTTTCATCATATTGAAAAAAAATTTACATACTGATGTCAACCATGTCTCTATATTTTTTAAATTAAATTCATAGAAGTGGTAAAATTATGTTATATGAAAATTTGCAAATGTTCCTATAAGGTGAGTAAAAGATAGTAAAAAGTTCAATAAAATTTTATATTTCTATACTTTTTATAAAATGACATCAATGAATTACATCGGAATAATATAGGTATTATTAATCTGTTTTGACTTTAAAAAAATTAAAATTAAAAAAAATTATTTAAACAAACATTTGTCTTTATAGGATAACGCAATGTTTTTCACTATTCATCGAAAATTTAACGTTTTAAGCAAAATACAAAAACGTCACCCAAAGATAATTTTGGTATTAAAAGTTCAAAAATTATGTCTATTTTACCAAATTCAAAACCTAGAATTTTTATTAATTAATTTAACGAAATATTCCCGCTGCAAAACCAGAAAGTGGGTTTTTGAGAAGTAAAAACAATCAAAAATCGATATGTGGTTATGTCCAATTTAAATTTAATATTAATTCCAATGACCAAAATTTTATTAAATGGTAAAAATATATTCTAATTATACATAAAAACCATTCAAATGTATAATTTAACACTATAAAATATTTTGATTTAAAAATTTGTTTTCAATTAAAATTTACTATTTTTCACTATTCATCAAAAAATGAATGTTATCAGAAAAGCACCGAAATTTTATCCAAACTAAATTTTTAGGCCCCCCTTATAAATAAGAAGTTTATTTTTTCAAATTTAAAATATAAAAGTGTCAAATATTGGATTTAAAAATGATTCTCTATTAAATGGTTGGAAAATTTCATTGTTTGAAAAATACATCTTTTATCTGAAAAATTGAATTTATTCTTATATTATGACTAAGAAACACATTTTATAGATGGTAAAATTATATGGAGTATATTAAATTCAAATTTTGGTTATTATTATTCATAATCACTTTTTAAATGGCTAGTTTGATAGGTCTTGATGCCCTTGCCCATAGTGTTTCGTAATTCGCATGCTATCATATTGTTCAAAGAGAAAAAAACCATGGAAGTTTGGGGTGTTACATTCATCACTCTTTAAATAAATTGAGACCTCAAAATTTAAAATTGTTCTTCAGAAATAAAATGTTAAGAAAATAGAAGATACCTTTTGTGAAAACCCACATTGGAGGTATGGTTAATAAAATTTAGTCATAATAAGAGAGAAAGGGAAATAAAAAAGTCACCACTAAATTAGGATTTATAATAGGAGAACATAGGTGGAAATAATAATTGTAGGAAAATTGTAAATATTTATAGTGAGTGATTGAGGTCATCAATCACAAACAAGTGAATGGAAAATTGAGGGTCTGAAAGCCATAAATCTATGATGATTTAAATATCGTCAGTTCAACAAAACATAAGGTATTAGGATAACACAATTTTTGTTTTAAGATCCTTTCCCTAAAGTTAAAGAACTATTTTATTCATATAATAATAAAAAGAATACTTGAAAATTATAGTTCCATCCTTTAACTAATTTCTACCACAAACTAATCGTTTACTCGAAGAGATAAGTATTCAAAATGACTTGGTCACACCTGAAGCGCTAGAATAAACTTCTAGAGAATAACATAATCCAAAAAAGAAGAACTGTTTATTTCTCTTGTCTTTATACATTAACCAAAACCAGGTTTGTTATAACAAAATCAGATGATCCCTAAAAAGTATAATCATTTATAGAATGAAATATTACTCTTCATCTCCAAAATTAAACAATCAATACCCATAGTTCAACAAAGGCCATTAAAAACCCATTTTTCTTAAAATTATTCAAAATAATACAAAATATGTTTGAAATCTAAAATTCAGAAGGCTTTGATCACATAGTCTTCCATGATAAATCTTAACATTTATCTTTAAATAGCATCGACTACTCGTAAAGTCACATACCTAAAATTAATTAACCAAATCCCATATTCTCTATGATAGGTTAATCATTTTTTATAAATAAATCAAATATATATAAGTCCAAAAAAATATATTTTTCAAAAATAAAATCCACCATTCCTCCTCAAATGAAATCCCATAGTATTCTATTTTCTTTAAGCATATAGTGTTCCCCAAAGAGTGAACGTCATCCAAAATAACATTTATCACATAATCACGAAATCAGTTTCATATACTAAAGATAAATCGTAATTTTCCAAAATCAACATATTCTTGATCCATAAAATCATTTAACTAAAATTAATTAGTCATACTAACCAGGGACTTCACGTAGTCCAGTCGTAGGTGATAAATCCCAGTCACACTTTTGTTGTGGGTTTGATTCCAATAGATTTGTCCGACGTGACGGGTTGTTAGATGGTCTTCATGTTGTCCTTTTTCAAAAGATATATAATTTTATAACATTCCCAAAAATGAGATAAATTCTTCAAAAATAAACATAACATATTTTAACCAAAAATGTTATCTCATACCTTGAATTTTATTCCCAAAAAGTAATAACAGGTAATTGAATCAAATTTAAGGATTATATAAACCCAAATGGTTATTTATAACTATATCCGTAAAAAAATATAATTATTCCTCAAATATAATTTTCACATAACAAAATTCAGGGTCATACATAAAAGAGAAAATTATTCCAAATTAATCCCATCAGCAAAGAGCATTAATACTTCTAAATATTTCATTTCCCCTTTATTTCCACATAGGTTCTTCCATGACATAGAGGTCATCCTATAGAATAGGAAATTGATTCAGATAATTCCTAGGTTTCCAACATTTACGGAAAATAATGGTAAATGGATTCTTAGGTTCATTTTTATTTTCTTCCATAGTACTCTTCATTTTTCATTGACAATTATTTACTTTATATCCTTCTTTCAAAAAAAATAAATCATTTATTGGTTCCATTGAAACACTTTCTTAGGTATCTCCTTCAACATTTCCTATATGATAGAATATGATCTTTCATTTCCCTAGGGTCTCCACTGCTAGAGCACTTATCATTCTTTGCATTTCCCTTCTATGTGAAGTTTGGTAGTTGGTTTATGTATATGTTGTTGATTATATTTTTGGAAAATTGATTCTTCACAAACATGATATCTTTTACACCTATTAACATTCCATTTTTTTTCTCATATCTTCCACTGTTCTCACCTGGTTAATCATGTTCAATTTTACAATGACTTCCTTGGAATCTAGCCATTAACTAAAACCAAAATGTAGAGTGTGAGTAAAAATAGTCATAAAACAATTTAACGAATATCATGATACCTTATTTTCAATCTAAAATACCATTGAATAAATCAAGGTTATTTATTTTGATCTAATATTAAAATACATCAAATCAGTTTACAAATAAAATGTGAATTATTTTAATCATATCCCCTAGGAGTGTTATAACCAAGAGTGTAGTAGGGCCCGTTTTCGTGTACCAGGATAACCAGGGTCAAACCTAAAAATCCTTGCCTGAGTTTTCACTCCTAGGTACATACATGCCAGAGCCGCCTCTACCTGTTAGCATTTAGAAAAGGATTTATTTCTTTTGAAATAAACAAAATCCCTACATTACCAAAATTCTATAATTATCTTCTATATTAATCCTCTATGTCTATCATAGGGTAATGTTCCCTAATCATAGATTTTCTAAATCTATCTTCCAGGGTTTGTACTAAACTTCCTCTAATACCAACTATAACACCCCAACCCTAGTTACCTAATGTCAATGAAATATTGAATAACATTGGAATGATCACAAGAGATCATGTATCTAAAGACCGATTAGTTTAGTATCCTTGGAAGTACAAGATACAAACATAAGTTTTACATTACATCATAAAAAATAGCAAAAATGAGTCCCCTATTAACACACTCATATCCCTTAACCTATCCCTACAGGTCAAACATAATATACTTCTTCACATACTAGGAAAAATAAAATCTAAGAAATGGTTGATCTGAGATGATCAGTAAGGATAAAAATATATCATAAACTGTCACAAATAAGCATAAACATTTAAGGAAATGTATAAGACTAAAACATAGGCTTTTTAAACATGACCTTAAGCATAATATGAAAAGATAAATTAAATAGTTCCATTTACTTATTCACATAAATATTCTACTAGTTGAATAATAACATGCAATATCAATAGTTAATATCATAATGATTTAATGCATAATGTTGGACATCATAACCACATAGTTAAAGTCGTGTTCCAAGACTAAAAATTTTATTTTCTCAATTCCTTATGAAAATACACTAGTTTGTCTCATGAGACCTACCAATGTATCAAGGATCTATAGTAGGCTCCACCCATCACATACTAAGCCCAATGCATTCCTCATATGAAAATATTGAAACATGATCTAAACATTCTTATTAAAACTAGCATACAAAATGTCAATAATTTAACCACAAACCATGAATGGTATAAAAATAGTGCATCCATAGTAAAACATAACTCATTCAATAAAATATGGAACATTTTATTATAATAAATCAACCTCAATCAAGAATAATTATGGATATTGACATAGATAAAAATAATGAGTAAAATTATTTGAAAGAAATATCCCTTTTTTGAAAACATTTAAAAGTCTCACTACTTGTCAAGAAGTCGTTTAAATGGTATTTTTTAATCAAATTTTTCCATACCACATTGAAACTTTGTAAATGTATTTTAATTTTAAAGAATCATTTTCCATATAAATAAATCCTTGAAACCATTTTTAATACATGGACATTAATGAGAAATATTTAGAGGAATAAATCTTTCAAAAATTTAAAATGATATTTTAGTTAGAGATCCTGACCAGATGATAGATTCTTGAATACAGATAATTGAGGTAATAAAAACCTTATAATATCATGAGAAAGGGATTCATGATATACTATTTCAATTTATAGTATGTACACTATATAAAAGTAAATGTTTCTATAACAACAAAGAAGTCTCAATGGAATGTGAATTGAGATGAAATCCATTATAAAGAATGTATCCTTAGGTCAAAGACAAATCAATGAAAAAATTGCGTGTCACACAAATATATACACTCAGAAGGATTGGATATTCAATAAAAATCAATCAGAGGTAATTCACACATATTCTTGTAAAAACAACACCAATGACTTGGATGTTTAAATCAATGAATGAAAATTGAGTTAAGATTACTCTTATCAAGTTCATATCGATGAATTAAGAATTTATCAATAGAGTTATTATGTGTATCAAATTTATATCCACAAAAACGGGAGTGGATATTACTACATAATTAAATAAATAGTGATTTCACACATAATATTGGAGTAAAATAATCAACGAAGTCTGCGTAAAACCTAATGAGTGGATATTGAAATTAGAAATTCCCTTACAGATTTGGTAACTTTGGAAACACACACCCCATGTATAAGGCCCCGGCCTTAAACCTTACTTAAAATTGAATTAAATGAATAATTCACATTGAGGATCTTTTCAGGTTTAGAGTTTTAGAGAATTAGGACATATCTATTACATCTCAAAAGATTACAAAGTAGTCACTTCTACTAAGTTTCCAATATATATAAAAAAACTCTTAAAAAGAAACGTGTCTAGTTCCATGTTTTATATAGCATGACATTCCCTTGATCCCATCCTTGACCATATTCCACATTAAGTCCGGTGAAAAACATTTCAAAAAAAACTTGGGGTGAGCATAAAAAGCTCAGTAAGGGATACAGAAAGAATGAAAACTGTTAGTTTTTCAAACATCAAATAAACCATATATACTCTATCAAAGTAATACCTTCACCTTCATGAAGTAGTAAAAAATCTTCACTGAATAAAGTATCATTACTTACCTTTTTGTAACCAAAGGATTACCAAAAAATCCATAAAAATAACACATAACATATATAAAGGTAACTTGGGACATAAACATACTTAAGTGGAATAACCATACGGTCGACTTCCACACATATCACTTAATGGAATAGCCATACGGCCAATTTCCATACATACTTAATGGAATAGCCATACGGCCAACTTCCATACCCAATGCATTGGAGGTTATAACGTAACCACCCGTCCTGGAATTCACGGCACCACCCGTCATATGGTTTATAACGTAACCACCCGTTAAAATCTCCAAGTACCAGTATAAAATCATAAAACATAAAACCAATATAAAGGAATGATAACATTTCCACATTTCAATCACAATATATCATAAATATATTGACATAATAGAATACTTTTTCAAAACCATTTTCAATACCAAAATACATAAAAGAGTATATGGTATTTATTTTATTCTAAAAACATTACGGCTTGTTGAGAAAGCCAAAGATCAAATAATACTCGCGGCGGTGGAAAAGGTCATTGTCACCGCGTATGTTAAAAAAACATTCCTTTTTGTCGTTTAGTAAAACACTTCATAGAAAAAGATTCCTTTTGTATAAAAGTAAAATTCAAAGGAGTTTATACACCGTATAAAAGAAATTTGTGTATAAAACGAAATATGCCTCAATGAAAGGAGATTGAGACGAAGTCCCTTACCTTGGGTCCGACATGACTCGATCGTTCTTTAACGTCCTGAATAATAAACTTGAGTTAATTTATACTTGATTAAGAACCTTTTCAAAGTTCATTATTCTTTTTATATCACTTATTGCCATGTTATAAACATTATGTAACCATTTAAGTTAATAATGTTTGTTTTGTCAATATTTGGTTCTTAAGTCGAAAGTTGACTTCTTACAATTACATGTTGTTCATGTGGTCAAAAGATCTTTATATCCAGAATGAAATTCCCAATTTGGATATAATATGTATCATATATATCCATCATATACATGTATTTATAATATTACATAATCATTTAAAGGTAAGAAATGAAATGCACCGTTCAGGGAGACGGTAAGCCGTACGTACGCATGAACGCTACTTTCATTTCTTTGTCATATTAATGGAATTAAAACTAAATGAGAGGTATGTATATTTTAATTCCAGAATTATATTCATCACTTAGATATATCATTAATTATATATATCCATTATATACATGTACTTTTAATAGTACATTACATTTGGGGATAAGAAATGAAATGCACCGATCATGGAGACGGTAAGCCGTACGTACGCATGAACACTACTTTCATTTCTATCTCATACTTTAATGGAAAGAAATAATAATGATATAGAGGTATATTATAATTCCAGTATAACATCATATATAATAACTTTAAATCCATCCTTTACACGTCCCACATATGGCATTAACGAATCACATTACTTTTAGGGGGCAGTAGTCCGCACTTCCTTAAATGAAGATATCATGTTTACCCATAATGGAAACCATAAAGGTATGCCAAAAATGAAAAATAAAGAGGCTTAAAGAAAACATAAACATATTATATATCATATATAAAAATAGTGACATCATAATGGCCACCCTTGAAGGTGTTAAATGAGTATTGAACAATCATCGTTTCGGGAGGCAGAATTTCGCCATCCACGGAAACCATATGTTCTTTAACCATTTGATGTAGTTGTGTGAGAGTGTAGCTCAAATAAATATTATAACAACATCCTATTATATTGAAGATACTGGTTTTTTTACAAAATATGTAAATAAAAAGAGTTTAGAGGGTTGGAGAAGAAAGATAAAACAAATGAACAAGAGAGAATGAATTACCTTTAAAAGTGTAAATCCTTTTTTATTTGAGCCTAAAGGCTTCCTTTGAAAGGATTCTGCCCAAAGGGAATCCTCTAGGATTAGGAGAGGGATTTGGAGAGAGTAATTGGGCAGGGGTTGGCCGAGCCAAAGGCTTGAGGAGTGTGTGAAATGAGGTAGAGGTGGGGGCCTTTTATAAGAGGAGAGGAGGGGCACTTTTGGAAAGTAAAGCAATATTACTTTATTTGAAAAAAAATTCGGTTTAAAAAGGTCCCATATTGATATAATTCGTGGATAAGGTGATAAGGGTTTGAAATCCACTCATCCAATTGGTTTTGGACATGTGTAGTTGATAGATTTTACATTGTCTTTCCATTTTATTTAAATCGTCAAATAATGATGTCATCGCTGCATCATTATTATGTCATAAATAATTTAATTTATTTAATGTCTAAAAATCATAAAAAAAACTACTATGATGTAGGAAATCTTTTTATCTTTCCAATGACTATTTATAATCAAAATTTGGACCTGTGTAACCTTACTTAAAAATTGTTTTAGTAAAACTACTCATGTTTGTCTCAATTTAATTTTAACATTAAATAAAAAGTTATTTATGTCATTTCCCAAACAAAGTGTCTCCATGGGGTCCCCAAGTTGGCCCATGACTTTTCTTGGTCGGCCATGACTCACCCAATAGGTTTAGGACAAGTTTCATCGTGTTTTCACATTCTTATAATATCATTTTTACCTTAAATTACACTAATTACCTCTAATCGCGATTAAGAACTTAATAAGTTACTATTCACCAAAAAATTATTATAATCTCATTGAACCACATTTTACTTCTTAATGACAACCATGTATGTCGGATTTTCAAAATTCAATACACATTAGTGGTAAACTTTCATTTAACTGAAAAATCAGTTTGCTTGATTACCACTTAGTGGTTTCACTATTCATCAAAAATTGATGATTTTCAGAAAATTACCAAAAATTCACCCTAAGCTATATTTGATATTCCGAATTCAAAAATGAAGTCTATTTTAAAAAATTAAAATCATATAAGTCACATTAATTAATTTAATAATTAATTCCCGCTGTCAGAGCAAATAGCGTGTTTTTATGAAACAATAAGTATCAAAAGATTGACACTACTTTAAGTCCAATTTCAAAGTGAAATTGATTCCAATGACCACCATTGGATTAACTGGTAAAAATATTTTCTAATTTTACTTTAAAACCAATTAAAATAATAATATAATCATATAAATAAATTAGATTAAAAAGAGATTTGGAATTAAAATACAACATTTTACACTATTCATAAAAAATGAACTTTAACAGAAAGGTACCAAAAATTTACACAAAGTAAATTTTGATGTCCCAATTCTTAATAAGAGTTTTATTTGGTCCAAAAGAATGTATAAGACTGATCAAAACTATATTTAATGACGGTTCGCCATCAAAAGGCGATAAGTGAACCTTTAGTGAAAACTAGGGCATAAAAGCCTAAAATTGAACTCTTTTCGTATTTTAAGCCTTTATCTTTTATTGGATAAATGTAAAAACATTTAAAAACATATCTAATAATATTTTAGTTATTTCTATCCATTCCCTCCAGTACAACAGCTACTTGTTAACTAACATTTAAAATAATATTATTTTATTACTAGTGTGCTACGTAAGTTTCAAAGAAACTCATCGTTGCGTATCGGGTACGCTATCGAACATAGCAACCCCTTTAAAATAAAATTAATATTTAAGTCGTAAATATTAATAAATATGAAAATTATTTATTCTTTATTTACCTGGGATGTTACATCCTTCCCCCCTTTTGGGAATGGCGTCCTCGCAATTTTATTCACTTATCAAAATAAGTGGGGGTATTTATCCCTCATAGCATTTTCAGATTCCCACGTTGCCTCTTCAATCACATGGTTTTTCCACAAAACATTTACCTGATGAATCACCTTATTCCGTAACACCTGCTCCCTATGGTCAAGAATCTGGACCGGTTGTTCCTCATAAGATAGGTTCTCTTCTAGCTGAACTGCCTCTGGACTCAAAACATGAGATGGATCTGGCATATACTTTCTCAACATTGAAACATGAAAAACATTGTGTACCTGAGATAAACTCGGAGGTAAAGCCACCCGGTATGCAACTGATCCAACTCTCTCCAGAATTTCATATGGTCCAATAAACCTTGGACTCAACTTTCCTTTCGTACCAAATCTCATCACGCTTTTCCAAGGAGAAACCTTGAGAAAAACAAGATCACCTACCTCGAAAGATAGATCCTTCCACCGGTTATCCGAATAACTCTTCTGCCTGCTCTGAGCTGTTCTCATGTGTTTTCTGAATCAACTGAACTTTTCTGCCATATCTTCTACCAATTCTGGTCCCATCAGCTTCCTTTCACCCACTTCATTCCAAAATGCTGGAGTTCGAAACCGCTTCCCATATAATGCCTCAAATGGTGCCATCTGTATACTAGAATGAAAATTGTTATTATATGAAAAGTCAACCAAAGAAAGATGTTGGTCCCATATTCCCTGATAATCCATAGAACACGCTCGTAGCATATCCTCCAATGTCTGAATTGTTCATTCTGACTGCCCATCTGATTGACGATGAAAATCTGTACTAAAATTTAATTCAGTACCCAACGACTTCTGAAGGCCTTTACAAAAGTTAGAAGTAAACCTGGGATCACGATCCGATACAATGGAGAGAGGAACTCCATGTAACCTGACTATCTCTTTAAGATATAGACGGGAAAGTTGATCAAGAGAGAAAGTATCTCATATACAAAGGAAATGAGCAGATTTGGTCAAGCGATCAATAATAACCCAGATTGCATTATTACCTCGAGATGTCCTCGGTAATCCCACAACAAAGTCCATGGATATGTTTTCCCATTTCCACTCTGGCACTGGTAAAGTCTGAAGCATCCCTTTTGGTAACTGCTGCTCTGCTTTAACCTGTTGACATGTCAAACACTTCACAGTAAAATCAGCAATTTCTCTTTTCATTCCATCCCACCAGTAATACTCCCACAGAACTATGTACATCTTAGTACTGCCAGGATGAAAAAACAACTCATTCTTCAACTGTGAATCACAAGGCACGCATAACCTCTTCACAAACCTCAAAACACAAACACAAACTTATCCAAGAACTCATGGAAAATTTTATTCATAAGGTCCATGAATACAGCAGGTGCATTGGTTAACCCAAAAGGCATAACTACAAATTCATAATGGCTATATCTAGTACGGAACGCAGTCTTCGGAACGTCTGGTTCTTTTACTTTCAACTGATGGTACCCCAACCTAAAGTCAATCTTCGAAAAATACTGAGCTCCCTAGAGCTGATACCACTTCATTCGATGGCCCAACATCTGCTGAAGTTGTTGCAAATGATTTTACCACCCCTTTCTGCTTGTAGTCTAGCTGCATTCCCCCAGTTGAGTTCTTCGTTGGACACTCGTTTGCATAATGACCCATTTCATTACACTTAAAACATCTTACCGTTGGCTTTTCATTTCCTGCTTGATCATCTTCCTTACAGTTACGAGAAATATGACCAGACTTACCACACCGAAAGCACTTACCAGACTTGGATAAACATTCTCCAGGATGCATTTTACCACACTTCTCACAGGATGGATATTTTGTTTTCTTACCTCCTTGCTTCTTTGATGAATTCTTCCCCTTTTCCTGCCAACTAGACCTCTTATTCTATTGTTTGTCATAGAACACCTGATCATCGGCAAACTCCATTTCCACCTTCTCCGTACATCGAACAAGTTTTTCATAACTTTTGAACTCACGAGAAGCTAAAGCCCTTCGATACTTTGGCTTTAACCCTGAGTAAAAATGGTTTATTTTACTATTAAGATCTCGTCTGAAGTTTGGAGAATACCTTTCCAATCGAGTGAACTTTTCTTCATAAGTAGCCACTGAATCATCCTCCTTCCTCAATTCTAGGAACTGTTTTTCCATCCTAAGACGAACCACCTTAGGAAAATATTTCTCAAGAAACATACCTTTGAATTCGTCCCAGTGAAGATCCTCAATCTCATCACTATCCCTTATATTTTTCACCATAGACCACCACTGATCAACTTCACCTTCAAAACGGTAAACAGCAAGACTAACCTTTTGATGTTCTGAACACCCCATGACATCAAAAATCTTCTCCAGTGCTTTAATCCACCCTTCAGCTTGCATAGGGTCAGATGATCCTCTGAATGATGGGGGATGTTGCCTCATGAAATGCTCCACCACTGACATGTTCCTCTGCAGTTGATCTGGCTGATATCGTGCATGGATACCACCACCATTTATAGCCTGAGTCAACTGTGCCATCACTGCAACAAACTGTTCAGTTCCAATTCCGACCATCTCAGGTTGCTGATTTGGAAGGTTATCTTCCTCCTGCTGTCATCCCAACATAGCTGATTTGTTTCCTCTGCGGAAAACCATTCTGAACACAGAAATATCTTAGGCGAAGCAACATGGTAATCCGTAAATGCTATATCATTTCAATCATATTATAATTTAACACTTTTCTAACTCCTAAAGTTGTCTAAACCGTCCTCTGATACCAACTATAAGGCTCGACCTTAAACCTTACTTAAAATTGAATTAAATGAATAATTCACATTGAGGATTTTTTCAGGTTTAGAGTTTTAGAGAATTAGGACATATCTATTACATCTCAAAAGATTACAAAGTAGTCACTTCTACAAAGTTTCCAATATATATAAAAAAACTCTTAAAAAGAAAAGTGTCTAGTTCCATGTTTTATATAGCATGACATTCCCTTGATCCCATCCTTGACCTTATTCCACATTAAGTCTTGTGAAAAAAATTTCAAAAAAAACTTGGGGTGAGCATAAAAAGCTCAGTAAGGGATACAGAAAGAATGAAAACTGTTAGTTTTTCAAACATCAAATAAACCATATATAATCTATCAAAGTAATACCTTCACCTTCATGAAGTAGTAAAAACTATTCACTGAATAAAGTATCATTACTTACCTTTTTGTAACCAAAGTATTACCACAAAATCCATAAAAAGAACACATAACATATATAAAGGTAACTTGGGACATAAACATACTTAAGTGGAATAACCATACGGTCGACTTCCACACATATCAGTTAATGGAATAGCCATACGGCCAATTTCCATACATACTTAATGGAATAGCCTTACGGCCGACTTCCATACCCAATGCATTGGAGGTTATAACGTAACCACCCGTCCTAGTATTCACGGCACCACCCGTCATATGGTTTATAATGTAACCACCCATTAAAATGTCCAAGTACCAGTATAAAATCCTAAAACATAAAATCAATATAAAGGAATGATAACATTTCCACATTTCAATCACAATATATCATAAATATATTGACATAATAGAATACTTTTTCAAAACCATTTTCAATACCAAAATACATAAAAGAGTATATGGTATTTATTTTATTCTAAAAACATTACGTCTTGATGAGAATGCCAAAGATCAAATAATACTCGCGGCGGCGGAAAAGGTCGTTGTCACCGCGTACGTTAAAAAAAACATTCCTTTTTGTCATTTAGTAAAACGCTTCGTAGAAAAAGATTACTTTTGTATAAAAGTAAAAGTCAAAGGTGTTTATACACGGTATAAAAGAAATTTGTGTATAAAACGAAATATGCCTCAATGAAAGGAGATTGAGACGAAGTCCCTTACCTTGGGTCCGACTTGACTCGATCATTCTTTAACGTCCTGAATAAAAAACTTTAGTTAATTTATACTTGATTAAGAACCTTTTCAAAGTTTATTATTCTTTTTATATCACTTATTTCCATGTTATTAACATTATGTAACCATTTAAGTTAATAATGTTTGTTTTGTCAATATTTGGTTCTTAAGTCGAAAGTTGACTTCTTACAATTACATGTTGTTCATGTGGTCAAAAGTTCTTTATATCCAGAATGAAATTCCCGATTTGGATATAATATGTATCATATATATCCATTATATACATGTATTTATAATATTACATAATCATTTAGAGGTAAGAGATGAAATGCATCGTTCATGGAGACGGTAAGCCGTACGTACGCATGAACACTACTTTCATTTCTTTGTCATATTAATGGAATTAAAACTAAATGAGAGGTATGTATATTTTAATTCCAGAATTATATTAATCACTTAGATATATCATTAATTATATATATTCATTATATACATGTACTTTTAATAGTACATTACATTTGGGGATAAGAAATGAAATGCACCGTTCATGGAGACGTTAAGCCGTACGTACGCATGAACGCTACTTTCATTTCTTTCTCATACTTTAATGGAAAGAAATAATAATGATATAGAGGTATATTATAATTCCAGTATAACATCATATATAATAACTTTAAATCCATCCTTTACACGTCCCACATATGGCATTAACGAATCACATCACTTTTAGGGGGCGGTAGTCCGCACTTCCTTAAATGAAGATATCGTGTTTACCCATAATGGAAACCATAAAGGTATGCCAAAAATGAAAAATAAAGAAGCTTAAAGAAAACATAAACATATTATATATCATATATAAAAATAGTGACATCATAATGGCCACCCTTGAAGGTGTTAAATGAGTATTGAACAATCATCGTTTCGGGAGGCAGAATTTCGCCATCCACGGAAACCGTATGTTCTTTAACCATTTGATGTAGTTGTGTGAGAGTGTAGCTCAAATAAATATTATAACAACATCCTAGTATATTGAAGATACTGTTTTTGTTACAAAATAAGTAAATAAATATAGTTTAGAGGGTTGGAGAAGCAAAATAAAACAAATGAACAAGAGAGAATGAATTACCTTTAAAAGTGTAACTCCTTTTTGATTTGAGCCTAAAGGCTTTCTTTGAAAGGCTTCTGCTCAAAGGGAATCCTCTAGGATGAGGAGAGGGATGTGGAGAGAGTAATTGGGCAGGGGTTGGCCGAGACAAAGGCTTTAGGAGTGTGTTAAATGAGGTAGAGGTGGGGGCCTTTTATAAGAGGAGAGGAGGGGCACTTTTGGAAAGTAAAGCATTATTACTTTATTTGAAAATGTTTTTCGGTTTAAAAAGGTCCCACATTGATATCATTCGTGGATAAGGTGATAAGGGTTCGAAATACACTCATCCAATTGGTTTTGGACATGTGTAGTTGATAGATTTTACATTGTCATTCCATTTTATTTAAATTGTCAAATTATGATGTCATCGCTGCATCATTATTATGTCAAACATAATTTAATTTATTTAATGTCTAAAAATAATAAAAAAACTACTATGATGTAGGAAATCTTTTTAGCTTTCCAATTACTATTTATAATCAAAATTTGGACCTGTGTAACCTTACTTAAAAATTGTTTTAGTAAAACAACTCATGTTTGTGTCAATTTAATTTTAACATTAAATAAAAAGTTATTTATGTCATTTCCCAAACAAAGTGTCTCCATGGGGTCCCCAACTTGTCCCATGTCTTGTCATGGTCGGCCATGACTCACCCAATAGGTGTAGGACAAGTGTCATGGTGTTTTCACATTCTTATAATATCATTTTTACCTTAAATTATACTAATTACCTCTAATCGCGATTAAGAACTTAATAAGTTACTATTCACCAAAAAATTATTATAATCTCATTAAACCACATTTTAATTATTAATGACAACCATGTATGTCGGATTTTAAAAATTCAATACACATTAGTGGTAAACATTCATTTAACTGAAAAATCAGTTTGCTTGATTACCACTTAGTGGTTTCACTATTCATCAAAAATTGAAGTTTTTCAGAAAATTACCAAAAATTCACCCAAAGCTATATTTGATATTATGAATTCAAAAATGAAGTCTATTTTACAAAATTCAAATCATATAAGTCACATTAATTAATTTAATAATTAATTCCCGCTGTCAGAGCAAATAGCGTGTTTTTATGAAACAATAAGTATCAAAAGATTGACACTAGTTTAAGTCCAATTTCAAAGTGAAATTGATTCCAATGACCACCATTGGATTAACTGGTAAAAATATTTTCTAATTTCACTTTAAAACCAATTAAAATAATAATCTAATCATATAAATAAATTATATTAAAAAGAGGTTTTGAATTAAAATGCAACATTTTACACTATTCATAAAAAAATGAACTTTAACAGAAAGGTACCAAAAATTTACACAAAGTAAATTTTGATGTCCCAATTCTTAATAAGAGTTTTATTTGGTCCAAAAGAATGTATAAGAGTGATCAAAACTATATTTAATGATGGTTCTCCATCAAAAGGCGATAAGTGAACCTTTAGTGAAAACTAGGGCATAAAAGCCTAAAATTGAACTCTTTTCATATTTTAAGCCTTTATCTTTTATTGGATAAATGTAAAAACATTTAAAAACATATCTAATCATATTTTAGTTATTTCTATCCATTCCCGCCAGTACAACGGCTACTTGTTAACTAACATTTAAAATAATATTATTTTATTACTAGTGTGCTACGTAAGTTTCAAAGAAACTCATCGTTGCGTATCGGGTACGCTATTGAACATAGAAACCCCTTTAAAATAAAATTAATATTTAATTCGTAAATATTAATAAATATGAAAATTATTTATTCTTTATTTACCTGGGATGTTACACCATGAATTAAATATCATCATATGATTATGTAAATACCTATAAATTAAATATTATTACAAAGAAATACAATCAGGGGAATTACAGACACCACACAAAAGGAAATAGTGGAAAATATAGCATGAATCTCACGAGAATAAGAAGTGAGATTAAAACCCCTTACCGTTTACTTTTCCTTATAAGAGGGTAAGTTAACCTCCTGTATAATGCTTGGATAATTATTACTAAATTATAAAATAGCCTTGTACATAAATGTGAAATCATATCTGATCTTCGAATATTGTTTGGTTAATAATATTTTAGTAGTATCATTGTTTTAGGTGTTAACTGATTAATTTTCCTTTATATATTTTGTTACGTAAGTAATGTTTGATACAGATGGGATGTATTTTATTTATATCAAGAATTATATTAAGTTCGTAAACATTATTTTTAATTATAAAATTAAAATTATTCTTGAATTGTTACGATGGGGAATGAATCTTATCGCGTTCGTGGAGACGACAATCTGTACGTTCACATGAGCGACAATACCATAATATTGATTGTGAAATTGTTTGTAAATGTATGTAATATCATATATACAGAATCCTTAACATGATATATTTATTATTTACATCAATTATACTAATTATTATACACATCCAAATGATGAAGTGTTGAATAACAAACAACACCATGACGTGGAGATGGTAATCCGTACGTATACACATATGGTGACTTTGTCATTGATAGGATGGATAGAATAATGAATATAGTTGTACCATATGTATAATAACATCACAATATGTATAAGGTACTGGGGTTATTATTTTGGTATGTAAACAAAAAATAATGAGGAAGTGGAAGAAGAATAGAACATTGAAGGAGGTGATGAAATTATTACCTCTTCTTCGGGTGCTTCTTTTTTATTTGATCAAAATGGGTCCTTAGGTTTTCTTATGATCAAATTAACACCTCTAGGATGAATTTACAGTAGTTGAGAGGATATTTTAACAAGGTTTGGTTGAGTCAAAAGGATTTGGAGGTGTGATTTTGAGAGAAGGGGAAGTATCGTTTTACAAGAGAAGGGAGGGTCACTTTAGAAAAATATTGAAATATTATTTTACTATACAATCATATTCAAATTATAATGACTCCAAAAGGATTTATTTAGAGGATAAGGTTGGTTTGAGTCGTAAATAACTCAACCAATGGTTTTTATATAGGTTTAAGTATCCATATTATCCTTATATTTTAGATTTAACTCTAAGTTAAATAGTTTAACTTTTACCATTTATTCTTGTATTATTAAAATGAATTGTTAATAAACTTATTATAAAAATCCAAAAAAACCCGAGTGGTTCATTATGGATATATCTATCCTTATATTAGTCCTTTGGTCTAACTCTAGATTTTTGAAAAAATTATATCAATTATAAATATAGTTTTTATTTTAAAATCTCATTTATGTCAATTTTAAAACTATTTAGTATTTTGTTTTTGAGAAAGTCATAAAAACATTATCACTATGAAAAAAAATTATTTAATCAACCATAAAATTTCATATTAACTTATAAAATTCATGGAATACATTAAAAGTCTCAATTTGCAATTATATTAATATATATAAAATCAATTATTTTAATCTATCAATAATAAGGTAATTACTACATCATCATTGTGTCATAAATAAATTTAATTATTTAATGTATAAAAATTATAAATAAAATAAAATAATGTTGGAAATTTGTTATGATTTGTAATTAATATTTATATCTGAATTTATCTTACGTATAACCTTATATTAAAAATGGTTTAGTTATTAAACATTGAATTTAATAATTCCAACTCTTCTTTAAATAAAATAATAATAAATGTCCAATTCTAATCCAAGTGAACCACAAGGATCTTATTTTATTACTATGGGTGATTTTGGTTGAAATATATTTATCCAATATAATTAATACATGTGTTTGTGTAATTATAATATCATTTGTACCTTTAATTACCCTCTTTACTTTTAACCATGGCAAATAAAATTCAAATGTTACTATTCACAAAAAAAATTATATTCATCCTATTGAAGAAAAAAATTACTTAATGATGTCATGCGTGTCTCACGGATTTTTAAAATTCAATTCATAGAAGTGGTAAAATTATGTTTTATTCAAATTTGAAAATGTGCCTTGAGGGTGAGTAAAAGACGGTAAAAAGCTCAATAAAATTTTATATATCTATTATTATTATAAAATGATTTCAATTAATTATTTTGGACTAATATAGGTATTATGTATCGATTTTAACATTAAAATAAATTTAAATTTAAATAATATTGAAATAAAAAAGTCAGCTTTATACGATAACTCAGTGTTTTTCACTATTCATCAAAAATTAATAGTTTTCAGAAAAATAAAACAAAATCACCCAAATATTATTTTGATATTAACAATTAAAAAGTTATATCTATTTTACAAAATTAAAAACATAGAGTTTTTGTTAATTAATTTAAAAAAACATTCCCATTGTCAAAACCAGAAAGTGGGTTTTTGAGAAGTAAAAACTATCAAAATATTTATATGCGTGTATGTCCAATTTAAATGTAAAATTACTTCCAATGACTAAAATTGGATAAAAATATAAAAATATAATCTAATTATACATAAAAATCATTAAAATTTATAAATTTACACAATAAATTATTTTAATTAAAATGGTTGTTTTCAATTAAAATTTAGTAGTTTTCATTATTCATCAAAAAATGAAAGTTATCAGAAAAGCACCGAAAATTTTACCAAACTAAATTTGTAGGTCCCACTTCTAAAGAAGAATTTTATTTTCTAAAATTTAATATAGAAAAGATTCAAATATTGGATTTAAAAAAGGTCACCATTAAAAGGCGGTAAAATTTCATTTTCTAAAAAATACTTCTTTTATCTGAAAAATTAAATTTGTTCTTATATTATGTCTAAAAAACACATAAAATGGATGTTAACATTAAATATAGTATATAAAATTCAAAAAAAAAATTACTATTCATAACCACTTTTTAAAATGATAGTTTTATAGGTCATGGTGCGATTGAACTTGGTGTTTCGTACTTCATAAGTTATCGTATTATTCAAAGAGAAATGTACCGTGGAAGCTTGGGGTGTTACGAGGAGTATAATGAATAGTATACCATTAACCTGGTATAATACCATTATATCAATAAAAATATTGTTATAATGAAATTTTCAAAATAGAAGTTGAGGATAAGAGAAGAAAAAAATGAAATCTGAATGGAAATTGAAAGAAAAAAGAGAGAGGGATTACCTCTTGAATCCTCCTCTTGAGATCATCATTAAGGAACCTAGACTTAATATTATCAAGATACCAAGATCTATTGGATGTGGGGGAGGGATAGGGGAGATTATTGGGTATAATTTGGAAAAGACTTAAATCTTGAGAGGTGTGAATTAATGAGGGTGTGAAGGGTGGTACTTATAGTGGAGGGGTGAGAGGTTTTTTCAGTATTATATTCATTATTTTTCTATTTCTCCACAAGACAAGAAATTATGGTGATTCCATGACAAATTATAGAAATAAGTGCATTTTATTTTGAAAATATTGGGATTATATCATAATAACATGATCCAAGACTCTATTATTAATTTATTTATTTTATTTTTTAAAATATAGTATTTTACTATTTATAAAAAATCATATATTTTAGAAAAGTCCAAAAAATTCACCCTTCCAATTTTTTAATGTTTAGAACCCAAAAATGAATATCATTTTTCACAAATAATTTTTTAAATATGATTAATTTAATTTTTTATTAAATCATATTTTACTTGAAAAATACAAAAGTTTAAATTAAAACTGATTTACAATCCTTTTAATATTTACATAGGGTCTTATAAAATAATCTTAAAACTTGAAGACCTAAAATTTGTAATTTTTTGAAACATTTTAGGGAAATAGATTTTATTTTATAATAATTAATTATTTATAATTGATTATTTATAAATTATAAAAAATACTAATACTTTTATTATGGTCATATTGTCACTTATAATATGTCTAACTTTTATTTATACATTCATCGGTGAGGTTTTTATTATTTTGGATGTTTTACTATTCATAAGGGTCATATTACTATTCATATGGGTAGGTCATTATTCATAAGGTTAGGTTACTATTAGCTAAAAATTTTGTTTTTCCTATCATACTCCAAAAAACCTTACTGATCGCAACTGTGTATGTCTTATTTTTGAAATTCAAAACACAGAAGTCACATATTTATGTTTAAAGGTTACATCGTAGCTCATTTACTCATGATGCGGAATTGTGTTTTCTAATGTGATTTTATATGATTATGACATTACTATAAGAATGTATAAATTTAATTGATAAATGTTTTGGTCGTTACTGGTGAGGATCTCAAAATGACTTATAATGCATGAATAGTCCTTTTGGAATGTCCATTAGTTTGATTATGATAGGTAATTCTCAAATTAAGGTTTGTATCAAGGGTCTTCAAATGGAACTTCCAAAATTTTGATGTAAATCCTAGATCATGATCAAATAAAATCATAAGTGGTTTACTATAATGTCTTAATAGATTCATTAATATATATCCCTTAATTATTTCTATTTTTTAAATATTCTATATTATTTAGGATGTGAATATATTTTATACAATGATCATCAATAACCTATATGGAATCATTATTTCTCGGAGTGTCTTGAAATCTAGTGAAAAATTACATAGTAATTTCTCACATTTCCAGATAAGAATAAGTACATGTTAAATCACTCATCTTGGATACTATCTCTCAAACATCAACTATTGAAAACCTAAGAAAGTTGATATATAATCCATAATTTTCCTCTTCATATTATCCAACTAAAAACTAACCTTCACACCCCAATACTTAATTATTCTACCAGGTTGTATAGAGAAATTCAAGATTTAAAAATCATTTAATAGTTCTATTTTTAGCTCATTTCTATACAAAACACAAAACCTATTTAAAAAATTCAAAACACTAACTTCATAAACAAATCTCTCCAATGTCCCATAATTTATGTTTTTAAATATCTTTCTAATGTTCTAATAACTAGGCTGAGAATTTTTTCCTGATAAATATATTTTAGATATTATTTTTAAAAGTTGTGATATTTAACCTTCCATAATAACTCCAATATCTATATTTACTACATCATTTAATATAATATCCTTTTAAATCATCATTTTTTCTAGGGATCCATGGATTTTTATGATTAATACTTCCAATAAATTATTTCCCTTCCCTCATTTTAAGCGTTCTAATAAATCATTAACCTTGAGTACCTAAACCCTTTATCATTTCCTCATGTTGAGATCCTTCTACGAAAAAAATTAGACTCTTTTGATATGTTTATGTCTATCATCCTTCACAGTAAAGTTAATATCCTATATATTTGATGAAAATACTACAACTTCCAACTCAAGATCAATGGTCAAATAGTTTGGTTCATTATTCTTTAATTTTCATGATTCATAGAAAATAACGATATAGTTCTTTATAAAGAAAAATACATGTCTCTTCTTTGATGAATATATATATATATATATATATAATCTATCATTTCATTTTGGTAGTGTTAATATCGAATAATAGAATAATTTCTCATATAATTCATCAAAACCGTCTTCATGTTCCTTAGACTTTATAAACATAAACAATTAATGGTTAAGATTGGTTATTTGTTTTTATAATTAAGAAATTATTTGAAAACATATTCAGTAGTAACCATCCAGAATAATGAAACTAAATACCTAGTATTTTTTTCATTAGTGTATTGAATTAATTAAATGTCTTTTCCTGTGAAGAATAACCAATGAACCTATCTTTGGAGACAGTATGGATAAGAATAAAAACTCTCTAAAGACATAATTTAAACAATATATATTTACCATATAAATCATTTACATTAAGAGTCTCTATAGTTATTATTATGTTATTATTATAATCATCGCATCTCTTTTAGTACTCTTTGATATCATCTATAATAACCAAAAAAATTATCAAAATATTACATGAATTCTATTTTTATTTAATCAATAAAAATAGAGGGTGAATTTGTCAGTACAAATAGTATTTTTTTAACTCAAAATTTCCATAACTTATATAATATGTTGTATTTATAATTCCATCCTTATTTACTCATAATTCCTGATACCCAAAATAAGTTCAATATTTGAACAATATTATGATCTCTAAAGTCAATAAAATAATTCATCAATGTAAGTTAGTACATACATGTTATTTATAGTAATATAATTGATTTACCATTAATCAATTTCTAATATAATAGATCTATCATTATTATGAATAAAAATAATTGGGTCCCCTAAGGTGAAATAGTTGGGTGTATAAATACCTTATCACACAACTTATTTAGTTGTTTCCTCAATTCCACTAACTCTAAAGTCTCCATTATATAGGGATTCGTTGATATATATTTCACATCATAGATTAAATCATTGGAAAATAAATTATCATGTTATATTGTATATGATTTTAATTCCTAAATAAATAAATAAATTTATTCTTTCACAATAGATACATCATCAAATTATGAAATTACAATTCCCATTTTTATATTTCATCTATTCTTATTCCCCATGAATTTCATTCTAGAGGGATATAATATGTAGATTAAGACATGACTAAGATGATGAAATATTCACTATAAATACATTCTATTCCACATTTTCATCATGATTAATAATTTACTTCTCATTATAATAAAGTTTTCAAAATATTTTGGAATTCAGTCTTTCCTATGGATTATATAAAAAATACCACATGTATAATAATAAAATATTCATGTAGGTTATGTCTATGTGTTTTAAGTGTAATTTAATAATACATAATTGTTTTGGTAAGAATTCCACTTTTAGTATTAACTCAATAATCCATTCTTAATGTGATAGGGGAAATTAAATTTTCATGCAAAAATTAGAAGATATTAAAGACTATAAGGATCCAAAATCAAATAAGGAATGTAACAACCCTCACTCCAGTAACATAGATATGATTTGTACAATATTACATTGATATATAATCAAAGGGTAAAATTAAAATAGACCAGTAAGTTTAGTAGTTTTGTTGAACCAGATACATACATGATACAAATTTTACATTAGGGAAAAACATAACAAAAAAATGATCAGAATGCATGAAACCAATTCAAGGGATTCATCTTCATAACTTGGGGAAAGAAAAAAAATTAGGGTGATAAAAAATTCTCAGTAAGGGTTAAATAAAATAGAATATATCCTGAGCAAACAAATCATAATTAATGTGAAAATGTAAATAATAGAAGCACTTTCTTGTTAATTGATAAACTATGAAAAATATGGCAGAAATAGATTTTATTTAATCACTTATAGGGTAAGTCACCTTTTTTAATAAAAACATAGACATGATCATGTTATTCTAGGAAGAGTAATCTCATTACATAGACTTTGAGGGACCAATGGATCATTAAACCATAGAAAAAGTTCTATATAGGCACAAACCTAGGTTATTGTGCATGGAAGCCTAACTGAACTGCTCTTATGTGTGGCTTCTCTTATCCACAGTTGTCTCCATCATTGTTACCTAAAAATAGAATATTCATCACCCCAGACTTCCAGCACAATAATTATAACATTTTTTTTAAAGGACGAACATCCCCTACATTCTCTAAACTCCTATGGTAGAAATAGATGATTATCAAATAATTCCATAAAATAATCAGATGATTTTAAAACTAATTCATGGATACTATAATGAATTAAATAGTCACCTGAATCTTGAAAATTAATCTAATAAATAGATAATTCATAATTCCAAAATTCTAGAACTTACAAGCAGGATATTTCATAATACATTTCAAATCAATGGGTAGATACCCATCTAAATTTGTGAACTGATTTTTGTCCTAAGACTGTTCGATGTTTCGATGGGAAATCTATAACAAAACCCCACAAGTTTCATACTATTTATAATTAATTCTTCATATGAAAGGGGTAAAAAAACAACATAAACATTAATATCTATAAACATAAATATGAAATTTTAATAAATACCCCAACCAATCAAACATAATCATAAATCATCCAGAATAATATAATTAATTGTACTTAAATTTTACATCCCCAATCAAACTGATCATAAAACATCCAAATAAATAATAGGTACGATATCATTTAAACATATCCAATATGGATCATATATATAATAAATTTCCAATGTTATCAATGAATATAAATAACATTAAATATTCATAAAAATAATCTTGAGGAAAATTTATATTCAAATTTAAAAATGCACATTTAAAATAAGAAAAGTTCAAAGGAAATTTTGGAAATATATTTCATTTGAAATAACCATTTAAAAAATGTAAAATAAGCTACAAAAATTTTTGTTTCATAATATAGGAAAAATATTCTCATGCTATACACGTTAAAGAAAGGACTCCTTTAACATTTTTGATAAAATACAAATGGGTCTATATTTTAAAACTAAATGAATATTACATTCAATTTTGTATTATAAAAATTAAATTTAGGAAAAATATACAACAACAAAAGATTTATAAAATTATATAATCATTTTCAAAAACATTTGTATAAAATATGGATCTTTTTGAAAACATATTTTCAACTAAAGAGAGAAATAAAATTGGATTTCCATATAAAACATCCCAATCAATTTAATATAAAAAGTGCTGGAAAATGGATATATTAAATAAAAATGTTAAGGAAAAACTGTGGAAGAATAAAATAGATACATTTTAATATATAAATATTAAATAATTCCCCCAATAGAGACTTATACAAAAACAGTCATGTATAATGATGATATTATGAAATAAACCCTTACAGCATTGGTAATTTTTGAATCATAAGCCCCATAAAAATAAAATTAAATGAAACATTAAATAAAATAAAGATAATTATATTATTGATATAAAATATAAATTGGGCAATGTATACGCCACACAATTGGAAAAACTAGTTAATATTGTATGTGTATCATGTAAGTAAAAGTAAAATGATAAAAACATACCTTAGGTTCAGATTCCTTCTTATGTTTCTAAAATTCCTATATAATAAATATTGTTTTATTATAAATATATTAAAAAAACATACGCATAAACCGCATATCACATTATATTTATATATAGTCTTTTATCACAAATTATTTAACAATTTTTTTTTAAATTCGTTGTTTTGGGGATAATTATTACATTTCGCATTTAAGTTTCAGTTCAGTAAATTAGTCTTTTTAAATTGATCATGGATACATAATATCAAAAATATTAAGCATTATATATATATTCATTATATAATTATTTATATTAATCTATTAAATATATATATAGAAAGTGGATTAAATCATTCTTGGAGAAGGTAGGTCATACGGACTCATGAACCCTGTTCCTATTTTTTCAAAAGATGATACCAATAAAAAATAAATATTAATTCATATTTATATATTAATTATAATTTCTTATATATAATATATATTAATAAAATAAATCATTATAACCATCCATGTAAAAAATATATGAAAAACATTTCATATTTCTACAATGATATTTTAGTCCATACCTACAAACGATAGATGTTAATGTTATCCATTGAATTGGAAAGAGATAAGTTACATTATATATTATATTTATATAAGTATGGATAGAACATAAATATAATATATATTTATTAAATTTGACATTCATACCAATCATATAATGTGTAATAGAAAAACGAATCACATCGTTTCGTGAGGAGGTGTTCTGTTGTACACACGATCGACATTATCACATCCCACATAGAATTTAATATAAGAATATTTATGTTACATAGAAAATAAATAATGTATAATAACTTCATAAATATAATATAAAAATGTTAAATTCATCATTATATCTATATTTTAATGGTTAGAAAGGGAAAGTAGTTGCATCGATTCCTAAGGCGGTAGTCTACCGTACACACGATTGACAGTTTCATTTCCAATTTGAGTGATGTGAAGATGGTTATGGGTTATGAAATTAAGATAATAACATCTAAATACATATGAAATACTATTTTAATTATATTATTATTTCTGAATATTTTTCTAATTATGAGGAAGAATAAATAAAATAAATACACATGTTTTATAACTTAACCTCTTCTTTGGAGAGCCTCTTTTGGTTTATCTATAAAGCCTTATAAAGATGTATTCATTGTATGGATAATTACTATACCAAGTGGGGATATTATTAAATTTGGTATTTTGGAAATTAATGTCTAAAACAAACGATATTGGAAGTGTGAATAGGGTAGGAGAGTGTGTGGCCTTTTATAAGGTGGGGATAGGAAACACATGTTGAAAGCTAAAGTTAAACTAGTTTTTTCCAAATTCCAAAAGCCTCTAAAAAGGGACATTATCGACACATAGATTTTATAAGGTATAAATATATATATGAAATGGGTTTTTTACATGTTTTTATATCATTTTTAACACTAAATGTTTTAGTTTAACCCATCAATGAACCCATTTTTACCTTAACTATGGTAATTAATTTTTACCTTCTTTCAGTATTATATATGGGGAAAAAATAATGTTTAAGCTATCATATAATATAAATTATTATTATTAAAAATATGTAATCCTTTTTTGTTTATTCAATTCATATAAGTGGAAATTTTCAATTTAGAACTAAACCGTAGAAGCGAGGAAATAGTTATTTTCCAAAGAAAAAATATGCATATGTATATAATGTTTTAATATCAAAATTCAATAATAAATTTTTTCAAATGTGCTAAATTAGATAAAAATTAAAAATATATAAAATAATTTGGCATTAAAACAATTTAAAATATTTTTTAAGTTTTAAAATTATTTAAACTATAAGGATGTTTTCAATAAAAATGTGATTTTTAACTATTCGTCAAAAATTAAATATTTTCAATAAATTTAAAAAAAAATCCCTCAAAGATACTTTTCACATATATATTTAAAAAATTAAGCTATTTTTCAAAAATAAATATTCTAAAATTGGTAAAATATTATTTTATATTTTGTGTGCAAAGTGAAACTATGCCACCTTTTAGAAACATACAGTTTTTTAGAAAACATTTTTTCCTTTTGAATGGTTCTGATATTATTTTTAATTAATATGTAATAATTGAATTTATTTTACAAATTTTTAAACTAGATAATTTTTATAATTTATTTATTAATATTCATATCTTCTAACATAAGATCTATGTTATTATGGTCGTTCTTATATAATAATATTTTAATAGAGTGTTCTGTTTCATTTAAACTCAATGTTTCTGGTTTTGAAAGGTATCAAAAAAATTAATTTTTCTAGAAAAGAGTATATTATAAATTATTTTGGTGTTACATTCTCATATGTACTCTTTGTTTCCTTTTATATATGCTATAAAATATTGTGTTCCTCTTTTAAATGCTCTAGGTGATATATTCAAACATCCTAAAATAAATTTCAACCTAAATATTTAATATTAATCACCGTAATAAATGGTTTGAGATTTAAAAATGAAATTCCTCAAACCCCACATCATAAAAAAACTTTATAAAATACCACATTATAAGAGAGGTATAAATGTATGAATATATTCCCAAATAATGCATACTTGGTTACCAAATAGTAAAAAATTAATGGAATGTGATGATATGGACATATAAATAAATGTAAATAATTATAGAGAGTTGTAGAGATCTTTTATCACACCAAAGTCAATGTTATTAAAAATTTAGATAACAAAATACTATAAATATATTATAGATGAATAGACCATCAGTTCAACATAAATGATGGTATTATAATAAGAAAATAATTAATGTAATTTTCATAAAGTTGAGGATTTCCTTTACCATATACATTGAGAACATATGTAAATATAATCACATGAAATATTTAAATTTCATTAGAACGATTTCATCATTTGGTGGTGATTTGATCAATTCCTGCATCATTTACTACTCTAAGTAATTAATTTCTAATATAAATTATTATTCTTGAAGAACATTTAATATATTATTATAATGACATGTAATTCATTATATATCTTAATATATTCCCAACCCAAAATATTTAGAATAAGTTATCTAATAACACCCAAGGTTCAACATAATCTATTAATTATATAATTAACTTTTAACTCATCCAAAATATTCTTTTCCAAATTTAATGTTATAAAAATTTGATGGAAGGTCACTAACTCGATATTATATTCCCCAAACAGTATAAGGTGGATATTAATGCTACATTTATTATTTTTTGATACCTTGATCACTATGAAACCTTAATTAAAACTTTCATTCTTCTGAAAATAAAATCTCATATTGTTTACAATATTCTATAAATCCAAATATGCACTAAACTCCACCAATGATAATGTGATGACCCAGACCCCCTTGGTCCCTTCCTTTGCCAAAATCCGGATCCTTAAGGGGTACGGATCGGTGGGACCGATCGGTGTGACCGATCGGTGCGACCGATCGGCGGAACCGGTCGACGTCACCCGGCCTTGCCAAGTTGTTCCAGTAACGCTCCTTTTCGCAAATAGGGTTTTAAACCCTATTCTGCCTCGTTCAAAAAAAAATTTCTTAAAGGCCCGAAACACGCACAAAAGTTTTAATTAAATACTGAATCAATTCATGAGTCGGTTTAAACGACCCAGCACCTTTAATGATGAGTCGAGCCACGTGGTCAACCCACGACTTCCACGTCTTACGCGGTTCAGCGTTTTTATCTCAACCGTCCACGACTTCCACGTCTTACGCGGTTCAGCGTTTTAGTGGTTGTGTGAATTTGGGGATGGGATTCCCTGTTGGTATGGTTTCGGTGGTTGTGAGTTTTGAGACCGGTTGGGTACTCGTTTATATCACAAATTGGGGAGAGATCCTCTGTTGACAGAACCAGGTGTGAGAGTTTGGTTGATACATGCTTTTGATGCTTTCCTTAGTTATACATATGATAGTTGCCCAGTAGTGCTTAAAATTAATTGAACTTTTTGACTGAACGTGAAACAAGGATGGGATAAATGGTTTTTGTGGGCAAGAGTCGTGAATTGTGACTCGGATGCAGTGGTGTTGTGTCCTGTAGGTTGGCTAGGAAAACCTAAGCTTTGGGTGAGTGTTTGTTACCTATATCTATACTTGTAGCTTTGTGTTTCTTATTCGCGCCCCACCCAAGTTGAGCACTCATTGCCGAACACCCCCATTTATGGGGGAAGGCTGTTTTTTCCAACACTATTCTTAGTGGCTGGTTATTAGCTCCTTTTCTTCTCCCTTTCCCGGATAGCCCAAGTATCTTCGGGCAGGCTATGATGGCCTGAGGTCCATTATTGGCCCAAGAACCTTCGGGTAGGGTAGTACTATGGTTGTCCAGGTGTGTGCGGCAGGTGGTTTCCCAAGTGTCTTCAGGATGAGGCCCAGGTGTCTTCGGGCGTGGCAGTTGATCTTCTAGCCCAGGTGTCTTCGGGCGTGGTTACGTGAGACAGTTGTGGCCCAGGTGTGTGCGGGCGGGATTTCGGCAGTGGGACTGCGTGTGGTTGTGGCCAAGGTGTGTGCGGGCGGGTGTGGCAGTGGGACAGCGGTGAGAATGGCGGGATTGGTCTGATGCGTAGGATGTCTCAATAACCAGTGGGAAAGTGGCGTGGGGTACCCAAACATCGATGTGCTCTAATTATATATATTACTTGACTTGCGTTATTTGGGGAGCGTGCCTTGGTGAGGCCTGGGGTGGTTAGTTTACCTTGAATAGGCGTTTGGTTTGCCCCTTTCTCACGGGACATTAGCACGTTCCCCCACTTGTGCACGAGAGTCTTGGTTTTCCCTACTGAGTGTACTTGTATGCTCACCCTACGTTTACTTTCAGGTTTCCAAGAGGACTACCAGGGCTGTGCGGGACCCTACTATTCGGACAGTTGGAGTTGTTGCTGTTGTCGTACCTTTGTTTTCTTTTGGTATTGTACCTTGAGCTTTCTTTTTTTTGTACATGCACCTTGTTGTAATCTGTTTAAACATGCATGGGGGATTTGTTTGGGTTTATTTATATACACTTGTTTCTTTTCCTTTTTGGGTGGTTGACTTGTCCTATTTCCCGATCCTAAATAATAAAAAGGGTAATGCCTCCCATATTTGTGAAAACTCATACCCTTGGTGCTAGTCGCCACCCCAGGGCCTACTAGAGACGGGACTCGGGGGGTCATTATCTCTACTACAACTTAAAGAAGGAAGGGTCTGGCAATCTGCTGACCCTTCCCTCCTTTTGGTGAAGGCGGGTCATGACAGAATGGTATCAGAGGCGGAGGTTGAGGGGTAGGATGGAGTCTGGAGTTAGGCACAGTGAGGATTGCATGGGATGGTAAGGCAACAGCATTGGGTGACCTTGGTGCGTGAATTATGCCAGGGAAGACCGGCTAGGACATGGGATTTTAGGGCCCCCCATGATCCGATGCAAGGACTCTGGACCTACCGAACGACCAAGTGATACCACACTGATTGCAGGGTAGAGACCCTAGGAAAGGTACATGCATCATAAATGACTTGTGTTCTTATGTTTCTGGGATTTTTTGGGAATTAAGAATAAATTTTAAAATTTTTAGAAGTTATTATGCACTGCTTGGGCTTAGGCATTCCTTGTTTACCTTGTAGTTATGGCACCTGGGAGGCGACCACGTGTGGTACAGGCGATTGAGTCCCCGGAGACTACTTTAGCCGATCGGTAGAGAGATGATTGAGAGGAAGAGGGCGACCAGTGGCAGAAGACTCTTCGGGCCTTCCAGAGACATGCCCTCGAGAAGTATGAGGGGAGCACCTCTGATATGAAGACGGAAGGATGGCTAGAGGAGCTAGTTATAGCCTTCGGCCTGATTCTGGCCGCGACCGAATACTGGGTTCCTCTGGTTGTTAGCTAGATGCGAGGAGCGGCATGTCAGTGGTGGATGCTTCACCTGGGGAATAGGAAAGAGTCTGAGGTTGCCTGGGCGGATTTCGAGAAGGAGTTCTGGGCGGAATTCCTCTCCTTGACAATGATGGCGGAGAATAGGCAGGAGCTACTTTCCCTCCAGCAGGGGAGTATGTCCGTGAGGGAACTTGGAATCAAGTTCAAGGACCTCCTATGTTTTTCTCCGGACCTCTTTCCCGATGAGGAGTCTCGGGCAAGACTTTTGGAGGAGGCACTCCGACCCTCCCTCCAATATGCTGTCACCCCCTTTACCCTTCTGACATACTTAGAGGTCCAGAAGAAGGCCGATGTGGTGGAAAGGATGCATGCTCTAGGTAGAGTGTCACGAGAAGGGATCTAGCTGGGACCATCGAAGGGGAAGGCCGTCAGCACCAGGCCTCCAGCATCGGGACCCTCCAGGTTCCGACCCACAGGGAGCAGACCGCAACAGTTTCAGTTTCGATCCCCTGGCCCACATTCTTTTCCTTCAGGCTCGGGACCACGGTGCTTCATCTGCGGGAGCCCTGGACATCTCCGGAGTCAGTGCCCCGATCGGGTGCAGTACAGTAGTGGCAGTCGTCCCCAGCATTCGACGCAGTAGCAGTTTCCAGCCAGACCCTTCCAGCAGCAGCAGCAGGGACAGCGAGCTCCCGCTCCTCCGCAGGCAGACATAGGAGGAGGAGGCCGACCTCAGGACGTTCCCCAGGGACCTCGACCAGGGCGTGGTCGGGGGGTGGCCGACAGTCGAGGGGCAGGGGAGCTGGGCGTGGACAGTTACACGCCGCAGAAGCAATAGTTCCAGCAGGGCCAGAGGTTGTTCGAGGTACGATCAATGTGTTTAGCACTCTTGATTATGCTTTGATCGATACCAGAGCTTCGCACTCCTTTGTTGCACCCAGTCTAGCCCGTTCCTTGGGTCTAGATGCCGAGAGACTTCCAGTGCCCCTGGTGTTGAGCACACCAGTTGGAGGTCAGACCAACTTGCTGTTCGTTTGTCGGGGATGTAGACTGATGATAGGGCCACATCAGTCGGTTAGGGATCTTCTTTTGCTACAGATTCAGCCGTACGATGTCATCCTAGGCATCGACTGGCTATTTTTTGTGTGTGCCATCATCGACTGTTTCTGAAGGATGGTGGTGTTCTCAGGTTTGGACGGCCAGCGTGTTACCTTCACCGGCGATCGGAGTAGTCCGAAGGGAAACAGGAGGGAGGAACCTCTCCTCTCTTTGTTGACCGAGCTGACAGTGGAATCAGTAGATGCTGAGATGGTGGAAGTACCAGAGATCGTCCACGAGTTTATGGACATCTTTCCTGAGGAGGTGACGACTCTACCCCCTCGATGCGATATCGAGTTCGGGATAGACCTACAACCCGACGCTCGTCCGATCTCAATGGCTCCTTATCGGATGGAACCTTCGGAGCTGTGAGAGTTGCGGATACAGATTGACGATCTGATGAAGAGGGGTTATGTCCGTCCAAGTGCGTCACCATGGGGCGCTCCAATCTTGTTCGTAAGGAAGGAGGATGGTGGCCTCAGGTTGTGCATCAACTACAGGAGGCTGAATCAGGTAACGATCAAGAATCGCTACCCTCTTCCGAGGATAGATGACCTTTTTGACCAGCTGAAGGCGGCAGGATGGTTCTCGAAGATCGACCTGCGGTCCGGGTACCACCAGCTGAGGGTGAAGGATAGTGACATTCCGAAGACGGCGTTCTGGTGCAGGTATGGGCACTTCAAGTTCGTGGTCATGCCCTTTGGTGTTACAAACGCCCCGGCCGTGTTCATGGGGCTTATGAACTCCATCTTCCAGGAGTACCTGGATCAGTTTGTGGTGGTATTCATCGACGATATCCTGATCTATTCAAGATCAGAAGAGGACCATGCCGAGCACCTGAGGATAGTTTTGGAGGTCCTCCGACAGTACCAGCTCTATGGGAAGTTGTCAAAGTTCAAGTTCTGGACGCGAGAAGTGCACTTCCTTGGGCACGTAGTGTCTCCACAGGGGGTAGCAGTCGACCCATCAAAAGTTGAGGCAGTTGTTTCTTGGGCAGCACCCAAGAATGTGGCGGAAGTCCAGAGTTTCCTCGGACTGGCAGGTTACTACCGGAGATTCGTACCCAACTTCTCCCGAGTAGCAGCCCCTTTGACGGCTTTGACCAAGAAAGACCAGGTTTTCATGTGGAGCGAGCAGTGCGAGTCATCCTTCAGCTACCTAAAAGAAAAGCTAGTTAGTGCCCCAGTGTTGAGATTACCAGAAGAAGGGATGGCCTATGAGGTATTTTGTGATGCTTCAGGACAGGGCCTGGGATGCGTGTTGATGCAGCAACAAGGGGTGATCTCTTACAGGTCCAGGCAGCTACGCCCCCATGAGCGTAACTACGCCACCCATGACCTGGAGCTTGCAGCGGTCATTTTTGCACTAAAGATATGGCGGCACTACCTCATCGGGGAATGCTTTGTGGTCTTCACAGATCACAAAATCTTAAAGTATATCTTCTCCCAGCGGGACTTGAACTTGCGACAGCGGAGATGGGTGGAGTTCCTCCAGGACTATGACTTTGAAATATCTTATACTGAGGGAAAGGGCAATGTGGTGGCCGATGCCTTGAGCAGGAGGATGCATAAGGATGCGGTCCGAGAGTCGGCAAATGACTGGAAGGAAATGGAGGAGTTGGATGCCTTACACCAGGATGCGAAGATGGATAGTGGCAGAGGCTGCCTATATCAGATGATAGTGCAGTCATCTCTGTTTCGACAAGTGGAGGAGTCTCAGTGGGGAGACCCCGAGTGCGATGTGATGCGTGATCGGGTTGACCAGGGCGATGCTCCAAGAGAATGGACAGAGGATGGTCAGCACCGGATGCTTTTCTAGAAAATGTTGTTTGTTCAAAGAGTGATGCGTGGCAAGGTTCTCAGTGAGTTCCACAACTCACCCCTGGCAGTGCACCCAGGAGTTACCAAGATGTACCAGGGGCTGAAAAGGCAGTTCTAGTGGCCCGGAGTTAAGCGAGCGGTGGAAGAATTTGTGGCTAAATGCTTAGTATGTCAGCAACTGAAGGCTGAACACCGGGTTCTAGGCGGCCTACTGCAGCCTTTAGCTGTTCCTGAGTGGAAGTGGGACGAAATCTAGATGGATTTCGTCACGGGACTACCCAAGTTCCAGGGAGGGTGCGACGCCATCTAGGTGGTGGTGGAAAGGTTGACGAAATCGTCTCACTTTCTGGCAATCAGGGAGTCAAGTACTGTGGATGCTTTGGCACGAAAGTACGTGAATGAGGTGGTGCGGTTGCATGGAGTTCCGAGGTCCATAGTATCGGATAGGGATGCACGGTTTACCTCGCGAATCTGGAGAGGATTGCAGCATGCGTTTGGCACCCAGTTACCCCTTAGCACTGCTTTCCATCCCCAGACAGATGGACAAACAGAGCGCACCATCCAAACCTTGGAGGATATGCTACGGTCATGTGTTCTGGACTCAGGAGAGTCATGGGTGCGGTACTTGCCTCTAGTAGAGTTTTCCTACAATAATAGCTACCACTCTACCATCGGTATGGCCCCGTTTTAGGCTTTGTACGGGAGGCCATGTCGTTCACCTGTGTGTTGGACCGAAGTAGGAGAGGCAGGCATCCTTGGCCCGGAGGTGGTGCAGAACACGACAGAGAAGATTCAGCTCATACGGGAAAGGATGAAGGCGGCCCAGGACCGACAGAAGTCGTATGCTGATACCAGGAGAAGACCCCTAGAGTTTGAGGTCGGGGACCACGTGTTCTTGAAGGTCTCCCTGCGGCGTGGGCAATGGAGGTTCAGCAAGGGGGGTAAGCTTTCCCCCAGATTCGTCGGACCCTTCGAAGTGTTGCGGCGGGTCGGCAAAGTGGCTTATCAGCTAGCGTTACCTCCACCGCTGCTAAGGATACATGATGTCTTTCATGTATCCCAACTCTGTCGTTATCTGCACGATGATTCACACGTCCTTGATTGGGGTGAACTGGACATCGAGGACGACGTAACCTTTGTGGAAAAACCAGTGATGATCGAGGATCGCAAGGAGAAGGTACTTCGTGGGTGAGCCATTCCCTTGGTTCGTGTGTTGTGGAGACATGGCGGGCTCGAAGAGAGTACGTGGGAGAGGGAAGCACAGATGCGTGCCCAATACCCCGGGTTGTTTTGAGCTTTGTTCCTTTTGTACCTGTTGTGGTAGAACGTTTGACTTTTGGCTATGAAATGTACTAGTTTCTTTCTTCTGTTGTGTGTGAAAAGCCCAGGCTATAGGAAGGAGGGAACCCGGCCCCTAATCAAGACGCATTAAGGTGGATGCGATTAAACACGTGCGGGCGAGTCAGTGCTGCCCAAAGCGGATAATATATTGACATGGGGGAGGGGAACTCCCCAACCCACATGACCGGGCAGTTTGGCGTGGTATGTTGCTTGGTTCTTGACAGGGGAGTGTTTTTAGTTAGTTGGGGTTCACTCCTAAGAGGTATCTTTCAAAGATGGCTGTTCGGACCCTCTCTTTCCTCCTAGTTTGTTTTGATTATCGAGGACGAGAATCGTTTAAGAGGTATCTGATGTGATGACCCAGACCCCCTTGGTCCCTTCCTTTGGCAAAATCCGGATCCTTAAGGGGTACGGATCGGTGAGACCGATCGGTGCGACCGATCGGCGGAACCGGCCGACGTCACCCGGCCTTGCCAAGTTGTTCCAGTAACGCTCCTTTTCGCAAATAGGGTTTTAAACCCTATTCTTCCTCGTTTAAAAAAATGTCTTAATGGCCCGAAACACGCACAAAAGTTTTAATTAAATACTGAATCAATTCATGAGTCGGTTTAAACCACCCAACACCTTTAATGATGAGTCGAGCCGCGTGGTCAACCCACGACTTCCACGTCTTACGCGGTTCAGCGTTTTTATCACAACCGTCCCCGGGTCTTATAAATTAAGGGTTAGGCCATGGTTTCTCCCTTCCTCGATCGTGGCTCTTCTGGTGCATCGGGCGCGCCGCGTCGTTATCCGTGAAGTTCCGCCTCCCCCCCCCCTGACCTAAGCGTTGGTCGTCTATCAGCAAGTAGGGAATTTCTCTCATCTCTCACTTTTGTGTATCATGCGGGGTGGGCGTTATTTTTGTTCCTATAGAATTGGTTGAACCGAACCTTAATGAAGATAATAAACGAAGTTCTAAAGAAAGAAGGGGAAGTGGTTGTGATCGTTGTTTATGCTTTATCTTGTGATTATCCTTTTGATTTGTGTTGGGTATGTTTTTCTGAAAATCGAGGCCGTTGGTGGTCATTGTATGTGCACTGATGAATCCCCTTGTGATGTTTTAAATGGGTTGTTGAAACTGTGAACTCCTGCTGTGGAATTGGTTAATCATGTATACCCGACTGAATAAATTGGAAGCACCAGGATAAACCCTACTATGTTAACTCTAGGTTAGAACACACAGGTTTGAAATCATGGAGTGTGTTAAGTCTTTTAAATCTGAAATTACCCGGTGGTTGTGTGAATTTGGGGATGGGATTCCCTGTTGGTATGGTTTTAGTGGTTGTGTGAATTTGGGGATGGGATTCCCTGTTGGTATGGTTTTGGTGGTTGTGAGTTTTGAGACCGGTTGGGTACTCGTTTATATCACAAATTGGGGAGAGATCCTCTGTTGACAGAACCAGGTGTGAGAGTTTGGTTGATGCTTGATTTTGATGCTTTCCTTAGTTATACTTATGATAGTTGCCCAGTAGTGCTTAAAATTAATTGAACTTTTTGACTGAACGTGAAACAAGGATGGGATAAATGGTTTTTGTGGGCAAGAGTCGTGAATTGTGACTCGGATGCAGTGGTGTTGTGTCCTGTAGGTTGGCTAGGAAAACCTAAGCTTTGGGTGAGTGTTTGTTACCTATATCTATACTTGTAGCTTTGTGTTTCTTATTCTCGCCCCACCCAAGTTGAGCACTCAGTGCCGAACAACCCCATTTATGGGGGAAGGGTGTTTTTCCCGACACAATTCTTAGTGGATGGTTATTAGCTCCTTTTCTGCTCCCTTTCCCAGATAGCCCAAGTATCTTCGGGCAGGCTATGATGGTCTGAGGTCCATTATTGGCCCAAGAACCTTCGGGCAGGGTAGTACTATGGTTGTCCAGGAGTGTGCGGCAGGTGGTTTCCCAAGTGTCTTCGGGATGAGGCCCAGGTGTCTTCGGGCGTGGCAGTTGATCTTCTAGCCCAGGTGTCTTCGGGCGTGGTTACGTGAGACAGTTGTGGCCCAGGTGTGTGCGGGCGGGATTTCGGCTGTGGGACTGCGTGTGGTTGTGGCCCAGGTGTGTGCGGGTGGGATTTCGGCAGTGGGACTGCGTGTGTTTGTGGCCCAGGTGTGTGCGGGCGGGATTTCGGCAGTGGGACTGCGTGTGGTTGTGTCCCAGGTGTGTGCGGGCGGGTGTGGTAGTGGGACTGCGGTGAGAATGGTGGGATTGGTCCGATACGTAGGATGTCTCAATAACCAGTGGGAAAGTGGCACAGGGTACCCAAGCATCGATGTGCTCTAATTATATATATTACTTGACTTGCGTTATTTGGGGAGCGTGCCTTGGTGAGGCCTGGGGTGGTTAGTTTGCCTTGAATAGGGATTTGGTTTGCTCCTTTCTCACGGGACTTTAGCACGTTGCCCCACTTGTGCACGAGAGTCTTGGTTTTCCCTACTGAGTGTACTTGTATGCTCACCCTACATTTACTTTCAGGTTTCCAGGAGGACTACCAGGGCTGTCCGGGACCCTACTAGTCGGACAATTGGAGTTGTTGATGTTGTCGTACCTTTGTTTTCTTTTGGTATTGTACCTTGAGCTTTCTTTTTTTTGTACTTGCACCTTGTTGTAATCTTTTTAAACATGCATCGGGGCTTTGTTTGGGTTTATTTATATACACTTGTTTCTTTTCCTTTTTGGGTGGTTGACTTGTCCTATTTCCCGATCCTAACTAATAAAAAGGGTAATGCCTCCCATATTTGTGAAAACTCATACCCATGGTGCTAGTTGCCACCCCGGGGCCTACTGGAGGCGCGACTCGGGGGTCATTATCTCTCCTACAACTTAAAGAAGGAAGGGCCTGGAAATCGGCTGACCCTTCCCTCCTTTTGGTGAAGGCGGGACGTGACAGATAACATAAACTATGAAATCACTATTAAAATTCAATGTAACTAATATTATCCCATAAATACCTTTTTTATCATTATTGTCTAAACATTGATCCCCTATTGAATGTTTTATTACCTCAATCATGTTTATTTAAATGATCAACCTGCCACTGAATCACATTACATTACTGTTGGTAATAATTTTCAGATGTTTTTTAATCATTAAATAAATGATAATGAAGTACAATCCAAATTATAATTATTATTTTAATGAGAATATCATTGATAAAATAATTCCAAAAAAAATTCTTCAATCCAAATTCAAGAACATTAATCATTCCACTTCGTCTATATGAATATCATACGTATAACCTTGAACCCATAGATTATTATGATATTTATTCCCTTGAATCTTGGGATATTATTTTTAATAGTTCCATATATCATTAATGTTAAAGAATTGATAATTGGAAACTATTTTCATTCCCTTTAAGTTGGTATTATTGTGTCCATTCTCTCCAAACGGGTTGCAAACTCCCATTCCTATGATACAAGTACCAATGTGTTTATTTCCAAAATTATCACATATGGGAATATACCACTTTTATTCCTCCCCTTAATATATCATTTTCTATAACATCATCTTCATTTATTGATTAATTATAAGCCATAAATACTGGAAAATTCATTATTTATCTTGATAAAAATTGATATTATGTCCTCTTATGATGGGAATTCTTGGGAGACTAATTCCCTCAGATGGAATGTCATTAGCCCATCAATGAAAAAGTCAATATTACTATTTAGAATACTTATGTATTTAAAATCATTCCTTGATAACCTTTTAAATTTTTTATAAAACATAGCTACATTTTCATGTTACTTTTTTCATAAACGTGGTAATATTCTCTCTATATCTTATCATTTCGTGTGAGGAAAATGATTTTCCAAGAAGAGTACCTAAAAATTCTTTCATTTGATGATTTTTTATTATTTATTCATTATAATTTTTTTTAATCAATTAAGCTCATGTATCTTCATCTCCTGAGTGATTATATTTTTCTATGAAAACCTTCTCTATTTAGTTTTTTCAAAATGTGGGAAATATATTTTCAATAGAACATATCTATTACCTAGAAAATATGGATTTTTACACTCATTTAAAGATTTAGTTTTTCGATGCATTAATAACTCTATAATTGTGAAACCATGTGGTGGATTATAATTATTATTCATAAAATAATTGTTATTTCTCATTATATTAGTCATTTTCTCTAATATGGCAATATTTTCATCATTTCTAACTATAACAACACATATAGCATCAATATCTTTCCCATAAGGTAAATCCAAACATGGTGTTTGTGAATTGATATTGTTCTCATTTGTTTAACTAGTAACCATTTATAAATAATGAGATACACTATATTAGGACATAACTATGGCATCCCGCTATTTTATTATATAACTTTTAATTACATTTTATAAATAGGATATCTTAAAATTTTTGTGTGTTTTAAATCATTAATATAATTCATGAAAAAATAAAACATTATTATAATAAACTTTTAAGGATAAATAATAGGTCCATCCTATGTTCAATTTCCACATATTATAACTTGGGAACACACATCTAAGGATAGGGTGAGAAGAAGGCCTTGTAAGGAAAAATAAGGGAAACTGTTTACTTGTGATATCAATAAGAACATGTTGAAATACATAAATACATAAGAAATGGATAAAGAGGACTATAATAGTAAAAATAATATTAATAATAACATTAATATATGGATAAAACATTGAATTTATACATTCATAAGATTATTACGATGTTCCATCCCCAAGGAGTCATAAAAAATTACCAAGGTTATTCATCGAGGTATCGTAACATTTGTCATCTCTGGAGATTAATTTCATTACCCAATGCATTAGAGCTCTCTTAAGGAACACAGTTAAAATTTATTTATTTTCATTCAATCCACATATATCAAAATCAAACATTTCATAAATAACCCATATTGAAGGAAAGAAATGGGTTTCATATCAAAATCATGACGTTTTAAAAAGTCATTTGAACGTGATCATTATTTTATTTATAACTTAGAAAAGGGAATGAGGGTTTTATGTATGTCAATTTCAGAATAAAATATATAATTTTATTTCATGATTAATAATTCAAGAAATTATATTTTTCTAATTATCATATAAAATAAAATATGGGAGTTTCTTGAGAAAAAGGGAGAGACTTTGAGACGTAAATTGTACAACATTACGGCTATGCAACATTGTTTTAGAAAAAATTAAAAAGATAAGGGATAGTGGTCACCCACTCATAAAAGTATCATAATATTATATGGGGACATAATATAACATAAATAATTAAATGGTTCGGAAAATTGAAAGATGCACCACATAAAAGAGAACTTGAAAGGAAAAGAGATGTGGAGAATTCCCTTACCCTAAACAGTAACGTCTAAAAATCGTTGATCAGGACCCTGGGGGATTGAAGACACATTTGGCAGACTCATTAGGAAATATAATTTATATATATTCATGGATTATTATTTTTTAATTAATGGAAACGAATTAATGGGTGGGTATATATAGAAAAAGTGAGAGGATATTTAATTAATTTCAAAGTACACATAATTAGTTGTATTTTCTAAAACATGGGATTTCCAATGGTATTGGCCACTTGAGACACCTCATATCGTATGTTAATACATAAGAGTCTAAAATAATCTTATCTTAATCATTACATCATTATAAAATATTTATGATTTAATTAAACATAAAAAACCCAAATACTGTATTTTTACTATTCATAGAAAATTCAACTGTCTTAGAAAAATCCCAAAATTTCACCCAAACAATTTCTTGATGTGTTGAATTTAAAATTTAACTCTATTTTATAAAAAATAATTTCATTTTAATATTAAAAAAAATAAATAAAACACAAATACTTAACTTATAATTTCTAAAACATTTATTTACTTATACTATGATATATTTATTTAACATTACCACATAAGATGGCTAAAACATACTTATACTTTTTTAAGTGATGTTACTATTCCATTGATTAAATTACCATTCATAAGGGAAAAATTAATATTCCAAAGGGTATATTTAATCTTCATTAAAAAAATTATTTCGATCTTATTGAACCAAATTTTTCAACTTGATTACAACTATGTATGATCGATTTTTGAAAATAATTTCACAGAAAAAGTTATTTAATATTAAAATATTATTAACTATTAATAAAAAAAATTATTCATTAAATGTTTTTCATCAGTAAAAACTATTCAAAAATCATTTTCATAAAATTGAAAATTCATAAATAAATTTAAAAAAATCCGCCTGCGATACATTTGAATTTGAAATTTAAAAATGATTTTTATTTTACCATAATAATTATCTATGAATGGGAAATATTTGAAAAATGAAATCTTATCTTCTAAAACCAATTTATCAAATTTTTCTTAACTAAAAATATTCTTTATTAAGAAATTATATTATTAAAACGTGAATGTCACGACCCGTACTCGGGGCCCATGCTATGACTACCCCAATCCCGCCTTCCATAGGCTAGGGGTTGGCGACTAGCACCAAAGGAGTAAATCCCAAAAGAAGGGAAGGAATTTCCTTTATGTAATAACATACACAACAGAGTACGCAAGCGAAGTAAACACTAAGTAAATCGGGTACAAGGTAAGTGCTGAAAATAAAATGGGCTAGTATAAAAACCCAACTGAAAGTACAGTACAACTGAAAGGAAAGTATTGCAGCAGAAAGTAAAACAGCAACACCGAGTCGTCCTCCGGAAATCCCAACTGAAGGATGGGTACAAATAGTCTCCTCAGCTCCTTGGTCTGACCGTCCGCTCCGTGTATGTCACGCCATGTGGTCCACCCCCGGGTACCGTCCAGCTCCACAAGCCTGTACCTCGATCAGTGATATCTATCGTCCGCATCCAACACAACGTAGTGCAGGCATAGCCCGTGCATGGGTGAGTATACAATAATCATTAGGGACCCCGAGACCCAAGAAGGTCTCTCAGAATCCATGAAGGATAAACCACAAAGGAAAGATAAAATCACGAAGTATCAAAACACTACTCAGGTATATGCTTATACATATACTTAAGTTATCAATTATAGTTCGACTCCAGCTCCCGAGCCCAAGAATAACCTAGTCCACATAGGAAAGCACAACCCAGTACACACAGGAAAGCACAACCCAATCCACATAGGAAAATAAAGACAACCACAAAAATAATAATGATTGAGAATCAAGACTCAACTCACACAGGTAAACTACTACTTGAAGAGGGGTCGAGGTGATTAGATATAGCCTCTGAATCATCTCCTCTACTAATCCCATGTAGGATCCTAGTGCAGAAGTTGTCACTGTCGAACCCAGAGAGGATCCAATTATAGTAGTCATCGCTACCGAACCCACGGAGGATCCAAGTACAGTCGACAACGCTGCTGAACCCACAGAGGATCCTAGTACAGAAGTCATCGTCGTCGAACCCACAGAGGATCCCATCACGGTAGACGTCGTCATCGAACCCACAGAGGATCCCAATATGGTAGACATCATTTTCGAAGCCACAGAGGATCCTAGTACGGCAGTCGTCCTCGTCGAACCAACTGAGGATCCTAATACGGTCGTCGTCCTCATCGAAACCTTTGAGGATCCTTTCATTGAAGTCGTCATCTTCGTCACAGCCAACTCTAGGGTTCCTGCACACAGCATGCTCGATTCCAGAAGGGTCTGCTCCATGAACCAATGGGTCGATACATCAATAGTCACAATGTCCAAATTTGATGTATCACAAAGTTACGTCTCGTCAAAAGGTACTCAACGTGACAGACGGCGCGTCAATCAGACGCCTGGTCTGAGTGTTATTGGCTTTTTTTTCCGAGGGGCCCGGTTGGTTTTTAAGTTAAAACCAACCCGACCGTACTCCAGCTACGTCCAAACATTGAGTGGAGTAATCCAAAAGAACCTTCTCACTAATAGGAAACCAATGAAGTTGACGGTACATCAACCGGACGTCCGGGGCTCAAGTTATAAGTGTTTCTGCTCCAGGGGCCCGTTTGGTTTCGTGTTCGAACCAACTCGGTCATACACAACGTTCTTCGAAACCTTGAGTGTAATATACCAAAACGCCCATCTCGATCCAAGGATCCCAACGCAACTGACGGTGCATTGATTGGAGGTCTGTAGCCCATGTAGGGGAGTTTGAATGGATCTGTCCGTAAATATGGGGTTTGGGCTAGGTCCGTCCCGGCCCAATACCCCCGGGTCATCCCGAACTTGGGCAACCTAACTGGGGTCTAAGTCCGGCCCGTTATGGGCACGGCCCGACCCGACTGGCGTGGCCCGTCCCGGCGTGGGCGGTCCGGCCCGGCGCGGGCGGTCCGGCCCGGCGCGGGTGTTCCGGCCCGGCGAGGGCGGTCCGGCCCGGCGCGGGCGGTCCAGCCCGGCGCGGGCGGTCTGGCCCAGTGCGAGCGTTCCGGCCTAGCACGGGCAGTGGCTCAGCTCGTGGCCGAGCTGGACGCGAAGGGGGGGGGGGGGGGGGCGCCGCCCCCCTGATTTCCAAAAATGCGGCCACCCTTTCTGGTGGGGTCCGCCCTAATCAAAACTAGGGGTTATGCCCCCCCAGATATTCGAAAACGGCTGGCCAAATTGGCCGGCCGGTGAGCTGTCACGGGCCCCCCGCAGGTCCCACCTCCCGGTACGCCGGTGGCTGGTTCAGTCCGGCTGCCCCCTTGCTGAACTGCCGCGGCCTAAGGTCGCGACTTCCGTCTGTCGGGCGGGGCGCAAGGGCGCTGCGGCCCACCCCGGTCGTGGCTCCCTCGGGTTCTCTAGCTCGGCGTGACGGCACCGTACACCACCACCTCGGCCTGCTCCGGTCGCGGTTCCTTCTGCTTCACCGGCGTGGTGTGATGGCTCCTCCCACCTCTTCCATGGCCCACTCCGGCCATGGTTCTCTCGTTCCCGCGCGGTGCAACGGAACCATGTCATCTTCGCCACAATGAACCAGGAAAACCAAGAAGAAGAGGGGAGGAGGATCAGCCGTGTTTTTCTGGTCCGACCTCCTCATGTTATAACGATAACAAGTGGTCTTAATTTTAAATCAAGAAGATTATGAACAAAACTTGTTTGAAGAAAAACCCCTATCTCTTATTAGTTCATTGTCGTGTGTTCATACTCAAGGGTGGTTAAGGTGTCAGCATCGCTTTTCGGCTCTGATATTCAAAAGGCGTTGAAGAAGAAGAATTTTTGTCAGTGTTCTTCATTCTTCGCTGGGGCAGAATTCCATCAGAGGTTCGCCAGAGAATCCTCCAATGTCTTTTCCCCGCACATTCTCGGTGTGCCAAAATATAAAGGATCACGTTGCCGCATTTCCATAATGGTTTCATTAAAGCATTTCTACTCTATTAGTTTAATGACCCATTAATGATCCTCATTGATGTGCATTGTCACTGCCCATATCGCTGCCCCGCCACCCAAAATGGGAGAAGGAAAAATAAAATAACTCATTTAAATTATTTTATTATTTTTCTCGAAAGTCCTGAAAAATTAACTTTTTCTCTCGGCCCTTGCCAGATGAAGTTAAGATTCTCCTAAGAGAATCCCGTCTCTACGAATTCAACGGTGCCCTCGGAATTTGATTCTGAGAACCAGTTCAAAAGTTATAAAACGCTGCTCGTACATTTACTAAACATACCCGAAAAGAAGTTCGGAAAATTATTATTAGTCACCCTCGACCCACTGTGTTAAACGTTAGGATCTACCTAGGAGAAATAGGCTCCAATGAACTCAATGGTACTTGTGTATTTTCAATTTGAGTTACCATTTAGAAGTTATGAATTTTACAATAAAATAATTGTCACTTAATTATTTTATTTACAGTCAAAAACTACTGTTCTTAGGTGGCTCACGCTGGCCAAAGTTAGTATCTACATAAAGAAATCATACCCTCATGAGTTCAGAGGTGGTCTCAGATTTTTAATCCGAGTTACCGTTTGTGATTTAGAATCATTTGAAAACTAAAATAACTTTATATAATTATTTTATTTATGGTTATGCCATTTTCGGGTTTTCTCATAAGAGGCCTGCACCGACTAAACTTAAGTCACACCTAGGGTAAACCCACCATCCTAAGAACAACGGTGCCCTCAGATTTCTGGTCTGAATAACCGTTTAATAGTTATTACAATTTTTCAGGAAAACTGCTTACATGCGTTAATTTAATCTTAACAAAACTTCAGAAAATTATTCTGAGCACACCGTGGAATTAGGTGCTATCAGAAACTTCGTACTCGTAAAATTCCAAAGAATTTAAGAAGAAAAAAAATCTTTGAAATTTACGGATCTTTACATTACTCCCACCACAGGGCTATACATCCCCTAAAGCTACAACACAAACTAGGGAAACTAAAGGAGGTACCGAGCATGCATCTGAGCCTCCCACTCCCAAGTGCTCTCCAAGAGGTTCCCGTGCTACCAACAAATGCGCACTAGAAGAATCGACCATCCACAAATGACCTTCTCCTCTCAATCCTCGATCTCCACTAGAACCTCTATGAATGTCACCTCGTCGTCGATGTCAAGCTTCCCATGGTCGATGATATGTGTCGGGTCATACACATATCTCCTCAGCTGAGATACGTGAAAGATGTCGTGCACCCGGTGTAGCTGAGGTGGAAGGGTCGGGCTGTAAGCCACCTAACCTACCCTGATGAGGACCTAGAAAGGTCTGATGAAGTGTAGAGATAACTTCTCGCCGCGGCCGAATCTCTGTAATCCACATCGATGTGAGACCCATAAGAAAACGTGGTGTCCATTCTCAAACTCCAGAGGTCTACACCTCCTAACAGTATATAAATTCTGTCTACTCTGTGCAGTCTGCATCTACTCCAGGATGATCTGCACCTTCTCTGATGTAGACAGAACCAACTCTGGTTCTACACGTACTCACTCAAACAATATCCACAAAGGATATCTGAAAATGCAGCCAGTTGTTGTCTCGCCACTCCTAACTGCTTAATTCTTGATCTCCTACCAAGAGCATCTGCTATAATGTTCCCCTTCCCAGTATTATAAACTATCCCGATGTCATAGTCCAGGAGTAACTCAAGCCATCGCCGCCATCTCAGGTTCATGTCCTTCTGAGAAAAGATACACCTGAGACTATTATGTTGGTGAGAACCGTAAACCGTTTGTCGACAAACAATGGGTGAGACTAACCATTTGTAAGAACTCAACTCCACCCTTCTCCGTCTACGATCTACATGAGCTGCTGAGATTCCTCCTCTACCGAAAAGAGAAATCTGGTCTCATCCACTGGATGAACCACGTCCTTTGCCTAATACAGTAAATGATGTCATGAATGGTACTATGTCATACAATAGACGACATCGTAAGGCCTCAACGCGACTACTAAGAGATCTAATCGTTACTCTCGCCTCCAAGGGTCGAGTCACACTATCGGCAGCAGTGTGTGGTCACTAGGTCTCCTCCAGTAGGAATCACGAAAGTGAGGGTCAAATAACGGTTTTAACTGGAACCTCTCAGTATCCAGTACATAAAAAGGAGAGGGAAGAAAATGTCACATGAACAAGTGTCTTTTATTATTTAAGCTCAACGTACAAAGACACAAAGAACCAACAAACACAACATCAACAAAGATAGAAGCATCATGAACAAAAGTCTCCATGTCTGGATCTAGTCCCGCTCCTGTACATCTACTCCCAGAGCTCCATGGTCGTAGGCCTCAGCTCTCTCAAGATGAGATCTCCCCTATCCACCCATTCCCTACAGACCTCCATGGTCGAACCTCTTCCGGGGAGGCCCCTCTATAGCATGTTGCTCATCTGTAGGGTGGGTCGGGTAGTCTCGAGCCATGTGACCCTACCCACCGCATGCATAGCACTATCTGCTCCTCATGTGGCTGGATCTGTTTCGTATGCCCTGCACAACCGAACCTATTTCCTGAGATTTCTCATCTGATGGTCTAGCCCTCTTGGTCCTCTGTGTCATATATCTACTTCCGGCTGCAGAAGACTCTGTTGTGGGTCGTCCTGTAGAGGGTCTCACCACTGGTGACTGCTCAGCGAGAGAACTCTCCACTAGAAGGGCTCTCTCCAGCACCCATGCTCGCATCAGTATGTTGAGGGAGATCATCGAAGCCCTGATCTCATGCCTCAGTCCCAACTCCATGGTCCGGGACCTGATGAATGGGTCATGTACCATGTCTGTGGAGTAGCGCGAGAGATCGGTAAATCTCTCTAAGTACTGGGCTACTGTCATGCTGCCCTACCACAGCTGTAGTACCTCCTGAATGCGCACCACAGGGAAAGTAGCTGGAACGAACTCCAAGTGGAAGAGGCTCTCGAAGTCCTTTCATAGAAGAGATTCCTTGTCATGCACCTTGAGCATCAGGCTCCACCATCTACCTGCTGCCGCATGTAGGAGACTCGCCGCAAGGATCACCATGAGGTCAGCTGGTGTCCCTACTAATCTGAAGACTCGAACAACAGCCTCCAGCAAATACTCAGCTGCCTGAGGGTCCGTCTCCCCATGGAACCTGGGTGGTCTCTGGAGCTGAAACTCGTGCAGAGCACTTAGGTGACGTGCACTCTCATCTGCTGGGGCTGGTGGCATTGGTGGCTCAGCGGGTAGTAGGTACCGATGGTGCCTCCGCTGTAATGGGGCCCTACACCGAGGCCTCGTCAGTCAGTGGGCTGCCGTCTTTCACAAAGCTCAGAACCCTAGCTGGTTGCCATCGTGGGGTCATCTTGAAAAGAAACTGGTTCCCCATGGTCAAAACAGTATACCTGGTGAGCTGACACAAAGTAATCACAATGTAAACTTTTGAAACACACATGCAATCAATATTTTTGTGTACTGAGTCGGAAATCATAATTCAGGGTCCTGGTGTGTTGATATGTCGACCGCCGCACCAACACTGGACTCCCTGGACTGATAACCACACTCAATGCCCATAACACTATTGCTTCACATAGAAGAAAGATTAGAGTCCTATGTTCTGCGGTAGAACCGAGCTCCTCTGATACCAATTTGTCACGACCCGTCCTCGTGGCCCGTTCTGTGACTACCCCAAGCCCGCCTTCCATAGGATAGGTGCTGGCGACTAGCACCAAAGGCGTAAATCCCAAAATAAGGGAAGGAATTGCCTTTATGTAGTAACATACACAACAAAGTTTTCAAGGGAAGTAAACACTAAGTAAACCGGCTACAAGGTAAGTGCTGAAAAGAAAATGGGCCAGTATACAAACCCAACTGAATGTACAGGACAACTGAAATGAAAGTACAGCTGCAGAAAGTAAAACAGAAACACCGAGTCATCCTCCGGAAATCCCACCTGAAGGGTGGGTTAACATAGTCTCCTCAGCTCCTCGGTCCGACCGTCCGCTCCGTGTATGTCCCGCAAAGTGGTCCACCTTTGGGTACTGTCCATCTTCACAAGCCTCCACCTCGATCTATGTTGTCCGTCGTCTACATCCAATACAACGTAGTGCGGGCATAGCCCATGTAGGGTTGAGTATACGACACTCAGTAGGGACCCCGAGACCCCTGAAGGTCTCTCAGAATCCATGAAGGATAAACCAAAATGGATAGATACAATCGTGAAGTATCAAAACACTATTCAGGTATATGCCCATACATATACCTAATTCATCAACTATTGTTCGGCTCCAGCTCCTGAGCCCAAGAACAACCTAGTCCATATAAGAAAGCACAACACTGTCCACACAGGAATGCACAACCCAATCCACATAGGAAAATCAAGTCAACCACATCAATGATAATTATTGGGAATCAAGACTCATCTCACACAGGTAAACTACTACTTGAAGAGAGGTGGAGGTGATTAGATGTAGCCTTTGAATCATCTCCTCAGTCGATCCCACGTAGGTTCCTAGTACAGAAGTCGTCACTGTCGAACCCACAATGGATCCAAGTATAGTAGTCATTGCTGCCGAACCCACGGAGGATCCAAGTACAGTCGACAACGCTGCTGAACCCACATAGGATCCTAGTACAGAAGTCATCATCGTCGAACCCACAGAGGATCCCAGCACGGTAAACGTCGTCGTCGAACCCAATGAGGATCCCAGTATGGTAGATGTCGTCGTCGAACCCACAGAGGATCCTATTACGGTAGTCTTCCTCGTCAAACCCACTGAGGATCCTAGTACGGTAGTCGTCCTCGTCAAACCCACTGAGGATCCTTGCATAGAAGTCGTTGTTTTCGTCGCAACCAGCTCTAGGGTTCCCGCACACAACATGCTCGATTCCGGGAGGGTACGCTGCACAAGCCAAGAGGTCGATACATCAACTGTCATGAATTTCAAATTTGATGTATCCCAATGTTCCGTCTCGTCAATAAGAACTCAACCTGACAGACAGCGCGTCAATCCGATGCCCGATCTGAGAGTTATTGGCCTTTTAGTCCTAGGGGCCCGGTTGGTTTTTAAGCAAAAACCAACCCGACCATACTCCAACTGTGTCCAAACCTCGAGAATAGTAAGCCAAAATAACCGTCTCTCTAATAGGAAACTAATGAATTCGATGTCACGTCAATCGGACGCCCGGGGCTCTAGTTATAAGCGTTTTCGCTCTGAGGGCCCTGTTGGTTTCGTATTCAAACCAACTCGGTCATACACAAACTTCTCTGAAACCTTAACTGTAATATACCGAAACTACTGTCTTGATCCAAGGATCCCAACAAAATAGACGGTTCATTGATCGGAGGTATGTAGCCTATGTTATGGGCATTTAACGAGATCTGTCCGTAAATAGGGGGTTTAGACCCTGTCCGACCTAGCCCAATACCCCTAGGTCGGCACAAATTGGGTTGACCCAACTTGGGTCCAGGTTCGGCCTGTTAGGGAACTGCCTGGCCCTGCTCGGGCGGCTCGGCCCAGCACAGGCGGCACGACCCAGCACGGGCGGCCCAACCCAGCACGGGCGGCCCGGCCAAGTGCGGGCGGCCCGACCCAGCGCGGGCGGTCCGCCCAAGCGCGGGTGGTCTGGCCCAGCCCCGGCCGTGGCTCGACTTGTGGTTGGGCTGGACGCGAAGTGGGGGGGCGCTTCCCCCCTTGATTTCTGAAATGGCATCACCACTTTTTGTTGGGGTCCGTCGTAATTAAAATCAGGGGTTACGCCCCCCGGATATTCGGAAACGGCCGGCCAAATTGGCCGGCCGGTGAGTTGCCACGGGACCCTCACGGGCCCCGCCTCCTTGTGCGCCGGTGGCCGACTGAGTCCGGTAGCCCCCTTGCAGAACCGCAGCAGCCTAAGGCCGCAACTTCCGTCTTTCTGGCGCGGTGCAACGGCTTCGCGCCCCTCCGCCGCCGCCCGCCCCGGCCGCGGCTCCCTTGGGTTCTCCAGTGCAGCGTGATGGTGCCGCGCACCGTCGCCGCGGGCCACTCTGGCCACGGTTCCTTTGGTTTCACCAGCGCCGCGCACCTCTGCCGTTGCTCGCTCCGGCCGCGATTCTCTCATTCTTGCGCGGTGCAACGGCACAGCACCATCTTCGCCACAACGAACCACGAAGACCAAGAAGAAGATGGGAGGAGGATCGGTAGTCTTTGTGCGGCCCGACCTCATACCGCTATAATGATAACAAGAGATCTTAATTTTAAATCACGATGATGATGAACAAAACTTGTTTGAATAAAAACCCTACATCTTAGTAGTTCTTTGTGGTGCATTCGTCCTCAAGGGGGGTTAAGGCGTCGGCATCGCTTTCCGGCTCCGATATTCAAAAGGCGTCGAAGAAGAAGATGTTTTGTCGGCGTTCTTCATTCTTCGCTGGGGCAGAAGTCCGTCAGAGGTTCGCCATAGAATCCTCCAATTTCTTTTCCCCACACATTCTTGGTGTGCCAAAATATAAAAAATCACATCCCAACATTGCTATAATGGTGTCATTAAAGCATCTCTACGCTATGAGTTTAATGACCCATTAATGAGCCTCATTGATATGTATCGTCACCGCCCTATCTCTGCCCCACCACCCAAAATGGGAGAAGGAAAAATAAAATAATTCCTTTAAATTATTTTATTATTTTTCTTGAAAGGCCCAAAAAAATAACTTTTTATCTCGGCCCTTACCGACCGAAGTTAAGCTTCGTATAAGCGAATCCCGATGCTGTGAATTCAATGGTGCCCTTAGAATTTGATTCCAAGCACCGGTTCAAAAGTTATAAAATGCCGCTCGTACATTTACTGAACATACCTGAAAAGAAGTTCGGAAAATTATTACCAGTCACCCTCAACCCACTGCGATTAAAGTTAGGATCTGCCTAAGAGAAACATGCCCCAGCGAACTCAATGGTACTCTCGGATTTTCAATTCGAGTTACCGTTTAGAAGTTATTAATTTTAAAATATAATAATTGTCACTTAATTTTTTTATTTATCGCCAAAAACTAACATCCTCAGGTGGCCCGTGCCGGCCAAAGTTAGTATCTTCTTAAAGAAAGAATACCCTCACGAGTTCAGCGGTGGGCTTGGATTTTTAATTCGAGTTACCATTTGTGAGTTATACGCATTTGAAAAATAAAATAACATTATTTAATTATTTTATTTACAGTTATTCCATTTTTGGGTATTCTCACAGGAGGCCTACGCCAACTAAAATTAAGTCACGCCTAGGATAAACCCGCCATCCTGAGTACAACAGTACCCTCAGATTTCTGATCCGAGTAACCGTTTAAGATTTATTCATCTTTTTCATGAAAACTTGTTAGGTGCATTAATTTATGATTAACAAAAATTCAGAAAATTATTCCGATCACACCGGGCCTCGGAATCAGGAGCCGTCAGAAACTACGTACTCATAAATCTACAAAGAATTTAAGAAGAAAAAATATCCTTGAAATTTATGGATCTTTAAAAATAAGGATTAAATAACAATTTTATTTATACCAAGGGAATACACAAAGTTACTAAAGCCTCATTACATAACCCCTTATAACGCCCGTGTTGGACCTAAGAGTATGGTGTGAAATGGAGATATAATCTTGGGGTGGCATAGAAAACATTGTTCGATTTGTGATCTCTATCAACATTAACTTCTTCCATAAGTGAATTTGTTCAAGCTTAATGTTTTGATGTTTTTCTTGGGCTTGGTTTAGAGCGAAGACCAGTGACGCCACATTATTCCCAAGCACTAAAAAATGGGCTTCGTATGGACCAATTCTACTATATTATGTCATAAACTATTCTTTAAACAATAATAACCATTATAATTTCTATTTATAATCACAAATCATAATTTTAAGAATATAGTTTCCAACGGTCATATAATAGTCTAAACCCAACAGTATCATTTCAATTATACTCACTTTTACAGTAAAGGGATATTGTTTTTTTGAGTTCAAAATAATATAACATAAATTTTCAATAAATAATTATTAATAAAAAATTTCAGGTCATTATATTATCCCCCCCCCCATTAAGAAATTTCATCCCTGAAATTTCAAATCTTACCCCTAGAAGAGAAAAGGAGTTAGTAATTCTTCCTTATAGTCTCCTCTAGTTCCCACGTGGCTTCTTCATATTTATTGTTCCTCCACCACACTTTAATAAGGTGGGTTGTCTTGTTGCATATAATGTAGTCACTATGATACTAGATCTCAATAAACTTATCCTCATAATAGAGGTCTTGTTCTAGTTACACCTCCTTATGATTCAGCACATGTGAAGGGTTAGGTATATACTTCCTCAAGAGGGATACGTTCAATACATCATGAGCATGATCAAGATTTGGAGGAAGTTCAAGATGATAGGCCACTTATCCTATGAAATTTTGGATTTCATAGGGGACAATGTAACTGGTTCTAAGTTTCCATTTCTTTCAAAACTCCATGACTCTTTTCCATGGGGAAATTTGAAAAAAGAATTTTTCACCAACATCAAACTCTATGTCACTTAAATGGTTTCCGGCATAGCTTGCTCTTATGAATCTGAAAAGAATTAATGTTTTATTGGACTGAATTATCTTTTTCTGTGATTTCTTGCATAAGATCAATCAAAATAATCTTTCATTCACCAGCTTCATCCCAACACGTAGGAGTTATACATCGCTATCTTTATAGAGCTTCATAGGGTGCCATATGAATGCTCGAGCAGAAGCTGTTGTTGTAAGAGAACTCAACTAATGGGATATATTGATCACATACACCTTTAAATTCCATTGATAATGTTCTCGACATGTCCACGAGTGTCTCAATAGTCCTTTTATATTGGACATCAGTTTGAGGATTAGAGGTCATACTGAAATTTAATTAGGTACCCAAAGAAAGTTAAAGACATCTCCATAATTTTGATGTGAATCTTAGTTCAGGATCATATTTGATGGAGAGTGGTACCCCATGTAGTCTTACCACTTCCCTCATGTAAATCCTATAATGTTGATCAAGAGATAAATCTTCCCAAATTGAGATATAATGTGCAATCTTGGTGAGAGGGTACACTATAACCCATATCACATTGTTTCCTTTGGGAGTTCTTAGAAGGCCAGTGGAAAATTCTAGAGTGATATTGTCACAGTTCTATGCTAGTGTCGGTAGTGTTTATAATATCCCTTTAATAATTTGTCACTCTACCTTCACTTGTTGACACTCTAGGTACCATATAGTGTAGTCCGCAATCATCATTTTCATGTATGCCACCAATAATGATGGTGACTTCTTTGAAGGGGTTCATGGCACGTATGGACAGGCCATTGCTCATGAGGCAGAAATTATAGCTCTCATCAAAGCAGTTGAATTTTCTCATATAATGAATTATAGGAAAATAAGTTTTGAAATTTATTCATTCACAATTGTCCAAGAAGTTAAAACGGGTCTGATTCATCATGCATTGAATCTCACATAGAATTGGATTTTGTTCCCTGACACACCTGCTTCAATGAATTATATAATTATGCACTTCTATCATGAATCCAACCATCATTCTGATTCCCTTGAAAACATGGGAGCCTCTAGAGACACTTGCACCAATCATGCCAACATTCCTCATGAGATGCTCCCTATCCTTTACAGAGATAAATGTAAACTTCCTTCCTTCAGACTATTGTAAGCTTGTTTATCCTTATTAGTTATATAAAGCTCTACCGCTTGATTTTCTAAAAAATCACAAGGATCCCTATCCATTTTCATGCTACTAGGATGTATAGAGAATATGGATCCATGATCCATCATTTCCTTCTTTATTTCTAGAATAGATAAAAACATATTTCTTTGTACAAAATTTTGGTACACCTTCTTGAAAAATATTGAACTTGGGATACATCCCATTCTTCACAGCATCAAACTTCTTCTCTAATAAAGTATCTTATTTTTTATCTTTCTTGATATTCTCTAGATAGTTGAGAAATATTTTGGGATAGGTTTGATGATTCACCTTCCCTTAAGATTCTCATATCCATTTTTACAAGGTCATTTATCAAATGATCTATTTGAATCTTCACCATTCCCAGTATAACAGGGTCTTTCCTACTTAATGCATCAAAAACTTTGTTTTCACTTCTAGGATGATAATGAATTGAACAATCATATTCTTTAAGAAGTTCTAACCATCTCCTACGTCTCATTTTTAATTAATTTTTTGTGAAAATATACTTCAAAAATTGATGGTCTCTATATATATCACACTTCTCTACATTAATATAGTTCCCCCATATCTTTAGAGAAAAAAATCTGCAACCAATTCCCGATCATTTGTAGGATAGTTCTGCTTTTAAGTCTTCAACTGTTGATATGAATAAAAAATCACCGTGTTGTTTTTCACGAGAATACGCCCAATCCATTTCAGAGACACATCAATAAAAATAAAAAATTATTATCTTCTTGAGGTAAGATTTAACATGGTGGTAGTAACAAATCTCTTTATTATCTCTTGGAAACATTCCTCACTCCTTTGACAAGATAAACTTGACCCCTTGTCGAGTTAACTTGGTTAATGTATTAGAAAGTTGTGGATAATATTTCACAAACCTCTTATAATATCTTTCTAATATAAACAAACTATTAATCTCAATTACTAATGTAGGATGATGCCATTCCCTGGAAACCTTTGTCTTTATATAGTCAACTAAAATTCCTTCACTAGTTACAATGCCCCCCAAGAAAGAAAGTTGTTGTAACCAAAACTCACACTTTCTGAAATTTCCAAATAACCTCTCCTTTCTTAGAGTATTAAATATAAACCTTAGATGATCTTCATGCTCCACCCAACATTTGGAATATATCAGAATAACTACCAAAAAGTTATCAATGTAGTCTTTAAAGACACTATTCATAATATCCATAAAAATATCATGTGAATTTGTCAATCTGAAGGTCATATCAACAAACTCATAATTCCAATATCTTGATCGAAATTAATTTTATGTAATATCTTCTTTCATCACCTATAATTGATGATAACAAGACCAAAGATCAATCATGAAGATGTATTGAGCCCCATGGAGTTGGTCGAATAAGTCATTAATTCTTAGAATATGGTATTTGTTCTTTAATGTGATCCCGTTCAATTCTCTATAATCAATGCATAACTTCATAGATCCATCCTTCTTCGTTATAATGTGAATAGGATCTCCCTAAAAGGAAACACTTATTTTGATAGAACCCTTCTCCAAAACATCTTGGATATGTTTCTTTATTTCCTACAACTCCTTATTTTCCATTCTATATGGGGTTTTTGATATCAGATGAGATCCTAGTATGATTTAAATGGAGAACTCTACTTCTCATTCTATGGGAGGTCTAAGTATCTCCTTAGAAAATACATCAATGTATTCCTGAATAATGGGGAAATTTTCTACCCTTATACTCTCATTTACTACTTCTTATTCACTAATCGACTTCACAAAGAAGGTTATAGGATATTATTCTTGAAAAATATCAGGATGATATATCCCTCCTTAGAAGATAACTCTAGGTTATTTTTCAAGACTACTAATATTTCCATTCTTCTTCATTTGATCTTAGAATTATGCTTTGAGATTCAGTCCATCCCTAGTATAATGTCGAATTCTAACATGGGAATGACTACTATATTTGTGATAACATTATGTTCACTAAAGTAAATACTAGAGTTTCACAATACTATTGACGCTTGGATAATCCCTCCAAGAGTATTGAATAATAACTCCACTTTTGGTGGTTCAGGAATTTATTCTATATTATTTTAAATCATAGAGAAGATAAAGGAATGTGTTGAACCACGATAAAACAAGGTACTTACTAGATTTGAGTTAATAACAAGAGTACCTCCCACCACATCATTTAGAGATTAAACTTCAACTGTCATTATATAAAATGCATGACCTTATTCTCTCAGACTTTTCTAAGGCTGATAGAGATTCCCCCCCACTACCCTCAGATTGCGACATTGATTGGAAAAGTGCCGAAGCTGTATACACATGAAGCATTGGATTTCAGGTAGGCCCTTCACAATCTTTCCTTTTTCATTTGTGTTGGGAAGTTGAGGCTTCACCTCAATATGACAATTTTGAGTAGTATGGACTTCTCTTCCACACCTGTAAAACTTCCCTCCCTTGAGTAGAAATTTCATTGAATTCAACTTACCCCATTTGTTTCATGTGGAAATTTTAGCTTGATGTTCACCTCTTCCTTTGGAAAGGTTTCTCCCCAATTTTGGCTCCATGTATCTCTTCTTTTCATTTGACTTTTGGGACCACTATGTCACTCCGAACTCAAGCTCATCATTCATAGAACATTGTAGAATTCCCTCATAGCTATCATAGTCTTAGTAGGATATATTCTTGTGTAGATGATGTCTTAGTACCCCAAAGAATATATCAACCTTCCCATTACGATCCATGACAAAGCTAGAGATGTAATGTGAAGTCCTTGTGAAGTTCAACTCATGGATTCCTACAAATTCATTCTCCTTTTGCTTCATCTCAAGAAATTATATCTCCATTTTTGCTCTCGTTAGATGATGGAAATACTTATTGATGAAGATCCCCCTAAACTCCTCCCTCTCCATATATTCAATATCCCCTCTTGGATTTATGTTTTTAATCAGTTCCCACCACTAATCAGCTTATCCCTCTAAGAGATAAACATCCAAGGTAACTTTCTCTTCTTTGGAACTTCAATGTACTTAAATGATCTTTTCTATAAAGCTTATCTACTATTCCACAATCAATTTTTTGGAAGATCCACTGAACTTTAGTGATCATTGATGCATAAAGGAATCAATATAATGTTGTTTCCTTCTTAGTGAAATTGGTCTCTCATATTAATTAAATGTATTTCCCATAATGTGATTCATTTGATTCATAATTCTCATCAAATATTCCATTCTATCTTCCATCTGGGGGCTGTCATGGCATGGTCCATTGTGGTCACCATTTGAATGGTTCCTCCTATTTACCTCTTTTTTCTAAAAGACTAAAACCTTAGTGAGAAACATTTTTCATCTAAGAAGCTTATAACTCTAAAAAAAATATATCTTAGTACATTATTATAATCATGTTATTCAATAACAACAACTACATTTCCTATAAATCCTTCATAATGATTCCTAAAAAGTTTGTGATTAACCAAAAATATCTCCTTGGAGTATTAAACCAAAAGTGTAGCATTTCCCATTTTCATGCACCAGTTCCCGTTTGAGTGTATCTCAAATTAGTGTTTTTAGGTTTCACCCCTAGATACATTTGTTCGGTATCCACATACACATGTTTGTATCCTAATGAGAAATTATTTGTTTCGAAACCACTTTCTTAATATTTCACCAAAATAAGAGGAATTTTTCTTATATATATAATTTTTTATAGGTTTCTTAATTAATTTTTCATATCCTAATTTCTGAAAATAACTAAACTATCCTTTGATACCAACTAGGGAATTCCACATTTTTATTACATAACTTTTCATAACATCTTACAAACATAGGATCTTTAAAATTTTGTGTCTTGGAAATCAAGAACATAATACATCCAAAGATAAATATTTCTTATAATTAACATTTAAGGATTAATTGTAGGTTCATCCTATGTTCTATTCCTAAATATCATAACCTGGGGACATATATCGAAGGGGAGGGTGAGCAGAAGGCCTAGAAAGGAAAAACAAGGGAAACAATTTACTTATGATATCAATAAAAACATAATGAAATACAAAACGACATGAGAAATAGAAAAAGAGGCATATGAAATTAAAGGAAAATTAATCTTAACATGAATATGTGGCTACAAAATTTAATTTATACATTCATAAGCATCCCCAAGATCCATCCCCAAGGGGTCAAAATAATTACCAAGGTTTCGTAACACTTGTCATCACTTGAGATTAATCTAATTACCAATGCTTTGAAGTCCTATAAGTGTGCACCCTTAAAATGTATTTATTTTCATTAGAGACACATATATCATAATAAAACATTTCATAAATAACCACGTAGAATAAAACAAATGGGTTTCATATCAAAATCATGACATTTTAAAATGTTCTTAAAAACATTATCATTATGTCATTTTTAAACCGCAGAAAGAGAATTATGGCATTATATATGTAAATTCCAAAATAAAATATATAGTTTTTATGTATTGATGAATACCCCGATAAATTAAATAGTTTTTTATATTCATATAAATAAAATAAGATAATTTATTTAGAAAAAGATATAGATTTCGAGATGAAAATTCTACAGCATAAATATTATGCAACATGGTTTTAGAAAACATTTAAAAGAGATGGGATAGGGGTCACCCATTCATAAAAGACTCATAATATATTATAAAGACATAATATAATGGAAATAATAACATGTTATGAAAACATGAAAGACATTCAACATAAAATAGAACTTGAAAGGAAAAGAGAAGTTGAGAATTCCCTTACCTTGAAATGTAGCGTCTAAAACTCTACAAACGAGACCTTGGGGGATTGATCAAACCATAAATGACTCAGTGGGTGGTAGAACTAGAATAAATTTGTGGATAATGATTTTTTAATGAAAGGAAACAATGAAATGTGTGGGTATTTGTAGCAAAAGTGAGGGAATATTTTATTAATTTCAAAGGACACCTCATTAATGGTATTTGAAAAACCATGGGCTTCACCATGATATCTGCCCATGGTATTGGCTAACTATAACACCTCATATCATATTTTAATCCATAAGATTCAACCATAATCTTATCTTACTCATTACATCATCATGAAATAGTTATGATGTCATTAAACATACCAAAAACCCAAAACTATATTTTTACTATTCACATAAAATTCAATTATTTCAGAAAAATCCCAAAAACTCACCTGAACTATTTTTCAACATGTAGAATTTTGAAGTGAACTCCATTTTAAAAAAAAATTCATTTAATTTTAAATTAAATATAATATATGAAAAAGTAATACTTAACTAATAATTTCTAAAACATTTATTTTCTTATACTATGATATGTTTATATAACATTACCACTTAAGATGACTATATAATATTTATACTTATTTAGGTGATGTTATTATTCCATTGAAAAAATTAGCATTCATAAGGGTAAAATTACTATTTCAAATGGTAAAGTTACTATTAACCAATAAATTATTTTGATTTTATTGAACCACATTTTCATCCTGATTATAACCATGTATATCTGATTTTTGAAAATCATTTCACAAAAAAAGTTATTTAATAATTAAATATTTTTTTACTATTCATCAAAAAACTATTCATAAAATACAATTCATCAAAAACACTATTCATAAAACACTATTCGTAAAATTAGAATTTCTTAGAAAACATTTGAAAATTCTGTCTAGTTTAATTTTGACATTTGAAATTCAAAAATGATGTTTATTTTATCATAATAATTCTCTATGTATAAGAAATCTCTAAAAAGTACTATTTTTACGTCAAAAATAAATTTATCAATGTTTTCATAATTAAACATAATATATATTAGAAAAAACTATTCATATAACAAGAATGATGAAATATAAATTTTATTTATACCAACGGATTACACATAGTAACTATGGACCCATAACATAACCCCTTATAACGCCCGCATAGGACTTAAGAGTAAGGTGTGAAATGGTGATAGAATCTTGCGATGGCTTAGACTACCTTACTCGAGTGGTGATATCTATCAACTTGAACTTCTCCCTTATGTGTTTCCATTAAAGCATAATGTTTTTAAGTTCATCTTGGGCTTGGTCCAGAGTGAATCCCATTGATGCCATTTCTTTCCCAAGCTCCAACAAATGGGCTTCATATGGCACGAGTCTGCTAGATAAGATCATAAACTCTTATTTCTGCAATATTAATCATTATCTGTTCTATTTATAAACACTAATAGTAATGTTATGATTATAGTTTCAAATAGTCATATTGACCAATGGTTATATTGATCAATGGTTATATAACAGTCGAATCCCAATGGTCTCATTTCAATTATACTCAATTCATTAATAAATGGATATAGTTTTTTTAGTACAAAAAAATATATATTACATTTTCATGAAACAATTATCATTCAAAAAGTCCAGGTCATTACAATAATCGTATGAAACATAATTTATAATCCCAATACAAGTGAAGGACTGAGTGTAAATTGAAAAATTTATGCATAGGTAATCTCATTATCTAAAAACATGATTTTTTGTGAAGGTTTTAAAATAATAATATTTGTTTCGAATACCTCATAATGGTTTGTAATGAAAATTTAAATTAACCAATATGAATCCTTCATGAGATCCAAACCAGGTTTGTTTTCTGGCCCATTGTCGTGTTTTGGTAACACTTGAGTCAAGAACTGTTTTTTTTTTGTTATTTCGCCAAAGTACATCTATTCCAGAACCACATCTACTTTTGATATCCATATATAAATTTATTTCTAGAAAATCCACATTATATCTAACATAACCAAACATTGGGAAGTTATTATATACTAATACTTATAACTATATTATATTGTTGGGTTATATTATATAATCTATGTATTCTAATATTTAGTTCTCATTGTTTTAATTGAACTTCCTATAATTCCAACTGTAATGACCCCAATTATAGTATCTCGAAGAAAATGCATACTTAATTACATTGGAGTAGATACAAATGTTAAAATAAATAATTACCAATAAGTTTATAATTTTTGGAGAACCAGATACATACATGATACCCATCCTAAATTGGTAAAATAAAATGGATCTTAACAAAATAAAATTCTTATCATCTATGAAACTCATTAAATAGATTCAAATTAATAAGATGGGGAAATTAGACAATATAAATGTGAGATAAAATTATTATTAAGGGTTATATACATTGTAATATACCATGATTAAATAAATCCTAATAATTATGGCATGGTAAACTACTAAACATATTACCTTTAATCTATAAAATATTCCTTATATGTAAAAAATAAATGATGATAAAATAAACAAATATAAATAATCACATTCTATTTAAGCTTATACATCAATATTATAACTCATAAAACTATCACATGGATATCAATAAATGAGCTCATAATGAGGTAATTCATAATGTCAAACATTGGAAACATTCTATGAAGAACTATCAAAATATAGTTTATGTATGTGGGTATAAACCCATCAAATGTTACCAACTAATTTATCTCATGGGACTAGTAGATTTATAGAGGGGATATTAATAACAATACCTCACTCATTGCATATTCTGTAAAATTTATTAAATATATGAAAGGGGTCAATGATAATCAAAAAAAATATTTTTATTAAAAAACTATCATATAGAAGGTTAATACATACACTAATCTTATTGAAAAAATAATAAATCACCATGAATAATATGATTAATGATAAAAAAAATTGTACATCCAAAGTTAAACTAAACATAAAACATCTATATAAAGAATAATGAAGGTTTTAATACTGAATATCCCCAATGGATTATAAGTACAATATAGGGTTCACGTCATTGATGAATATAAATATCAAATTAATGTCATGAAAAACATTAATGGGTAATATCATCATTGAACTTTGAAAATATCCTTTAAAAGATAAATATTAAACAATATTTTGACAATAATTTTATTTGAAAATAATCTTTTAAAATATGTATATTATTCTTTAATATATTGAGTGGTAATGATGGCTGAAATTTTCATTGATGTTATAAATGTTAAAATAATGATTTCATTCACATTTTCTATAAAATCCAAAAGGGACATGTTTTGAAAATGATGTGATGATACATTTCATCAAATTATTAAAAATTGAAAATAGGTTTAATTTATTTAATAAATCATTTATAGATGTTTAAAAATTATTTTAGAAAACAAGTATTTTGAAGAAAATTGACTTTTGACCAATGAGAGAAATAAAATCATATTTTCATAAAAATAATCCCAATCGATTTATGTACTAAATGCTTGAAAAATGGTAATATTAATTGAAAATTTTAATATATTATGACACTACAATAAAATATATTGTTTTCTAGATAAAAATATCATAAATTTCTCACAATGGAGACTTAAACAAAAACTATCCCAAATAATGATGAGATTATGAAAAAACCCCTTATAACATTGGTCACTTCTGAATAATATGCCCCATAAAAATAAAAATTTAAAGATTAAATAAAAATTGGATAAATATATTCAGGATATAAAATATTAAATCGGATGTATTTAAACAACAAAAAATACATTATTGGTGAATATCACATATGTATTGTGCAAGTAAAAGTGAAATGAAAAACCCTTACCTCATGTTCAAAATACATCGTATATGTATAAACCACCAATATAATAAATATTGGGTTATTATAAATAATTTAAATGAAAATAATCATATATTTTTTTTAATATATGATTTTCATGTTGTCATTTATCACCATTTTAAAAACAATTCTTTGTTAAAATAACTTTTTCTGGTGATAATTGTTTCATTTTTCTCATATGATTTAGTTTGATAATTTTGGTTCTATTATTTTGATTAGAGTTACATGAACTCAGAAATTTTATACATGATATAAATAGAATATATATTAATAATATATTTTTTAAAAGTGGTCTACTAAATTTAGAGATAGAAATTGGATGACACCATTCCTGGAGATGATATGTCACATGTACGCTTTAACGATGTTTCCATTTTTTTCAACAGTTTGAAAAAAGAAAAATAAATACTAATTATAATTTAAAAAGTTATTATTATATCATATATATATATATATAATTTATATTAATCAAATAAAATCATAATACCATCCATGTAAAAATAAAATGAAAGACTTTTCACATCACTACATATAGTTGGTAGTGCACATGTATGCACTAGTGACATTATTGATTTCCAACATACTTGATGGTTAGAAGTAATATTTGTTATTATATTTCTATAATTATATTTATATCATAAATATCACATATATCCCTCAAATATAACCGTAATAAAATTAATTTAAATCTATGTGAAAAATGAATCACATCGCTTCGTGAGGTGGTAGCACGTTGTACACACAAGTGATATTATCATACCCCCCAAAAAATGGAAAGTAAGAATGTATATGTTATATCATATTTAAATATGTATAATAATATAATAAATATGATCTAAATTTGTTAAATCCATAATTTTATCTATCCTTTAAAGGTTGTGATAGAAAAAACTACATCTGATCGTGAGATGGTAGTTGTAACGCCCTGACCCCAGAATCCCAGAGTTGGTCCATTATTATGTATCATTGGCATGATCACAATAGATGAAGTCTCAAAATCCCTATTGGTTTAGTAGCATTGGAAGTACTAGATAAATTCATATGGTTTACATTACTTCATATAATGGAAAACTACAACAACATTATCTCAAGAGAAAACATTGAGATCCCATAGTCTATCCCTGCAGGTCAGTCAGAATATACTTCTTCGCATCCTGGGAAAAATAAAAAATAGAATAATGTGAGCTCAGATGCTCAGTAAAGATAACAATATAGCATAAACTTTCATAAATAAGCATAAACATTTAAGGAAATGTATAAAACTAAAAAATCCTTTTCAACATAAAAATCATCATAATATAGAAAATATAAATCAAAATAATTTCATTTACTTACTCGCATGGATATTCTACTAGTCGAATAATCCCATGGAATAAAAATAGCCACATTCATAATGATGGAATGTATAATTCCATACCTTCATAACCACATAGTCAAGGCCTTGTGCCAAGACTACAAATAAGATTTTGTTAAGGCCTTGTGCCATGACACTAGTTTCTCTCATGAGACCTATCTATGTATCGAGGAGTTATAGCGGGCTCCACCCGTAACATACTAATTCCAATGGATTCCTCATATGAAAAGTTTGAAACATAACATAAAAATTCATATTAAAACTATCATACGAAATGTAAATATTGTATCCAAAAACACTGAATGGTATAAATATAGCACATCCACAGTCAAACATAACTCATTCAATACATTATGAAATATTATATTGTAATAGATTAACCTCAATCGAGAATAATGGAGGATATTGACATAGATGGAAATAATCATCAATACTATTTGAGAGAAATATCCACCTTTTTCATGAAAACATTTAAAATTTGCACTATTTTTCAAGAAGCTGTATAAAAATAGATTTTTGAATCAAAGTGCCCCATACCACTTTGAAACATTTAAAAGGAATTTTAATTTTAAATCATTAATTTCCATATAAATAAATCCTTAAAACCATTTTTAGAACATGGATATTATTGAGAAATATTTAAAAGAATAAATGTTTTAAACATTTAAAATGATATTTTATTTAGAGTTCCTAATGAAATGAGAGACGCTTGAATAAAAATAATTGAGCTAATAAAAATGATATAATATCTTGAGAATAAATTATTTCATGATATACTATGTCAAAAGGCATTATATACAACATATAAAAGTGAATTGGTGCATAACAACAAAGAAGTATCAAAGGAATTTAAATTGAGATGAAATCCCTTATAAAGACAGTATCTTAGGTTAAGGACAAATCAATGACATTATTATGTTTGAAAAATATAAATTCACTAAATAAGATTGGATATTCATTGTAAATCAATTAGAAGACATTCACACGTATTCTTGTAAGAAAAACACCAATGACTTGGATGTTTAACTCAATGAATGGAAATTGAGTTAAGATCAAGTTTATATCAATGACTTGAGAAATTATCAATGAAGTGATTATTTGTATCAAACTTATATCCAAAAAAAGGGGAGTGTAAATTACTACATAAATAATTAATAGTGATTCCACACATTTTCTTGGAGTAAAATAATCTATGAAGTATATGTAAAGCCAACTGAGTGGAAATTGACATTTGAAATTCCCTTACTGATTTGGGAACTTATGAAACATACAACCCATGAAAGAAGGATAATAAAATAAAGATTTAAATACCCTGAAATTAAAGTATATTACGCGAAGAATATAATCATGTACAATAAATATGCCACATAAAAGGAAATAGTGGCCAATATTGAACGAATCTCATGGGAATAAAAAGTGAGATGAAAAACACTTACGTCATTGTAATCAATTGAGTCGTATGACTAGAAGTTAATAACCAAAAAATTACTCACATAATTGCATGAATATAAAGAGAATCATGATAATATATATCAAATGTCGGTACACAATACACCACATCTAATAAATAAGTGGTGAATAATGGAAATCTCACAGAATTAAAAGTGAGATAAGAAACTCCTTACCTTGTACTTTTCCTCATTTGATGGTAGGTTAAGCTCTTGTATAACGGTGAAATAATTTTTACGAAATTATACAATAATCATATACATTAATATGATATAATATATGATCTTTTAATATTCCTTTGTTAATAATATTTTAGTATTATCGTCATTCTAGGTGTTAAATAATTCATTTTCCTTTATATGATTTGATTCATAAGTAGTGTTTGTTATGAATAGGATTTATCTTATTAATATTAATAATGATATTATGTATTTAAAAATTATTTTTAATCATCTAATGAAAATTAGTCTTGAATGGATTACGATGGGGAATGAATCTCATTGCGTTTGTGGAGATGGTAATCCGTACGTATGCATGAGCAACAATATCATTATTTTGATATTAAAATAATATATAATTGGATGTTATATCATATATACAGAATTATTATCATGTTATACTTATTATTTAAATCAACTATACAACATTAGTATACCCATCCAAATAATAATGTATTGAATAACAATTACACCACGATGTGGAGACGATAAGCCGTACATACGCACGTATGGTGACATGTCATTCAAAGGATGGATAGAATAATTAATATGGTTGTACCATAATTATAATAACATCATAGTGTATATAATATACTGGAGTTATTATTTTAGAATGGAAATAACAATGAAAGAGGAAGTGGAAGAAGAAAGGAACTTGAAAGAGGTGATGAAATATTTACCTCTTCTTTGGGTTCTTCCTTTTGATTTGATCAAAATGGCTTCTTAGGTTGGATTTATGACTAATGTAAGGCCTCTGGGATGAAGGTAGGACAGTTTAGGGGGTATATTGGAAGATTTGGGCCGAGAAAAAAGCTTTTAAGGTGTTAAATTGAAGGAAGGGGGAGTGCCCTTTTGTAAGAGGGGTGTGGGGAACCTTAAGAAAATATAGAAATATGTTTTTATAATAAATAAAATTTCAGTTTCTAATGGCGCCAAAGTGGATTATATAAATTCTAATGTGGTTATGGGTCTAAAACCACTCAACCAATAGGTTTTAGATGGGTTTGGGTAACTATATTAACCATATCTTTTAGATTTAACTCTTAGTTAAAGAGTTTGACATTAACCATGTCTCTTTGTATTTTTATATTATAGGGTTAATAAAATTACTATATACATCCAAGAGAACCCCAAGTATTTCGTTAATGATACACCTATCATTATATAAGCCTTTTTTCCAATCCATATAATTTTAGGAATACAATATCAATTAATAATATAGTATTTGTTTTAAAAACACTTTTATGTAAATTTTGACTCTATTTCGTATTTTGTTTTTACTAAATTTATAACAGAATTATTACTTCAAAAACAATTAATCTAACAAACCATAATATGTCATATTAATCTATAAAATTATTTTAATTCATAAAAAGTCTCAAATTACATTTATTTGGATATTTATAATATCATTTATTTTAATATTTCATTAATAAGGTAATTACTTCAACATCATTGTGTAATAAATAATTTAAATTATTTAATGTCCAAAAAATATAAATAAAATACAATTATATAGGAAATAGTTTTATCTTTATAATGATTATTTATAGTCAAATTTATCTTATACCTAACCCTATATTAAAAGTGTATTAGTTGTTAAACTTTGATTTTAACTCTTCTAACTCTTCTTTGAATTAAATAATAATAAATTTCCTAATCTAATCCAAGTGAACCAAAGTGGCTCATATTTTATTCCTAAGGCTTATTTGGTCAAATTATACTTATCCAATAGAATTAGGACATCTGTTAGGGTAATAATAATTTCATTTTTACCTTTAATTTCCCTATATACTTTTAATCGTGGTAATAAAAGTTAAAAGTTTCTATTCACCAAAAATTATTTTTATCTTATTAAACCGCATTTTACACCTTGATATTAACCGTGACTCTTGGATCCTCAAAATTCAACTTACAGATGTAGAAAAATAATGTTTTATCTAAATTTTAAAATTCCCCTATGATTTGATTAAAAGAAGGTGAAGAGTTCAATAAAATTTTATATATCTAATATTATTACAAAAATACTGCAATACATTGAACATATATAGGTATTATGTATCTATTTTGACCTAAAATAAATTTAAAAAAATATTTAATTATTTAAATAAAAAAATCGGTTTTAAACTATAACTCAGTGTTTTTCAATATTCATCAAAAATTGAAAGTTTTAAAAAAATACCAAAAATTTACCCTAAGCTAATTTCGATATTCCAAATCCAATGATTAAGTCCATTTTGAAGGATAAAATTTGTAAAATTTCAAAAACGTGGGTATTACTATTCATAACGGCTAGTTTTATTGGTCGTGGTGTGTTATAATCTCGAAGTTGCATAAAATGCAAGCTACTACATTATTCAAACGGAAACATACCGTGGAATATTGGGGTGTTACATTATTCCCCACCTTTGGAAGTTGTGTACTTGTAATTTTTAAAATTGGGATTGGGAACATAATTGAAATTCCCACATCATAAAAAGTGTCAATAAAACAATCACTTTAAAAGAAAGAAAGAGAAGTACAAAGGTCACTCGAGATAACCCATACTAGGATTCCATGTTGGAAAACATGGATATGGAAGATAAACTAAGTTTCATGTTCTGATGGAGAGGGATAAAAAACATGATTAAGAGGAAGTTAATAACAAGAAAACCAGAAACTTGTTATAGTATAGATGGTCATTAGTTTCCCAGTATGAAAATTAAATGTACAACAATTTTTTTAATTTACATTTTATAAAGATGTGGAATTTATTTATGAGACTGACTAAGAACATAAAGGGATATACTTACATTTTAAGTAGAGTTTCATTCATTAATAAATTTCTACCACTAACACTTTATTTCAAATGATGAGTATTCAAGATGACATGGTCACACCGGAAGAGATAGAATCAACTTCTAGAAAATCACATGATCCACAAAGGATAAACTATATATTTACCTTGTCTTTAGAGATTAATCAAATCCAAAATGGTTAGTACAAGATTAGAAGATCCCCAAAAAGGATATTCCTTTAGAGAAAGAAACATTAATCTTAATTTCTAAAATTAAACCAAAAATACCCAAATATTAAATAAATACCATTCAATAAACAATTGTACTTAAAATACAACAATATAATCCAAACAAATAATGAAATCCAAAATATAGATGAATTTTGTTATGTAGTCTTCCACATTAAATTGTATCTCCAAATGACATCGACTACTCTTAAAGTTATATACATAAAAGTAATTAACCTAATCTAATATTCTCTATTATAGGTTAGTCATTTCCATAAATAACCCAAATCACTATGAATCCATAATAAAAACATAGATAAAAATCCACCATTACTCCTCAAATTAAATCCCATAGTATTCTATTTTCCTTACGCATATAGTGTTCCCAATAGAGAGAACGTCTTCCAAATAAGATTTATCACTTAATCACCAAATCATTTTCCTATAATAAGTGTATTCATTTGATATGACATAAGATCCCAAATCAACTTATTATTGATCAATAAAATTATTTAACTAAAAATAATTAGTCACACTAACCAGGGACATCACGTAGTCTAGTGGTAGGTGATAAATCCCAATCGCACTCGGGTTGTGGGTTTGATTCCCACATCCTTGTCCAATGTGATGGATTGTCACACAGTTTACATGTTGTCCTTTTTCAAAAACTATATTTTATAACATTACCAAAATGAGATAAATTCCTCAAAATAATCAAAACATAATTTAACCAAAATGTTATCTCATACCTTTCATTTTCATCCGAAAATATAATAACTTGTAATTGCCTCAAACCCAAGGATCATATAAAACCAAATAGTTATTTATAAATCTATCCAGACGAGAAAATATATTTCTTCCTCAAATATCATTTTCACATGACAAACCACAGGGTTACAAATACAAGAGAAAATTATTCCAAATTAATCCCATCAACAAGGAGCACTAATACGTTGAAACATTTCTCCAACCATTAATTTCCACATAACATCTTCTTTGACTAAGAATATATCCTATAGAATTTGGAATTCACTTGGGTAATGGCTAGGTCCCATACATTTACAGAAAATGACTGTAAATGGATTCTTGGAACCATTTTTATTTTCTTCCATAGTACTCTTCATTTTTCCTCGGAAATTTTTTACTTTATGTCCTTTTTTCCCACACGTAAAGCATTTCTTTGTTCTATTGAGACACATTCTTCTATGTATCCTTCCACATTTCCTATATGATGGAAATTTAGGATTTTTTTCTCCATGTTCTCCACTGCAGGATCTCTTGTCATTCATCCCCTTTCACTTCTTTATTGATTTCAGGAGTTGGTTAATGTATATGTTGTTGATCATATTTTTGGAAAACTTATTTGGCTTGAACAAGATATCTTTTACGCTAATCAACATTCCATTTTACTCCTCATGTCCACCATTGTTCCCACCTTGTACATCATACTCAATGTTACTATTACTTCATTTGAATCTATCCGCTGACTAAAACCAGAATGTATTATGTGAGTAACAGTAGTCATAAATTCATTTAGAGAATATCATGACATCATATTTTCAATTTGAAACACCTTAGGATAAACCAAGGTCATTTATTCTCATCTTATATTAAAATAAATCAAATCGGTTTGTAATGGAAATGTAAATTATCCTAATAATATCTCCCGGGAGCATCGTAACGAAGAGTTCAGCAAGACCTGTTGTTGTTCACCAGTTCATGTTCGAGTCTATCTCAAAGCGGTGTTTTCAGGTTTTACCCCTAGGTACATCTATGCCAAAGCCGCCTCTACCCAATCGTATCTAGACAGGGTTGTATTTCTTGGAAAACACACAAGTCTTTATAATACCAAAATTTTAGGAAGTTCTTATATACTAATCCTCAAAGTCTATCTTAGGTCTATGTGCTCTAATCAAAGTTTATCTAAATCTGGTTTCCAATGGTTCTACTAAACTTCATCTGATACCAACTGTAACGCCCCGACCCCAGAAGCCTAGAGTCAGTGAATTATTACATATCATAGGCATGATAAAAAAGATCAAGTCTTGAAAGACCAATTAGTTTAGTAACCTTGGAAGTACAAGATACATTCATAAAGTTTACATTACATCATAAAATGGAATAATGAAACAACATTGTTTAAATAGAAAACACTGAGATCACATAGTCTATCCCTACAGGTCAGTCATAATATACTTCTTCGCATACTAGGAAAAATAAAACATAGAAATGGGTGAGCTCAGATGCTAAGTAAGGATAACAATATTGCGGAAACGTTCATAAATTATCATAAACATTTAAGGAAAAGCATAGAACTAAAACAAAAGACTTTTAAACATAAGATTCATCATAATATGGAAAATATAAATCAAAATAATTCATTTAAATTACTTTAATAGATATTCTACTAGTCTAATAATTACATGCAATATCAATAGCCACTTTCATAATGATGGAATGCATAATGCCAGACTTTCATAACCACATAGTCAAGGCCTTGTGCCAAGACTACAAATAAGATTTTATTAAGGCCTTATGCCAAGACACTAGTTTGTCTCATGATACCTATCGATGCATCGAGGAGCTATAGTGTTCTCCACCCGTCACTTACTAAGTCCAACGCATTTCTCATATGAAAAGTTTGAATCATAACAAATTTTTTTTATTAAAACTAGAATATGAAATGTCAATATTTTATCCACAAACTATGAATGGTATAAAAATAGCACATCCACAGTCAAACATAACTCATTTAATACAATATTTAATATTTTATTGTAAAAAATTAACCTCAATCAAGAATAATGAAGGATATTGAAATAGATGAAAATAATCATCAAAACTATTTGAGAGAAATATCCCCTCTTCTTGAAATCATTTAAAAGTCAAACTATTTTTCAAAAATCCATTTAAAATAGATTTTTAAATCAAAGTGTCCCATACCACTTTGAAATATTTAAACTGAATTATAATATTAAAACATTAATGTCCATATAAATAAATCCTTAAAAACATTTTTAAAACATGGAGATTAATGAGAAAGATTTTGAAGAATAAATTTTTAAAACTTTTAAAATGATATTTTAGTTAAAGTTATTAACCAAATGATAGTTGCTTGAATACCAATAATTGAGGTAATAAAAACTTTATAATATCTTTATAATAAAAGATTTAATGATATACTATGTCAAATGACAGTATATACACCATATAAAAGTGAATCGGTGCATAACAACAAAGAAGTCTCAAAGGAATGTAAATTGAGGTGAAATCCCTTATAAAGATATTGTCCTTGAATTTATGATTAATGAATGACATAATTAAGTGTGAAAAATATAAATACACTCAATATTATTTGATATTAAATGTAAATAAATTATAGTACATTCACACATATTCTTGTAAATACAACACCAATGACTTAGATATTTAACTCAATGAATGGAAATTGAGTTAAGATCAAATTTATATCAACGACTTGATAAATTATAAATGTAGTGGTTATGTAAATAAAACATATTTCCACAAAAAGTGGGTTTGAAATTACCACATAAATAATAAATAGTGATTCCACACATAATCTTGGTGTAAAATAATCAATGATGTATGTCTAAAGCCCACTGAGTGAAAATTGAAAATTGAACTTTTCTTGCCGATTTGGTAACTTATGAAACATACAACCAATGAAGGAATGATCATACAATTAAGATTTAAATACCCATAAATTAAATAATATTACACCATTAATAAAATCATGTACAATATATATGCCACACAAAAGGACATAGGGGCCAATATAGCATGAATCTCATGGGAATAAAAAGTGAGATTAAAAAACCTAACTTCAATTTAATCAATCGAGTCATATGACCAAAAGTTAATAACTACCAAATTAATAATAGAATACTATGAATATGAAGAGAATAATGATAATATATATCAAATGTATGTACAAAATACACCACATCCAATAAATAAGTGGTGAACAATGGAAATCTTACAGAATTAAAAGTGAGATAAGAAACCCCTTACATTATAATTTTCATTGGTCGATTGTAGGTTATACTATTTTATAATTTTGAAATAATTTTTATTAAATTATAAAATAATTATATACATTAATATGGTATCATATATAATCTTTTGATATTTCTTTTTTTGATAATATTTTAGTATTATCATCGATTCGGGTGTTAACTGATTTGTTTTCCTTTATATGATTTGTTTCGTAATTAGTGTTAGTTATGAATAGGATGTATCTTTTTCATATTCAAGATGATATTAAGTCTTTATAATTTTTTTAATAATCTAATAAATATTATTCTTGAATGGATTACGACGGAGAATGAATCTCATCACATTCGTGGATACGGTAATCTGTACGTACGCACGAGCGACAATATCATTCTTTTGATATTAAAATAATATATAATTGGATGGTATATAATATATAAAGAATAGTTATCATGTTATATTTATTATTTAAATCAATTACACATCATTATTATACCCATCCAAATAATAATTTATCAAATAACAATTACACCATGACGTGGAGATGGTAAGTCGTACGTATGTACGTATGGTGACATGCCATTCAAAGGATGGATAGAATAATGAATATGGTTGTACCATAATTATAAAAACATCACATTGTATAGAAGATACTGGAGTTATTATTTTAGATTCGAAACAACAAAGAAAGAGGAAGTGGAAGTGGAAGAATAAAGGAACTTGAAAGAGGTGATTAAATATTTACCACTTCTTCGAGTTCATCCTTTTGATTTGATCAAAAGGGCTCCATCGGTTGACTTTATGAATAAAGAAAGGCCTCTAGGATGAAGGAGGGAAGTTGGGAGGGTATTTGGGAAGAGTTTGGTCTAGAAAAAAGTATTTTATGGTGTTAATTTTAGGGAAGGGGGAGTGCCCTTTTATAAGAGGGGTGAGGGGCACCTTAGGAAAGGCTATAAATATTATTTTATAATAAAATCATTTTCGGTTTATAATGGCTCCAAAGTGGATTATTTAAAGGATAAGGTTGGTATGGGTCAAAAACCACTTTAACGATAGGTTTTATATAGTTTTGGGTCAATATTTTAACCTTATATGTTATATTTAACTCTTAGTTAAATAGTTTCATATTTACAATGTCTCTTTGTATTTTTATATTATATGGTTAATAAACATACTATATACTTACAAGAAAACCCCAAATTGTTCATTAATAATAAAACTATCATTATATAAGTCTTTTGGCCGAACCTTAGATTTTTAGGAATAGAATATCAATTAATAATATAATATTTGTTTTAAAAACTCTTTTATGTCAATTTTGACACTATTTGGTATTTTGTTTTTTCTAAATTCAAAACCGTGTTATTACATTGAAAAAAATTCATATAACCAAAAGTAATATTTCATATGAACCTATAAAATTAGTGGAATTCATAAAAAGGATAAAATTACATTTATTAGGATATTTATAATTTCAATAATTTTAATATTTCATAAATTAGGTAATTACTGCATCATCATTGTGTAATAAATAAATTAGATTATTTAAAGTCTAAAAAATAAAATTAAATACCATTATGTAGGAAATATTTTAGAATTTCTAATGAATATTCTTTGATGAATTGATCTTATATGTAACCCTATATTAAAAATGTTCTAGTTATTTATCATTGATTTTAACTCTTTTAACTCTTATTTGAATTATATAATAATAAATTTCCTAATCTAATTCAAGTGGACCAAAGAGGTTTATATTTTATTCCTAAGGTTGTTTTTTGGTCGAATTATACTTTTACAATAGAATTATGACATGTGTTATGGTAATAATAATATCATTTCTACCTTTAATTACCCTATTTACTTTTAGTCGTGGTAAATAAAAGTTAAAAGTTATTATTTACCAAAAATTAATTTTATCTTATTGAACCAAATTTTACTCCTTGATATTAACCTTGTCTCTTGGATTTTAAAAATTCAACTCACATAATATGTAAAAATAAATTTTTATGTAAATTTGCAAATGCTCTTAGGAGGTGGGTAAAATACGTTGAAAAGTTCAACAAAATTTTATATATCTAATATTATTACAAAATGACTCCAATGAATTACATTGAACATATATAGGTATTATGTATCTATTTTGACCTAAAATAAAATTAAATAAAATTATTAATTAATTGAATAAAAAATCGGTTTTAAACTATAACTCAGTGTTTTTACTATTCATCAAAAATTTAATGATTTCAGAAAAATACCAAAATTTCAACCTAAGCTAATTTTGATATTCCGAATCCAAAAATTAAGTCCATTTTGATAGATAAAATTTATACAATTTCACAAATTCATTATTAATATTCATAATGGCTAGTTTGATTGGTCGTAGTGTGTTAGAATCTTGAAGTTGCGTACAATGCAAGCTATTACATTATTGAAAGGGAAACGTACCATGGAAGCTTGGGGTGTTATAGTAGTCCACTGTAGACATGATTGATAGTTTCATTAACCATTTGATGGAAGAGGATATAGATCTGGGTAAATAAATCAAAATAAAAATATCCTATTAAAAAATAGATAATGTTTTTATTATATTATAATAGTTTAAGAAGGTTTTCTGTGGGTGAAAAAAGAAATAAAACAATGATGCACATTATAAAAGATTAAATATTCCTCAGGGAGCCTTTTTAGCTTTGTAACTAATTCCTTATTAAGTGGGATTAATAATAAAAATAATACCTATAATATGTCTGTACTAGTTTTATAGAATGGATTTGGTCATGTATTGATTTAAATAAATTATTTTTGAGTTGTAATTATGGGAGGAGAGTCTGTGGCCTTTTTTATGTTTGGGAGAGGTCACACATGAAATTTTTGAAAATATAATGTGATACACACATTTTCGTAATTCCAAAAGGAATAAAAATAGGAAATTAATAATATTTAGAGGATATAAAGTGAAAATATATCTGTAAAATGGTTTTTAGACAATTTTTAGGTCATTTTTTACAATTATCATTTTAGTTTAATGTCATGTAAACCCATTTTTACCTTAACTATGGTAATATTGTTTTTACTATTCTCAATATTAATTCTGTTAAAAAATAAATTTATATTATTAAGTAATAAAATTATTATTATTAAAAATATGGAATCTATTTTTTCAAATTCAATTCAAATTTGTGGAAGGATTCATTTAAAATTATAATGTAGAAGCGAAGAAACTGAGGTTTTCTGAAGAGAAAATTCTCATAGTTATAGAATGATTTAATTCCAAAATTCAATAAAAAATTCAATAAAACTAAATAAATTTGTTCAATTGTAACATATAATTATCTAATGTAACATTAAATGCAATTTAAAATATAATTTAACTTTTTATATAATTTAAATTAAAATGAATTTTTCTTTAAAAATAAGTTTTTTTTACATTTCATTAAAAAATATTCCTTTCATAAATTTCTAAAAATTACAACAAAAGATAATTTTGAAATTTATATTTCAAAAATTATGTTTTTTTTATTTAATTAATTTTCTAAAATTCTTTACAATCAAATTTATATTATGTGTAAAAATCTGGAAAAAACAGCCTTTTAAAAATTTATAGTTTTTCAGAAATAAAACTTATTTTTGTTTCAATGGTTCATATTTTATTTCTATTCAATAGATAATTATTCAATTTATTTTATACATTTAAAAATAATATAATTTTTATAATTTAGTTACTAAACTTTATACCCTCCAACATAACAGGTAAGTTATAATTATATTGTTTAAATAATATTATTTTAATGGAGTATCGTGTTTTGATTAAACCAATGTTTCATGTTACAGAAGTTGGTGATGAAATTAAATTTATTTAAAAATAATTATATCATAATTTCTTAGGGTTTTACATAATCAAATATCCTTAGAAATATTCTTTATATACGATATCAGGTATTATGTTCCACTTTTAAAATCTTGGGGTGTTATAAACCCATAACTCAATTTTTTGTTATAATTACAGTACCTTCAACCATAGCATTTGGAACATCATCCTCTGTAGTAGTGACAACATAAGATTTTCCTTCTCCCCTCATCCTCTATTGTGGTAGGCACCCTTAACACATGGACATTTGTGAGATTAATTCCTCATTTCTCAAAAATTAATGAACCATATCATTATAATTTATTTATTCTTCTTTTATTCATCAGCTAGATGAGCCTTATTTCTAAACTTCTAACAAACTACCATGTCCTTGATTCATTTTCCATGATTTTAATTTTAATAATTTTTGTATGATAAATATTGCATCATTTCCATTTCCTTATTTGGCATATTCCATTCTTCTTGGTGATTATCCATCAACATTTTCTCTTTATTTCCCATGATGGTTTAGGATATAGATGGTTCATTCTCTATTTTGATGATATATAGTACAATTTCTTCATATGATTATTCTTTTCAAGAAAAAAGTTCTTTTTAGAGAATTTTTCTAAGACTATTAATGAAATGGTAAATATAAACTTACTGACTATATTAATGATCTATAACATACTTTTATAACATTGTAATGCTAGGTTCATACTATATAAAATATTATTCTTCCCTTTTATTTACGATAATGAAATTTTTCTTCATTTGTATTCCTTGCTCACATGGAAAATATTTAATGAATAATGTTAACATAAAATATCCTTATTTTATAAATTATATTAATTTTTCTTCCCTTTTATTTTGGATAAACTACCAAAATTTATTGATTTAAAATTTAATATAATATATTTATTGTATTACCTTTTCCCTTTCATCTCATCCCATTTTTAGAAATATTTATTCAGGGGACTTAATATATTATGTAGCTAACACTACATTAGTAGTTCCACAATAAAATGTGGATTATGTTATATAAAATGATCCAATATATTTTTATCATTCTATGGTATATAATGTTCATTAAAATGTGTGATGATATTTGTCCCAAATTAGGTTAGTTCCCAAATATGGTAGTGATGTACTCAGCTATGATACCATTTGTCTTATCATTCTTATTAGTGAAATTTGTACATTATCGATGAGTATTTATATCATTAATTCTGTTAGGAGATGTATATAACTAATTTAATAAATAGATTTATCTTATAATACTATTTAGTTTAAATCATAGCTTATAACCTATGTAATTCTAAACATAAATATATATTTTTTACATAACTAATCATAGAATCATAAACATGGATTCTCAGGTGTTATCCTCAATGATAAATTCTTTTTAATCCATAATAATGTTTCTTAATGAAGATTCAAATTAATCCTAGACTATTCCCCTAGAGTGTATAACTAAGTGAATTTTAAGGACCCAGTAACCTTGAAATGTAATGATGGTTGAGTTATATTTGAATAACTCTATTTAGAGTTAATACCCCTAGATTCATTTGTGTCAAAAAGACATCCACATATAGGGTCCATACATGGACTTATTTCTAAGAAAACCTTGTAATATCTACCCTAAAAAAATTTCTGATATAATCCAATAATTAAACACGTTCTAAAAGTCAATCATAGGGTTATATTCCCAAATCCATGTTTTCTTAAATCTAGTTCCAAAGTTTTCTACTAAAAAACATTTAACACTAAAAGTAAGAACCCAAACACTAGTAACCTTGAGTCGAAGTCTAATTTATTAAATTTGTATAATATACAAGTGATCTTTCCACAAAGTACCAATAAATTTAGTTGTCTTATTGAAGTAGTTACATACATGATTTCCATTTTTCATTTGAAATAAAATTTATAACATATAAAAAGAAAACATTCTCCTTCCCTTTAACTCAAACAAAAATCCATTTTTCATATCCTAGGGAAAATAAAGAAAAATATACATAAAATCAAATACATAGCATGGATTTATTATAGTGAATGTTTTTATAAATACATATTTCATAATCATTATAAAAATGTTAATAATCGATTTTTTTATTCAATAACTAGAGCATGAAATGAATACATGTGTATTATTAGTATAATAATATCCTAGATAATAATTACATAATTCTCAATGAATGAAATTTAATAAGTTTGGATGTCTTGATCATGGAATTGTGCCAAGATATATTCACATAGAGGTAGGTAAACACCAATAACTCATTTAATAAGGTAATCCAAATAGTTTCTCACATGAGTCCTTTTAATGAAATGAGGGGATCTGTAATTATAGGTCCCACTTGTCACTTTATATCCAATTAATTTCACATATATTTAATGATCAATTGTATCTATAAATAGTATTACATATTCAACAATATATATGTTTTGTATGACACTAGGTATATCTATTCTTCCCCACTCAATCAAATAGAATTCATAGTCAAACACCATATATAGGAATGGAATACTATTATAGAAATGTGCATATCCCTAATATAATAAATATTGATATGGAAGGAAAATATAATGTTTGATGAAATATGATCATAATAATGTTAATGTTTCAAGGGAAAGTTAATGAAATAAATAATAATATATAATATATGACCACCAATTCCGAATAAATATAGGTTTTCTAATAAAATCAATTATTTTAATGAAAAAAAATAAAATTAAAGAGAAACATGTAAAAATAATTAAATATTTTTATTTGTAAAATTATTTAAATATTTAAGATTACGCTAATGATCATAAAACAATTGTTGAAATGGTAAAACCTATTAATGTCGTATATGTTAAAAAGAAAAATTCTATTTGAATTTTTTATAAACAAAGTTGAAAATGTCCCGTTAGGATAACATTAGAAATATCATATTTAATCCATGTAAAAATTCATGGAAAAAATGTACATAATTAATTATTTTAAAAAATAAATATTTCTTTTGTAAAATTATTTTTTAAAATATGGACAATGAAAATAAATTCACCCAAACAAAAAGAGAAATATGATTGGACATTATTTTAAGTATGTACTCACTTAATTCTATGACATGGAGATTAAAACATAAAATATAATTAAATACCAAAAATATGTGAAAATATTTGGAGTTTATATAGGATATATTACAATATTCCATCCCTAAAAAAAGGAATCCAAAAAATTATTATTTTTAAAATAGATTCTTTCCTTTGGGGTGCCATTTAAATTATAACCTCTTAAATGAGTAAACATGAATTAAAACATTAATTACCATTAATATTTAAATATTCATACTAACTCTATAAATGTTTAATTATATAAAACACATAAATAAATAGGTTTATAATAACAAATATGTGTTAAGGGAGTGTAAATTGGGAAGAAACCCCTTAACTCATACTCCCACAAAGTTGTATATGAGTTAAACTCATTTATAATAATTTTAAACTATATATTAATTCATAAAATAACATTATTATTATTTTTAATATTTTATATAATCCTATTATAACATATTATCATCCTTTCATTGATAATCATTCATTATTTTCATCGTTTCTTGTGTTAACTATTAGTTTTCTCTTCCATATTTCATTATGAATGTTAGAGTTCCTTTAACTAGGTTACAGATTCATCATCAACAAAAAGTTTATTCATTTTATAAATTTAATATATATTTACATATTAGTTATGTAAATTTTTATAATCATCCATGTAATGATAACATGAAAAATTAATCTCATAGCTTTATGGTGGTGATAGTCCACATGTACCAAGGAGCGATGTTATCATATATTAATTGGTTGAATTGTAATTAAATATAAGATATATTATATTTATATAATCATAATTATGACAATTTATTATATAAATTAGTTATGTTCATGATTATGACATTCCCTCTGAGGCGGTGATGCAAATGAAATTAAATCAGCTCGTGAGGTGGTAGTCCATCGTACACACCATCGATGGATTTATTTCCAATATTATATAGATGGAGATGGATAAATAGTATTACCTAAACATTATTACATATAATTAAAAGAAAGATAATATATATTTTATATTTTAATGGTTATAAAATTTTTTATGGTTGTGACAGAAGATGGAAAATTAATTTTTTTGGTTATGTTAATTACATATTCTTTGAAATATTTCCTTTAGATATCCCCTTATGGACCCAAAGGGTGGGTCATTAGGGATGAAAATGAACTATATAAAATTGATTAGGATTTTTAGAGAGATTTTATTTGGGTTTTTTAAAGATAAATATACAAAAAAAATTGGATGATTGAGGGGATGATTTCCCTTTTATAAGTGACTAGAGTTGGAAACTTGAAATTTTTCAAAGTTTCAAAATATTATTAAGTTAGATTCATGGAAAAATGGATCAAAATTTACTAATATTAAAATATACAAATTATTATATTAAATAATATCAAAAAAAAATTAAAAACATTTTTATAAAATTTAAATCTTTATCATTTTTATTAACCCCCTAATAAACTTGTTTTATCCTTAACCATGGTAACTAATTTTTTCCATTTTTACTATTTATAATGGTGAAATTTTAATGTTACCAAGTTAATTTTCATTAAATGATGACTACAAATATATAATATTTTTTTAAAAAATCCATTCCTATAAATGACAGAAATTAATTTCAAAATATACCTGCATAACTTGATGAAAATAACTTTTCATGTAAATTCCTTTTTCCTGTATAAGATATTTTACCTTAACTATATTAATTTTGATAACAATTATATGAATTTATATTCATATAGATATAAAAATTAATTTAAATCATTCCTGAATATATATTATTGAAATTTATTTAAACTGACAAACATTACGCACTTAAATATAGTTTTCTGAAAAATCTTCTTTTTTACATTCAAATTATCTTGTCTCTATTTATAACAAATTGATAATCAATACATGGATAATTATACAAACTATAAAAAAATTTATAAATAAAATTAGGATTTTTTAAAGGTTACATCTTCAATTATTCAAAAAATATTATAACTAAGTGAAAATTTAAATAATCATTCTATTCTAACTTTGACATCATATGTTCAAAATTGATATTAATATTATCAAATTTGAATTTATATTACAAGAAATATATAAATATGAATTGTTATAGATTTTGATGAAAATAAAATGATATCTTACTATAACTGAAGATAGAGTGTTATTTCATTTTTCGTTCATCTTCTATGTTATTAGAAACTCTCTTAGTCATAAAATCATGCAATACTTCATAACATGTTTGACATTATTTTTATGTTATGATGTAATTTTAATAGAAAAATTATTTTTAAAGGTATTTACCGATGATTGAATTTTTATATTTCTAATAATATATGGAATAGGTAATAATTTCATGAGGATTTCAGAAGTATGTTCTTCTTTATTACGTATTCCAAAAAATAACTTATCTTTCATTAAGTTATCCTTTATTGATAACATCTCATTAAATTTTATTTCTTCATTGGAAAAGTCTTACATTAAGCCAATATTATTATTTCTTTCTAATACATATTCGTTGTTATGTTCCATTATTCTTACATTAATTTAAAAATATAAGGATTTATTTTTTATTTCCATAACATGACATTTCCTTCAACAAAATAAATATATTTTATCAGGTGTAATATTTTTCTTTTCTTTCATATATGGTATATTCTTCTTGCTAATGTCCTTTTAACTACACCCTATGGTAGGAATTTATTTTAACAGCATTTTTTATTAGATATTTTTTCCAATCATCTTTTAGTAACTATAGAATTATTCTTACTTGAGATAAACTAACACTCATCATTATATTGACCTCATTCATTAAGTTTTTCACTGAAGTTCTCAAGGTCATTAAATATATTCATAGTCAACATATTTTCATTCTTCTATTATGTTCAGGTTTTTATAGTATTATTTTTTATCCTCATTAATATGTTCCTCATCTATTATTTGAAATCAATTTTTTGTTTAAGTAGTTAGTTTCCACATGCCAAAATATTATACAACACACAAAATAGAAAAAAAATATTAATTTATTCATTTTGGATTAATTTTATTGGCTATAAAACCTTTATGCATTGAGGAAATACATACGTTTATTCTCAATCTATATAGATAAAAATTTGTTTCTTCCTCCATTTCATCCACCATGAAATAATTGGATGGTATCTCACTTATTTTCTCCAACTATAATTATCTAGAGTTGAATTCATATCATAAAATATTTAAAAAATATAAATTAGTAAAAATAGAATTATTTAAAAAAATGAGTTTCCTTTATATTAATTATAATATAATGTGTGTATTTTGAATGATTCACACTTATTATATTACATGATTAAATATTTCATGATGTAAGATTCTTCTATGTAAGTTTACCAATAGTGGCTCTTCTCTTGACATCGTTTGATGATTCAAATTTGTTAACATTCAAGTTCCTCATTTTTATATCCACATCAAGATACATTATATCAATTTTTTGGGTGTTAAAGAGTTTTTAAATTTTCAGACATTAAAATTAAATTAGGAAAACATTCTCATCACGAATATCTCTTATTTCTAGTAGAGGGTTGTCAAGCTACCTTTACCCCAAAACATAGCCTCTAACTGAAAATTCTTGAAATATACCATTTATTTTAATTCATAGATAAATTATGAAAAAACCTACACAAAAATATCTTTTTCATAGACTATCTATTCTAATTCATCAATGAATAGGGAAAATTATTCATTGAAAATTTTGACACATTATAGATTTTATTATACCAACTCTATGTGATTTTTTCATTTTGAAATATAATTTCCATTAAATACTTGATCTCAATAAATTATAAATCAATACATGAGTTTTTATTCTCTAGAAACTTAATAATAAATTATATATGTGAATAAATATATGTACACATTTTTCACATAATCAGTAATTTAAGAGTAAAAATATTCAATGGTTTCAATATACCATACCCAGCATAATATGAATATGGTACTTCTAAAAGATTAATATTAATATAATTACAGAAATTTCTATCAAAATATTTACCTTTAGGTAATAGTGGATCATCCTTCACTTTTTTTATTATTTAACATTTATAACTTTTGATACTCTTCATTCTTCCATTTTTTCAATTTCCATGACTTGATATCCAAGTTTCCACCAAAAGAAGTGTCTTCCATTCTCTTCATCTCATGCATAATTTTTATAACTTCCAAAAGTAGTAATTCAATAAATTTTTAAAATATTGGTGTCATATATGTCTATGATAAATAGCTTAGAGAAAAATATTATACCCAATTAAAGTAAACCCCCTCTGATGCCACTTGTTAGTCCTAGGGGATCATGAAGACACACAAAGAGTGTAATGAAATAGTATATATGAAACTTTTCTTAAAAAATATTCTATTACCAGCTTTTAAGTTTTTTTAATCTCTATCACTAATACGATTTGTGGATCTCAATATATGAACTCATGACATACTCCCATATTCAATGAAAATAATTAAAGGATATAAGTATAAAATGATGTCAACAAGGTTCCACCTCAAAATGGGAAAACTACACTTATAATTGTTCAATTATTATCCAATGAAATAGATTTTACACTAACAACCTTATCATTAATTATATTCATTATGGGGTAGTAATAATTCAATACCCACAGTGCATATGAAACTTTTACAGCAACCCATTGATTTATAAAAACTCATATAAGTTTCATTATGCGCTCCTCATGAAAAAACTATTCAAAAAGAAACATTATCTTCTAGTACCATCATTATGCAAGTTGTTCTTGTTAATAATCTCTTAAAAACTAATTTTTTTGAGCTCTCACCATACACAGTGTCAACATTATAAAACTTTTTACTTTTCTAATTCACATTTTAATTAAAAAATATCATTTTCATTCTTATATTTTAAACATATCATGCATCTTCATTGAAACTTCATGTTGTACTCTTCTCAAAATTTCTACAAAAAACTTCTAAAATTCACTTGGTTTGCTACTCCGTCAATTTTATTTTTCTAAATAATATCAGCTAAATCTATTAAATAACACTTTTTAAAATTGAATAGTGTTATCCATTTATATATAAAACTACCTTTAAAAAATTAGTGGGAATTTATTTTAATTTGATAACACCATTTAACCCAATATGTTTAGTTAGCCACCTAATATACTTCTAAATATATTAGTGATTTACTATGTTAAAACCTATGAAAAACTAAATTTAAACTCTCTTAAGATCTAATGAAACCCAAAAAAATATTAATAAACTTTACTTCATGTTAATTGAATATTTTAATTTCCAACTCAATATCATTACAAATTATTTTTACTTCTCGTTGATAAAAAGTTTCTTAGCATTTCTATAGTGCACTTACCTCTATAAACATCAATAGTTCTTCCATGGAATTTATTCTATATTATTCTACCCTTCATAGACTCCCTATATGAAAAAATTAATGCCTTTGGTTTTTTTCTCGAACACAATAATCATTTTATTTATTTTAATATAAAAATCCCACATGAAAATGAAACTCACATACTATTTGGTTTATCTATTGGAATTTTCCCATTGGTTTTGTGAAATGCACTATCTTTCAAAATCATTATGTCTTCAAAAAAACTCAAACATGATTTCAATGATTATTTTGATAAGCATATATCATAGTATCTATTTTATCTATGTATGGGTTATATCTACTATTATAGATTTTTATTATAAAAAAACCATCATAATGTTTTTATATCTCATATTCACTATAAATTATTTCTTTCAGACACCCACCTTTTTCAATTTCAACTTTATGATTACTAAATTATGTTAATGTCTGCATCTATTCTTGATGAACTTATTTTTTCCATTCGAAGAACCTAATTTCTTCTACTTAGAAACTCAACCTTTTATTTAGTAAAGACCTCACACAATTAATTCTTAATACATTTAATTGTGGAATCAAAATTTTGATTATTATTAATGGTTCTTGTAAATATTTTTTGAAACTTTTATAGAATTTATTGAAATCAAAATCTAGGGAAAATTTTATCTATTTAAAATAACCAAATGTTCTTTTCACAACATATAGTTTCAAATATTCCAACTTTTCTTCATGAAACCATATAATAATATAAAATCATTAAGCATAGTTCTTCACATATAAATTTATTTTTGGATAATTGAATTCAAAAGTACTAAACACTTGAACATAGGTATCTTTCAACAATTTTTATTAAAAAATATAATTTTTCATTTACATCTTCGTGTATACCATGTACCATTTTTCATTAGGTTAAATAACATGTCTATAATTTTTCTTCAAGTTATACTATTCAAAAACATTCATGTAAATTACCAAAAACAATTGAAACATCATGCATGGTAATCTTCATCCCACACTTCTTCATTCTGGACAACATAACATGAATCATAATTCAATACTACTATAAGGCTTTTTGATTTGTATGAGTAAAGTAAAATCATCATTTTAAATTACTTATAAATCTGTTCGAAATGAACCTTACTTCAACTTCATGTTTCTCAAACACCTATACCATTCAAATTTATCTTCTCAAAACATTTTTTGATATACCCACTATATTCTATCACATAAAATCTTCTGAATAATTCTCATAAAATTATTCATTGGTATGTGATCCTTTAACAAGTTCGTATCATCAATAAATGACACATCATTCTACTTTAAAAATGTAGTTTTCTCAGTTGACGTAGGAATACTATTCTCAATGATTAGATATATGTTATAATGGATATTGTAATTCATATACCCAATCCACCATATCAAAGATATAGAAAAATAAGACCATATTTAATCCTCCCCCTACACAAGTGGATTCTAACATGCAATGAGGATCTAAATACTGCTAGTAGGGAGACTATACTCTCAGTTTTATATCTATACACTAATAACATAAATAAATAAAATTATTTAGAGTGATCAATGAGTAAGATAAAATTTCACAATCTAAATCTGGTAGAATACGTGTCATACAAATAAATAAACAGCTCTATGAGTGGAAATATAAACCATAGTATAAGTGAAGAAAATAAATAAATAAAAATATGGAATCCTTTTTAGTATGTTTAAGTAGCACTCCTAGCATCATGATCCTCATATAAACTCTCTGTTATCTGCCTCTTTCCCTTACATGTATCCCAATACATGAATTCTATAAAAAACATTGAGAAGCTTGTGTAAGGTGTGAGTAATTAAACCTCATAAGACACCACAAATTCCTTTTTAAGACATGTTCACAATCATATGAGTGTATGAAATTATAATAAATAAAAGTTACTAAAATAAAGAAACCATATCAATTTTTTTTCTAATCATGCCTCTATGAACCATGGTTTAAACTAAATGAGCTTTATACGAGAAGTTTTTCATAGTGGTAATGGAAATGTTAGAAATAAAGGAGACAACCATAGGGATTTACAATAGTTATAAAGTCCATACATATACAAGATATTCCAAATTAATATTAAATCTCATTTTATATATCTTGGGCTAGGTAACATGTACAATTATTCCCCATGTTGCATCATGGTTAATACCAAACTGACAATTATTACCCATGTTCAAGACAAACTCTTCCTTCATAACCTATAATCCAACCCGGTCCTGTCATCTAGTCATGAATAGATGATAAAAATATTCCCCTATTAGGACACTAATCTATGAAGGATTCACCTATCACATTTTTATAACGCATAAAGTAACAAAATAACAATTAACATAGACAATACATGCCAACATGGAATATCATTTTAAGGAACAATAATGAATATCCCAAATGAGGAGAAAAATAAAAACACTCCCACATGTGATCATACGTAGTATAGTCTAATATATTCCAACATAGAATATATTGTCATGAAAATGATCATAAACATAGACTCTAAATGGTATGTATTGCATGAAAACCTGGATCGACCCTAAACCGGTCACCCAAAGTGTTCTATGACATGGATTAAAGGGCGTTGAGGATCCCCATGGGATTGCAACAAGTGTCGAGCATTGACAGAGTGACCAAAAAGAATTATTTCTCCCAATAATAAACAAATAAAACTAACCATAAGAAATAGAAGTAATAGAAAAATAAATATATCAATATCAAAACTATGAATATTTTATATAGAAGCTAAAAAATAAAACCAAAATATACATCAAAACCAAAACTGAAACTTGACAACACATCATCTCCATGTAACCCTGAGGGTAACTCTATGATACAAAAACCAACCATTTACCATGATAATAAAGAACAAGGTGATACCTACACCACAAGCTAAAAACAATAAGAAACTATGGGAATGAGTATTAAAACTCAGTAGGCTTTCCTAATCAAAACTATTCCCAATTCATTCCTTTAAAATAAAATAAAAATCAACAAAATGTTTGAAATACAACTTGAAGAAGTAATATTTTCCACACATTTTCCACTTTAAAACAAAACATGGTCCATTTAACTTTTAACATTTCAAACTATACTATTTTACAAGAGGAACTGTTTGAATTTTAAAAAGGGAAATATTACTTTTCCTTTGGAATGAGAGTAGTGGAGTATAAAAAAATTTCATTAATCTTTGAAAACCAACCAATTACATTTTGTATCAATACACCCTGCATGAGAGTACCAAAAATGATCGCATGATAAGGGCAATGTAAATAATCACACAATATTATTTAACCATCATTACATAACAATCATTCACCATAGACTACTAAGTTCTAATAGACATGGGTGAACCTAAGAGCTTATGAATAATCTAGAATATACTTCAATATGTTGACTCATATAGGAAAGCATGCCTCACGCAATAAAATTAATAATTCCCAATAGACTCTGTCATCCCCCATATGGTATATACTAAGGTTCACAATCCCCTAGAAATAATAAACAAATATATCCCCCTGTTATGGGTCACTAGCTAGTGTGTAATCTAACTAGTGATGTAATTATTCTCTGAAAATGTTTTCACTTTGTCTAGTTCCCAAGTTAATATATAAAGAAGAGGGTTAGATAACTGATGAAAACTGAGCAGCCCGTCACGTGAAAATATATAAAAATAATTTAAACAATAGGCATCACCTTATTCACTATATGGAATAATCTCTTTTCCATATAACACATAAATCACAATAGAGTTCACATAGAAGATCTGCTATTTTTACTCTATGTAAATGGGTCTCAGGGATTCCATAGTAAGGACATCCCATCCATTCACATACACTAATAAATAGAAAATACAAAAAGATTTTTCATAAATAACATTTTCACCACTTTCATTAGAGTAAAAAATGCGCCTCATGTTCTTCTCATAAAAACTATCAATTAAAAAAGAACCAAATCACGTTTTCAGAAATTCGAAAACACACCATTTTCCATTCCAAAATAATTTTACAAATCCCATTCATGTACTATCACCACCTATGTAAACTAAAACCATTTTCATCGATGTTCTAATTGGTCCACACACCATTCACACATTCCATTATATTTTCAAGATCAAAAACCATTTATAAATTCATTTGGAAAACCCAAAAGCACAATTATGATGTTCCAAATAATTTTGAAAACCTAAACCTGGATTTAAATTTCATAAAATATTCAAAAACTCCAACTAGTAATTTCATCAAACACTTGTTGGGAAATATTAAACATAGAAATGGCATCTGTTATAAAACTAGTGATAAATAATAACTTTTCACACAAAACAATTTATCCAAAGATAACACAATAATATTTAACATATAAGGAAGGTTCAATATGTAAGAAACCAATGAACCTTGAATTTAAAAGAAATTGTAATGGGAATCCTACTTAAATAACACGAAGCTTCAACAACACACACTCAAAATCACACCACAAATTCTACGGGGGAAATGATATACCAAGAGGAACCCTAAAAAAGCAATACCCCAAACATAAATGAAGTGAAACATGAACCTTATATCCACATGACCATGGTAGAAGATTAACTCAATATAAAATGGAAGAAAGAGGATGAGGAAGGAAAAAAGGGGATAATACCTTGATAAATTTATCCCTAAACATTAAGAATCACCATATATATACCATAAAAGGAGGAGTGTAGTACTGAAGAACAAGGGGAAACACCCCAACAGTAGCACAAACTAAAGGGAGGGGAAATGGAACATTTTTGGTAAAAAAATTAGAGGGTAGTTTAATAATTTCACAGATATTAAGATCTAGATAGCTTGTATAGTTTTGCCACACGGTTTATCAAAATATGTTCCAACCATGCACCCCTTACTGGACATCCCTAGGAACCTTCATGGTTTTTCCTCATATTTTGAAAACCATATATAGTGAAAAACCCCACTATCCCAAGACATAACCACCAAGCATGCTTCCTACATTTTTTGACAGACCATGCAGAAGCTATGCGCCATGCCTCTTCCACCAACTCATGAGACATGTGGTTTTTTGTAGAAGGAATAACAATTTTCCCAAACTATATGTTAACTATGAACTAAGAGAAAACACCCCAAAACTCAAAAACTATACCTGTCACACTCAAAACATGAGAGAAAATCCCAAGGAAAAAAAAGGTAAGTCGGATCAGAGGTCCAAAATTAAAATCTTGGTGGGAATATTCTCCCACCATAACTCTTTCCTCTCCTGAAAGCCACAAAATCTTTGAGTTTATCAATAAAATACTAAGGATTTTTATATTAACATGATCCAAACATTCAAATAAACACCTCAACCACTACCAAAAATAACATTTTCTTCTTGTCCAAATAAAACAAAAAAACTATGAAACCACTTCCGAAGAAACAATGGAAATTATGACCACAACATTAATGACCATGCCTCAAACAATATCATTAAGCATACTCCAAAACCAAAAGTTCACTGAAACCAAAAGGAAACTCTAAGATCAAAAAGCATCAAAATAAATCCAATTTCTACTAGATAGCCTACAAAACCAAACCAGATTCTCAACACAGGTGGTCATAACAGACTCCCCACTATAATAAAACAACTATCACCTAATAATTTTCATAAGAAACCACAAAGTGTCCCACAGTGGGTATCCCCACCATTAGAACCAACTTTTTCCCTTCCCCACATGAGAAAAAATCCATCCACCACAAGCGGAGGAGGGGGAATCAAAAGAGTACCACCCTATATATCTAAGAACATAGGGAAAAAATAATTTGAAACTCATATCTAAAAAGGCACAACTGTTGGGATTACATGATAAAAACCCACCAATCATTTTATGACAAGGGATAAATCACAACTAATTTAAGAACATCAAGAAGATAATTTATTTGTCTCACCCCAGCGTTGGAGAAAAGTGATGAACTAGGGTTCCCTATACCCCTAGTGATTTCATGAATGTGGTAATAACTTCACTCAAAATCATATGGCTAGAGCCCTAACGCTTAAATAACCTTTTCCCCACAGTATGAAGTTGATAATTTCTGAATACCAAGATAGAAATTGATAGATTCACATGGAAGACACCTGCTTTTAGAATGAAGAAATTTTGAATTTATGAAATAAAAACACACTTTTATTTAAACAAGACTCTCAATAGATTCAAAAAATTCCCATATATTTCAAAAAAATAAAAATCCACAAAGAAATACTAATATTACAGGAAAAAAAGCACCACAATGGATTGGAATTTATGTAGATCCAAAAATATAACCCTTCTCATGGAAACAGGATGTGGTGTCTATCAAATAGTTGTATCTGGATCCACATGTTCCTTGGAAACACCCCCAAAAAACTGATAAAAGTGACCTAAGTGTCCATATGCATGATGGGTCTTTGGAGGACTTGGGTATGACATATTCATAAACTTTTTCCTTCTTTACTGGTGGAACACCATGATCCTGCACTTAGAAGAATAATGTAAAAGATCCAATGGTCTATTAATTCCACAATTAGCACCAACAACTTCATCCCAATCCCCCATCATTTTATTTTAATTGTCTTCATCTCTTTTAGGGATTGAGGTAGGGATGGCCACTTTAGGAACTCCATATCATATATCATCAATATGAACATCTTTCCTCACCACATTGAAAAATGATATCAGATTGAACTCGGACACCTTCGACTATAATTCATGTTGAATCCCCCACTCAAAATCCTAAGCCTTTGAGCAATCTTTGACAAATTACCACATATCATTTCGTACTAGGTATAAAAAGTGATGATATAACTTCAACACTAGCTAATCACCCTATTGTAGAAAACACTTTTCCATAAACTTCCTTACCTATTTCATCCCAGAGAAATATTGACGGATGAACGAAGCCTTGAAGAAATCTAAAGTAATACTTTTCTGAGGATTGTTCCAAGAGACCGACTTCCACCACTTCCAAGTAGTTTCTTCAATCCTAATGGAATAAAACATTACCTTTAATAACTCAGAAAATTCAATTAGGATAAGGTTCCTTTAGCTTTTTAGTAACCACTCTTCCTCTTTGAGAGTACCCAATTGACAATAAAAGAGATGTGGATTCAACTTCTGAAACTCAAGAATGAAATCCTTAGGTTAGTTAACCATAATTCCTACTAATAGGGAACCACATATAGATGCACAATGAACATCCAGCAAACCCCTATGGGGGTAAACAATAGCAAAAAAACAAGAACTCAATCAAAACCAAATCATCAACAATAGTTCTCTAAATCAAAACATCACATAAAAAAGAATTCAAAAATTATAATAAAAGAAACACAAAACCATTGGTTTTAAAACCATCAAAACATTCCTCTTAGAAACACCCTTGAAAGAACATATAATTATTTTATTTCACACTCACAAAATATATTCCATGAAGCATCTTATATAAAAATTCCATGCCTCCTTAGCCATCTATCAATTCATTCCAATCTAGGCACCCATCTACTCATGAAAATCTTGGAACTCACACATATTACCTCATATAACCATGCATGTGAGAACCCATGGGATTACTAAAGGCCCAAAAAAACATTCCAATTTCAAAATCCACAAAACGTTTCATAATTATACAAGCCCCCATGTAACAACCCAGGATTTTATGAAAAATATTCTTTTTAATTTTATTAATGTCTTGTGTTGTACGCTACACCAAAAGGAGCTTGCAAAACACACATCCTTGACTTGCCTTGCATTACACGCAATCGCAACCTTCCTCGATAGCGTGTGTAGTGAGCAATACCGAGTTTCACTAAACAACAATATGCTATTGAAATATTATTATAACTAGCCGTTATGAATAGTAATAACCACCTTTTAAAATTTTAGAAATTTAAGCTCTCAAAATGGACTTAATTTTTGGATTCGGAGTATCGAATTTAGCCTAAGGTGAAATTTTGGTACTTTTCGGATAACTTTCATATTCTGATGAATAGTGAAAATTACTAAATTATAATTAAAAACAACTTTTTTAATCAAAATAATTAATAGTGATAAATTATTAATTTGAGTGGTTTTAAAGTATATTTAGAATATATTTTTACAATTTAATTCAATGTTGGTCATTGGATGTAATTTCACATTTAAACCAGACATAAACAAGTGTCAATCATTTGATAGATATTGTTTCTTAAAAACACGCTATTTGTTTTAACAGCGGGATTTAATTATAAAATTAATTAATGAAACTTCTATGTTATGAATTTGGTAAAATAGATTTCATTTTTGAATTCACAATATGAAGTATAGCTTAGGATTAAATTTTGGCATTTTTCTGAAAACCTTCAATTTTTGATGAATAGTGAAACTACTAAGTGGTAGTTAAAAAAACAGAATTTTTCATAAAACTTAATTTTACCGCTTCTGTGAATGGAATTTCAAAAATCCGAGAGACGCAGTTGATGTCAGTAAGTAAAATGTGGTTCAATGAGATGAAAATAATTTTTGGTGAATAGTAACTTATTACTTTTATTTACCACGGTTAAAAGTAAATAGGGTAATTAAGGGTAAAATTGATATTAATATTACCCTAACACATGTCCTAATCCTATTAGACAAGTTTATCTCGACCAAAAACAACCTTAAGTGTAAAATATTATCATTTAGGCCCACTTGGATTAGATTAGGACATTTATTATTATTTAATTCAAAGAAGAGTTAAAAGAGTTGAAATCAAATTTTATTTACTAAAACATTTTTAATATAGGGTTATACAAAAGATAAATTCGATTGTAAATATTCATTAGAAAGATAAAAAGATTTACTACATAATGGTATTTTATTTTTAATTTTTAGACATCAAATAAGTTAATTTATTTATGACACAAATATGATGCAGTAATTATCATATTAATGAAATATTGACATAATTGATATTATAAATACCAAAATAAATGTAATTTTAGACTTTTTATGAATTACAATAATTTTCTAGGTTACTATGATATATTATTGTTGATTTAATCCACTTGGTTCGAACATATAATTCTGTTATGACTTTCACAAAAATCATATATCAAATAGTGTCAAAATTGACACAAAATAGTTTTTAAATCAAATATTATATTATTAATTGTTATTTTATTCCTAAAAATATAAGGTTCAACTAAATGACTTAGATAAGGATATATATATTAATACTAAAACATTTGGGGTTCTTTTGGCATGTTATAGTAAGTTTATTAACCATATAGTGTAAGAAAACAAAAAGACACTGTAAAAGTTAAATTATTTAACTTAGAGTTAAATCTAATTGATAAGGTTAAAATAATAACCTAAACTTGTATAAATCCTATTTTTTGATAGTATTTCGACCCATCCCCACTTTATCTTCGAAATAAGACCCTTTGGAACCATTATAAACCGATTTTGACTTTAATATAAAATAATATTTTGAGATATTCCTAAGGTGCCCCTCTCCTCCCTTATAAAAGGGCACCTCCTCCCCCTCCTCCTCACACCAATTTGAGCACTCAAGCTCGGCCAACCCCTGCCATTTTCTCCTCTCCACATCCCTAGAATAATACTAGAGGTCCTGGTATTCTTCAAAGACCAATCTTAGTTCCCTAAGTGGAGGATTCAAAGAGGCGTTCCAAAGAAGAGGTAATATCCATTACCGATCTTTTCAATTTCTTTCTTCTTCAACTTCTTCTTCTTTAGTTGTTTCGTGATAAAGTAATAACATCAGTATTAATTACATACTGATATGTTATTATAAATATGAAACAACCCTAATTCACCTTCTATCCATCCTACGGAAAAATGAAATCACCGCGCGTGCGTACGTACGGAATACCGTCTCCACGCCGTGGTGTAATCTATTTTTCCACCATCACCTTACAAGGATGGGAATAATGGTGTAATGAGTGACTATTTATGATTATTATAAATTAATATTGATACTGAAATAATATATATATACTCCAATATAGTTCCACGATCATAGGAACGATATCATCACCCGTGCGTACGTACGGAATACCGTCTCCACGATGTGATGCGACTCGTTCTACATGATCATCATTACATAGTAATTATATAAATGTATTGAATGAATAAATATGATATATGTTACACTAATACCATTCTGGATATAAGTTATCTATAACCTTAAAAGAATAATAAGAATGTATTCGGCAAAACACGCATAAGAACAAAAGGCAATAAAGACCCGAGTAACAAGTAACAATGAAATATTACTAACAAGAAGCTAGGAATATGACCATATATGATATCATATCAATATGTATGATTCTGGAATAAGTCAATAACATTATTTAAACCATTATAAAGGAGATTCGGACACGTACAAAACAAATCGGACCTAAGGTAAGGGAAAATATAACAATCTCATTTTTATCCGAGATTGTTTTTACTTTGGAATTTACTGGGGTGTATTTTATCATCCACATCCATGTTCCCTCAATATGTAATATTTTTTCCATCCACTTACAATAGTTTAAATCCAATTTTACCCTTCGGTGAGTTTTTAGTAAAGAATATGAAAGTAATCTTTTGTCCTTTTTCGTACGAGGTACTTTTTGACTTTTCCGACAAAAGTATGAGAAGAATGTTTTTTTAACTTATACGGCATGAATGGATTTTTAAAACATTATTTACAAAAAGATTCCTTTACAAGTTTTCAAGTTTATTTTTAATCAACATATTTTAGTTTATAATTGTATGACATGTTAAGAAAAGATAAGTTTTTTTGAAGTAGAAAGGATATTTTCCTCAAGAATGGAGTTCAAGTGTTTTATCAAAATTATTTTCCATATAAGATAATAAAAGGGTTCTGTTTTTATCCCTATTATTACATGGATTTGATTATGTTGTGATGGAAACATTTTTATGAATTCCTTTATCTTATATGAATTGTTTTATGATGTCATGTTGTTTAATAATCCCATTTTTATTACATGGGTTATGCTATGATGTATGGTTTATGATTATGTGGCACACATAAGAAAGGATTCATTATAAGATGGGTGGGACCTATATCTCCCTCCAATGCATTGGGTAAATATTTTATATCTCATGAGATAGACATGGATGGAACGGTAGGTTATACCGATTCAGTGAAGCAGGACTGAAACGAGGGTAACTCGGTTCAGAAATGGACATTGTCCACTAAGATAGTCTTGGCAATGAGTCTTGACTAACAAGAAATGATTCTCTATGATTATGTGTGTATGACACAAAGTTTCATGTTTTAAGTTATGATTATTGTGATTACATTTCACTGCCATGATTTATCCCATGTTATGAGATTATGCTCTCTTTTGCAGGTTAAGAATTCCAAAATGTTATGTTCTAATGAATATGATGTGATCGATATTTATTTTGTTTACCCTTACTGAGCATTTGAGCTCACTTTTTTATGTTTTCTTTTCCCCAGGATATAAAGAAAGGTTTTAGGTATAAAAAAAAGAAGATCTTTATTGGAGATGTTGAAGATCTTTCACCAGGATTAGAAGATTATATTCCGAGTTTCCAAAGACACTAAATTATTACGATCCTTGTGTGTGTGTTTTTGTTATGTACTAAGTATACCGCAAATGTAATGTAATGTCAATGTACGTCAAGCTTCGGGTCTCTACAGTTGGTATCAGAGTAAAGGTTTAGTCAACCTTTGGAAACTAGGATGCGAGAACTTTAGTGAGATCCCTAGAGATATTTCTAAGGTATGTCTAGGGATGTCCCTAAGGATAAGTATACGTATAGGTTATAGTACTAGAACTACGCTAAAGATCATAGAATTAAACCTAAGTTGTTAGATATTGAAGGTACTCTCACTTTATTATGTTGTTTTCCCTAGCATGATTTTTTCCTCTCACACTATTCTTTTTGGGTTTTAGAAGATGGTTGGAACCCGAAGGAACTGTGTTGATCAATGCAATGGACAATGCAATGATTTCCCTCTTGAACAAACAAATGTTATGGGAGATGGAGTGAAAAATCTTATTTCTATACTTACAAAAGCTATGAATCATTCTGGACTTCCAAATGAGCAGAGAAGGGAACAATATTCTATTGAGTCCTTCATGAGGCAACGTCCACCTTATTTCAGTGGGTCTTCTGATCCACTTGTTGCTGAACAATGGATCAGTACCACTGAAAAGATATTTTCAGTTCTTCAATGTTCTGAGCATGATAAAGTCATCTTAGCAGTATATCATTTGGAAGGTGAAGCTGATCAATGGTGGAATCTTATCAAGAATACGAGGCCAAGAGATGAAATTGAGTCCATGGAATGGGACGAGTTCAAGAACATGTTTTTCAGTAAGTACTTCCATCGTATTCTTCGAACAAAGATGGAGAAGTATTTTCTTGAACTATAGCAAAAGGATGATGAATCTGTTGGTATATACGAAGCGAATTTTACAAGACTTGCAAGGTATGCATCTGGCATTATCATCCAACCTGAAAGTAAAGTTGATCGATTTTTCAGTGGCTTAAAACCAAGTCTTCGAAGGGAATTAGCTATAAGAGACTTCAGTAGCTATGAAGAAATTGTGCATTGTGCTACAAGGTAGAAATGGAAGTTGGTGTTACATATCCATCTCATGCTTTTGACAAGAAATGAAAGATGGAGTTCAAGGAGAAATCTCAGAATAATGGTGAAAAGAAGATGAATGTTTCCTTATGCACAAAGTGTGGAAAGAAGCATGGTGGAGATTGTCTTAAAGGGACTAGAAAATGTTTTAAGTGTGGAAAAGAAGGTCATCGAGCAGCTGAGTGTCAAAGTAATGGAAAAAGGGTTTCTAATGATGTGAATAAAGCAAACATTGCAGAGAACGCACCACCAACACTTCAATGCTTCAAGTGCAAGGAAATGGGGCATTATTCTAATAAATGCCCTAATACAAGGGTTAGTGATGATCAACATGAGCAACCACTGAAGGAAAAGGACAAAGGAAAGTCACATGCGATCACTATTGGCGATGTTGAATATGAAAACGATGTGGTGGAATGATTAAGTGTTTATGTAATGGGATTCCAAAATAATATTGTATCATGGAGTATTGGAATATTTATGTATTGGTCTAATGTGGTATTCAAAGTAATTGAGATATTTTTGGAAATAAGATGATATGCGCATAATGAAGGGAAAACGAGAAAAAGAAATGTTTAACAGTATTCATGAGCTCATGATTGATATAAGGACTAAGTGATATCATGGTTTGAGTATATATAATTTTGAGGATTTTGGTATGTGGAAAGTGTTAACTTTTAACTGTATTCATGTTTTCACTAAGGTATTCAAGAGAATACATGATTAATGACTTTGAATGTTTCGAATATGACCAACAAAACATATCTTATGATATATGGGGATCGACGATGGTGTTAAATCTCGAGTAATCGTTTTCACTATGTTATGAGAGTGGACTGCAGTATTATGGATAAGCCTAAAGATTGGAATGGATTATGTTGGACATAAGTTAGTATTGTTTAAGGATAAAAGTTTTTTTCGATATTATTGATGGGATGTTATAGTAATATAGTTTTAGAAAAAGGACAACCTGCAGGACGGGCGACAGCCCATCGCATCGGACAAGGCTGTAGAAATCGAACCCACAACCGAAGTGTGACTGGCCTTTATCGCCTACCACTGGCCTACAGGAAGTCCCTGTTTAGTAGAAACTAGTTTTATTAAGCTGTATGAAATATGATGTATAAGTCCATTTTAGGAACCATATATGATTAATCTCACTATAGATCAACGTATGTATATAATTTTTTTGCTAACCTTTTGTTTGAGATAGATGGAATGACCCGTCATTCTATCACATGATCTGCTAACACTTAACTAATAATAAATTCAACTTCATTTATTTAAGAGATGAAGTGGAAATTGTTAAAGGCACGAACAACAGTGAGATTGTACCAAAATAAAGTAAGTATTTATTCTAATTCAAATTCTTTAACTTTAGGGAAACGATCTTGAAAACCAAAAATGTTGTCCTAGTGATCTTATATTTGATGAATCATATGATACCTTAGATCGTCACAAATTTATGGATTTGTGATTGTTCGCTTTTCCATAGCCATGTTCTCTACATCTCTTCATCAGAACATGATGGTTATATTTTTCTTCCATATCCATATTTTCACCTATGTGGAAACCCAGTGATTAGTTTATTTGGGTAACCGTTACGTTTCATACTTTCATTTTTAAAGATTGGTTTTGGTATTCCTTTTTACGATGTGGGTTTCTATTAAAGAAACTTTCAAATAGTAAACCATTTATAACCCCGACGAATTTCGAGGGCGAAATTCATTTTAAGGGGGGTAGAATGTAACAGCCCAAGATTTTATGAAAAATATTCATTTTAATTTTATTAATGTCTTGTGTTGTACGCTACACCAAAATGAGCTTGCACAACACACATCCTTGACTTGCCTTGCATTACACACAATCTCAACCTTCCTCGATAGCGTGTGTAGTACGCAATACCGAGTTTCACTAAACAACGATATGCTATTAAAATATTATTATAACTAGCCATTATGAATAGTAATAACCACCTTTTAAAATTTTAGAAATTTTAGCTCTCAAAATGGACTTCATTTTTGGATTCGGAGTATCGAATTTAGCCTAAGGTGAAATTTTGGTACTTTTCGGATAACTTTCATATTCTGATGAATATGGAAAATTACTAAATTATAATTAAAAACAACTTTTTTAATCAAAATAATTAATAGTGATAAATTATTAATTTGAGTGGTTTTAAAGTATATTTAGAATATATTTTTACAATTTAATACAATGTTGGTCATTGGATGTAATTTCACATTTAAACCAGACATAAACAAGTGTCAATCTTTTGATAGATATTATTTCTTAAAAACACGCTATTTGTTTTAACAGCGGGATTTAATTATAAAATTAATTAATGAAAATTCTATGTTATGAATTTGGTAAAATAGACTTCATTTTTGAATTCGGAATATGAAATATAGCTTAGGATGAAATTTTGGCATTTTTCTGAAAACCTTCAATTTTTGATGAATAGTGAAACTACAAAGTGGTAGTTAAAAAAACTGAATTTTTCATAAAACTTAATTTTACCGCTTCTGTGAATGGAATTTAAAAAATACGAGAGACACGGTTGATATCAGTACATAAAATGTGGTTCAATGAGATGAAAATAATTTTTGGTGAATAGTAACTTTTTACTTTTATTTACCACGGTTAAAAGTAAATAGGGTAATTAAGGGTAAAAATGATATTAATATTACCCTAACACATGTCCTAATCCTATTGGAAAAGTTTATCTCGACCAAAAACAAACTTAAGTGTAAAATATTATAATTTAGGCCCACTTGGATTAGATTAGGACATTTATTATTATTTAATTCAAAGAAGAGTTAAAAGAGTTAAAATCAAAGTTTATTTACTAAAATATTTTTAATATAGGGTTATACATAAGATAAATTCTATTGTAAATATTCATTAGAAATCTAAACAGATTTACTATATAATGGTATTTTATTTGTAATTTTTAGACATCAAATAATTTAATTTATTTATGACACAAAGATGATGCAGTAATTATCTAATTAATGATATATTGACGAAATTGATATTATAAATACCAAAATAAATGTAATTTTAGACTTTTTATAAATTCCACTAATTTTATAGGTTACTATGATATATTAGTGTTGTTTTAATCCACTTGGTTCGAACATATAATTCTGTTATGACTTTCAAAAAAATCATATATCAAATAGTGTCAAAATTGACACAAAATAGTTTTTAAATCAAATATTATATTATTAATTGTTATTTTATTCCTAAAAATCTAAGGTTCGGCCAAATGACTTAGATAAGGATATATATATTAATAATAAACAATTTGGGGTTCTTTTGTCATGTTATAGTAAGTTTATTAACCATATAGTGTAAGAAGACAAAAAGACACGGTAAAAGTTAAATTATTTAACTTAGAGTTAAATCTAATTGATAAGGTTAAAATAATAACCTAAACTTGTCTAAATCCTATTGGTTGATAGTATTGCGACCCATCCCCACTTTAGCTTTTAAATAAGTCCCTTTGGAACCATTATAATCCGATTTTGACTTTAATATAAAATAATATTTTGAGATATTCCTAAGGTGCCCCTCTCCTCCCTTATAAAAGGGCACCTCCTCCCCCTCCTCCTCACACCAATTTGAGCACTCAAGCTCGGCCAAACCCTGCCATTTTCTCCTCTCCACTTCCCTAGAATAATCCTAGAGGTCTTGGTCTTCTTCAAAGACCAATATTAGTTCCCTAAGTGGAGGATTCAAAGAGGCGTTCCAAAGAAGAGGTAATATCCATTACCGATCTTTTCAATTTCTTTCTTCTTCAACTTATCCTTCTTTAGTTGTTTTCATGATAAAGTAATAACATAAGTATTACTTACATACTGATATGTTATTATAAATATGAAACAACTCTAATTCACCTTCTATCCATCCTACGGAAAAATGAAATCACCGCGCGTGCGTACGTACGGAAAACCGTCTCCACGCCGTGGTGTAATCTATTTTTCCACCATCACCTTACAAGGATGGTTATAATGGTGTAATGAGTAACTATTTATGATTATTATAAATTAATATTGATACTGAAATAATATATATATACTCTAATACAGTTCCACGGTCATAGGAACGATATAATCACTCGTGCGTACGTACGGAATACCGTCTCCACGATGTGATGTGACTCGTTCTACATGATCATCATTACATAGTAATTATATAAATTAATTGAATGAATAAATATGATATATGTCACACTAATACCATTCTGGATATAAGGTATCTATAACCTTAAAATAAGAATAAGAATGTATTCGTCAAAACACGCATAAGAACAAAAGGCAATAAAGACCCGAGTAACAAGTAACAATGAAATATTACTAACAAGAAGATAAGAATATGACCATATATGATATCATATCAATATGTATGATTCTGGAATAAGTCAATAACATTATTTAAACCATTATAAAGGAGCTTCGGACACGTACAAAGCAAATCGGACCTAAGGTAAGGAAAAATATAACAATCTCATTTTTATCCGAGATTGTTTTTACTTTGGCATTTACTGGGGTGTATTTTATCATCCAAATCCATGTTCCCTCAATATGTAATATTGTTTCCATCCACTTACAATAGTTTAAATCCAATTTTACCATTCGGTGAGTTTTTAGTAATGAATATTAAAGGAATCTTTTGTCGTTTTTCGTACGAGGTACTTTTTGACTTTTCCGACAAAAGTATGAGAAGAATGTTTTTTTTAAGTAATACGGCATGAATGGATTATTAAAACATTATTTCCAAAAGATTCCTTTACAAGTTTTAAAGTTTATTATTAATCAACTTCTTTTAGTTTATAATTGTATGACATGTTAAGAAAAGAAAAGTGTTTTTGAAGTAGAAAGGATATTTTCCTCAAAATGGAGTTCAACTGTTTTATCAAAATTATTTTCCATATAAGATAATAAAAGGGTTCTGTTTTTATCCCTATTATTACATGGATTTGATTATGTTGTGATGGAAACATTTTTATGAATTCCTTTATCTTATATGAATTGTTTTATGATGTCATGTTGTTTAAGAATCCCATTTTTATTACATGGGTTACGCTATGATGTATGGTTGATGATTATGTGGCACACATAAGAAAGGATTCATTATAAGATGGGTGGGACCTATATCTCCCTCCAATGCATTGGGTAAAGATTTTATATCTCATGAGATAGACATGGCTGGAACATTAGGTTATACCGGTTCAGTGAAGCAGGACTGAAACGAGGGTAACTCGGTTCAGAAATGGACATTGTCCACTAAGATAGTCTTGGCAATGAGTCTTGACAAACAAGAAACGATTCTCTATGATTATGTGTGTATTACACAAAGTTTCATGTTTTAAGTTATGATTATTGTGATTACATTTCACTGCCATGATTTATCCCATGTTATTATATTATGCTCTCTTTTGCAGGTTAAGAATTCCAAAATGTTATGTTCTTATGAATATGATGTGATCGATATTTATTTTGTTTACCCTTACTGAGGATTTGAGCTCACCCTTTTATGTTTTCTTTTCCCCAGGATATAAAGAAAGGTTTTAGGTATAAAAAAAAGAAGATCTTTATGGGAGATATTGAGGATCTTTCACCAGGATTATAAGATTATATTCCGAGTTTCCAAAGACACTAAACTATTACGATCCTTGTGTGTGTGTTTTTGTTATGTACTAAGTATTCCGCAAATGTAATGTAATGTCAATGTACGTCAAGCTTCGGGTCTCTACACCCCAAGTCAAAAATAATTTTAAATTATATGCTTTAAAAAATTTCATAATGCTCAAAAATAAAATCCACTGAATTTTCTTCAAAAATTCCACATCGTCTCATTTAAAATAGTTTTACAAAACCCTCATAATTCTAAAAATCTAATTTCAAGTGAAAAACATTGATAAACCATAGGTTTTTATTATTAAAAATTTCATCTCAACAAACCACTTCTGGTTTTAGCCCGAAGTCATATTAAAAAAACCATTTTCTAATTCCTTCATAAAATATATTCTTAAAAATCATTTTTGATCTTCTAAAAACCAAAATAATATCATTTGAAAATACATTTTACACAATTCAAAAATAATATTCCTAAAAAAATTAGAATCAAAGGAGAAACAAAACCCATCACATGGGAAACTAGTATTGATTACTAATTTTTCCATATGGTTGGCTGCCATATAATAGTTAAACCACCACCATGGAGAGTCATATAGGAATATATCCCTGGAACCACATGGATTTTGTGGCCCTACAATATCATGGTGACCAGTATCCCAACTCCCATTTTGTATCCAAAATACCAAAAAAACAAGAACCAAAGGAACCAACAAAACTAGAATTAACATGCCAACCTAAGGCTTGGTATAAAATGTGCCGGCTTGACACACCCTCATACCTACACCAGGAGGTTTTGATATTACTAATCTTTCTAGATTGAGTTCACCAAATAACAAAAGGGAGATCTAAAAGCAAGGTCCTCCAAATACTAGACTGCTCTGGTAATTTTTTCATGAACCAACAAGGGTTGACCCCAAACTGGTCAACTGATTCGATCAGCGACATGGATCAAAGGGCATTCCTGATCCCCACCAAATTACAACAAGTTCCATGCATCAACCATGTAACCAAAGGGAATGATTTTTCCTAATAATAAATATATAAAACATACTTGTATAAATAAATAGAAATTAATAATATATATTCCAACATCAAAATTAATAATCATGTATACATAAGCTGAAAAATACAACCAATCTATACAAAAAATTAATACATAAACATGATAACAAATCAGATCTATGTGACCCCAAGGGAGACTCTCAAATACCAAAACCAACTATCACCCACATAGATCACGACCAAACTGAGATCTACACCACAAGATAAAATCAAGAAAGAACTATAGACGTGAGTATTGAAACTCAATATGCATCCCTGATCACAACTATTCCCAATGCACATACTTTAAAATTAATGAAACAATAACTTCATGTTTAAAATAAAATATATAAAAATAATATTTTCCATATGTTTTCCACATTAAAACATGACATGGTCCATTTCCCAATTTACAATTTAAAACCACACTCATTTCCAAGGATGAACCATAAGTATTTTAAAAGTTAAAGGTGACATTCCTTTTGGATGTAAAGTAATAGAGTACAAAACGGTTTTCATTAATCATTAAAAACCAACTTGTTACTTTGAAAACGTAATACACCACCCATGGGAGTACCAATAATGATCACGTGAAAAGGGAAATGTAAATAAACACACAAGGGTATTTAACCATCAATGCATCACCATCATTCACCATAGACAACTAAGTCTCAATAGAAATGGGTGAACCTATGAGCTATAAAATAACCTATAACATGCTACTACATATTGACTCCTCCAAAAAATCATGCCTCGCTCAATGAAATCATTAAATCTCTATACACACAGCCATCCCCCAATAGTATATACTGAGGGGAATAATCACATAACAAAGACAACCAAATATATCCCTACGTTATGGGCCACTATCTAGTGTGTAATCATACTAGTTCATCAATCATTCACAAAAAATTTCTCACTATGTCAAGTTCACATATTAGGTTGTAATGAAGAGGGTGACCAAATGATGCCAACTGAACATCCAATCAGAAAAAAATTTATAATAATTATTTACACAATAGGAATCACCTGAGTTACAACAAGGATTAATCTCATTTCTTTATAACACATAAATAAACAACGACTCCACATCCAGGATCTACCCTTCCATTAATAATTAAATGGGTCTCAAGGATTCCACATCAAGGAATTACGACCCATTCACATTAACTCAGACAGAGAATTATCTAAGGACAGATTTCATAATAAACATTTTCATCACTTTTATAATAGTGTCAAACGAGCCTCAAGTTCATCTCCCAAAAACTAACACATATTAAAAAACAAGACACCTTTTCAAAATTGTGAAAACACACCGTTTTCCATTCCAAAATGATTTTACAAATCTCATTAAAGTAATCACACCACATTTTTTAACTAAAACCATTTTGATCAAAGATCCAATCGTGCCACACATTTTTATCAAAGTATATTATATTTTCAAGAGCTAAAAACAATTACAAATCTATTTGAGAAACCCAAAACAAAAATTTAGATGTCATAAATATATTTTAAAATCTAAAAAATGATTTAAATTTGATAAAATATCCTTAAAATCCATCTTGAAATTTCATTGAACGCATGGTGTGCAATATTAAAAAAAATTATATATCATAAAACAATTGAGAAGTCACCACTTTTCATAGAAAAAAAACATATCCAAATATAAAAATAAAGTATTTTACATTTAAGGAATGTGTTAAGATCTAGGGACCAACATAGCTTAGATTTGAATGAAAATGTAGTGGGAAACTTGCCTCAATATCATGACTCTTCAACAATACACACCAAAAATCACACCATAAAGGTTACAAGGGACATCACCTAACAAGATAAACCCTAATCACATATGCCCCCCAACATAAATGAAGGTAAACAAGAACCCTAGATCCACATGATGATTGGAGAAGAGAAACTCAAGTGAAAATGGATGAAATAGAAAGAGTAAGTAGAGAAGATGATAATACCTTGACTAATTCTACCCTAAAAATGAATAATCACCTTATATCTACCATGGAAGGAGGAGTGGAGGCCTGTAGAATAAGGGGGAAACAACCATAGGGTCGCAAAAACTAGAGGGAGGAGAAATGAAGAATTTTGGGTTAAAAATCATGAGAGGGTAGTTTAAGAATTAAAAAAAATTATCTAGACAACATACATGGTGTGGATGCACCATTTATTAACCTATATTCCAAAATGGTGCCCCTTACTGGACTCACTTGGTCACTTTCATGATTTGGCCCCACAGTTTGTAAAGTATGTTCCAACTATTTAGAATTTCACTATCCTGAGACCAAACCTCTACACACATTTGTAAAATGGTTGGAAAAACCATGAACAGGCTGTGTTCGATGACTCCTCCACAAACACATGATCCACATACATTCCTAGAGAAGGACACATTGTTTTCCCAAACCGTGCATTGATTATGTGCTAAGTGAAAAGCACCTCGAAACTCAAACCCTAAATATGTCACACCCAAAACTCAATAGAAAATCCCAAGTCAAAAAGGTTAATCCAAATGAGATGTATGATATTAATATCTGAGTGTGATAATAATGAAATTTCAACCCCTATTTTTTTGATATTAGTATCTAGGTTACATAAGAAATCATCTCTCAAATCACATCTGAATAATAGTTAGTTCAAACCACCCACCAACAATTCATAAAACTGATTCCATTTTTTATTTCCAAATGAAATAAATTAATTATAGTAAATTATATCATTTTCTCTCATTTTTAAATGTATATTATCATTTTAAACAATAAAACAAGCTAATTATTTCATTCTTAGAGACATTTATAATTTACATGTCATAATAATACTTTATAACCATTTGATAAATTCCATTTTATTATCATTTAAATTATATTTTGTCAAACTCTATAGAAGAAAAGGAGTAAATATATCTATACCCACATATGAAATAAGTTAAAAAGGAATTAAATATCCAACTTGTTTATTATTCCATCTTTAAAACACTGATCCCAATATAGGAGAGGAAAGTATTTAGTTAAGCCACTCTGGAAGACTATATGAGAACATTGGTTTATTATCAAAATGTTCAAAATTCAATTATAAATGCTATTATAGACTTCCTAATTTCAAAGAAATATATAAAATTAAGGCAATATAAAGTGAATATATTTTTATGAAAAACTCAAAAGTTTTCTATCTATGGATATTGATATTCCCAGATTAAATTAATCGTTTAATTTTATTCTTGACTTAATAATTGAATGTGACTGTTTTAAATCATTTGAAAGTGTGGAATAAACTAGAATGAGTCAAAATAATTAATTTTCATGATATTTTAATTTCATAATATTGAAATGGGTTATGGATTGAGTTTGAAGAAGAAAATAAAAAAATGTTTTTAATTAATTTTATACCAATGTGAGTATTGTACAATGGTAAATTGGTTTACCCTTAAATGGGTATAGGAATTCCAAGGTCACCATTATGAATATTTTGATCCCATCATCTCACTCTTACATATTCCAAATTTAACCACATATAAAATTTATAATCTTGGATCGGACTTTACAAAAATCCCTTCCATTCCTTTAGATGAACGTGTTTGACACAAAAACACACCTTATAAAGTATACCATCCCTTTAAGAAGAACCATATGTTTCTTCATACATACCTTGTAACCATTGGGAAACCCTTTCCCAACATATAGGGACTTCAAAATACCTTTATATGATAAATAATGTTTTTGGAAAACCAGAATGCGAAGTACATCTTAGACATACAGTAGTAGATTAAATATCATGTTGCCTTAATAAAACGCCTATAAAATCACTGTACCCATACTCGGAGTCTGAAAAACTTGTTTCACCCTTATATAGACCTTATAAACATAATGTTAACATTATATTACCTAAAAATATATGTGTAAGAGTAATATTTATTGAAAATAGATATTTTCACTTAAAAGACTAATAAATTATATTCAAATTGGGATTTAAGAATATAAAAAAATTGGGAATATTAAAATTATATAATTTTAATGACTTATCTTCATAATTTAATATTTTTGAATATCTTGCTCAAAAAAATTAGTCCACTAAGTTCAAAAACATTTCTCCCACCCCCAAATATACTATTCAAACTTTTCATACTACCGTAGGACTCTAATAAGTGGAACATTATTATATCATAATACCTTATTTATTCTATTAACAATTTGTCTTGGGAATTTGACATATGATTCACCAGAATCCATCTAAAAATCCTCACAATCAATCAAATTAGTGGGATCAAGCATGTACCCTTGAATTGGAAACACATGAAACACATCATGCATACCTCGATATCAAGAATCAATATTTACACGCGACACCAATTTTACAATATGATCAATAATCTTGATGGGTACAACATAATGTGGAGTTATATTTCCCTTATTCTACAAACATTAGTGGCCTAATTGATAATTAACTCTCATAAATACTATATTTTAAATATAAAACTTTGTATGTCTCCTCATGTGTTCAACATAAGATATCAACATGCTCTAATATGTGACCAGCATTTTCTAAATCACCTTCAAACATTCAAAGGCCTCCTAAATCATAGTGGGTATTGAAATTAATGCCTCACTAGCCTTATACTAATAATGTTTTTAATGACATCGAATACCGTAGAGAACCTCAAAATATTCCATCTGAATTAAATCCAATTAACTGTCATGGTATATAAAGGAAACCATGGCTATGAGATTATCCCCATCTCTACCAAAATCTATGATGCAATAATGAAGTATATCCTTCATTATATGTATCATCTACTCTAATTATTCATCTATATTGTGGTGGTATGCTATTCTTAATATCCATTTAGTGCATATGCCTTCATTGATCCCTAAAAAACAAATACATAAAATGTATGTATTTATTCGATATGATTATCGATGGATCTCTCTATAATAATACTATATCATGGACAAACAAATTTTCTTTCTCGCCTACTGAGTGAGTTTCACAGATCCTTATTAAATGAGAAACATTCATTAGATGATCAAAAATAACATAGATAGAATCTTGACTCCTCATGATATGGGATAACCCCATCAAAATGTTCATTGTGAATTCCTCTCACATCCAAAATATGCTAAGAAGTTGTTGTAGAAAACCACCGAGATACTGGTGTGAGGAATTTATCCACTTGTGGGTGAGGAATAAGAAAACAAATCTAGTCGTGTTCCACATTATCCTCGAACACTATAACTCTCACCTAAAAAAATGTACATATTTGACACTCAAGGATGCATGCTCAGTGGCATACTCTTACATGTCTAATGGTATGGAAGTAACATCCTCCCATGGGGGAGAATTTCATACCTACCTCGCATGTTTTCCGGTATGTTTATGTTATAAATTAATTATCTAAAATGTAAATCAAGAATTTAGAACAGCAGAATCTATGATGACATGTCCTAGTCAGTCAATGAGATCACACAATGGTTATCCTTTGACTCTACCCAAAACCCAAGGTAATTCCCTATAACACTAATCATGGCCTCAATCCCAACATGGTATTCAGACCCATTTATATAAAAACATAAATGAATGGTTATGTTAAACTAATTTATGCTTGAATATATATATCAAGACACTAAGGAAATAAATATATAACATAACATAGAATAAAATTATTTCCTAAAAAAATAACATAATAAATAAATTAAAATAAATAACTAGTGCGTACTATACACTGTATATATATATATCACATGAGATCCTACTTACATCTTCATGATCCATGAATGCTCCAAAATCTCATTAAAAAGTAGTATTAATCGCATCATATTTAACTAGGAGGTCCATTAAACATATGTTAGCCCAAAACATGGAAAATATGTTACGTGAGTCATAAAAATCCTATCACCTCTCGACCATTTCCTAGAATAACGAATAAGAACATATGAAAAATATGATCTGATGATATTTTTTATTATCCCCACTTGAACCAGCGAGTATGTGTCGGTAATAAAAAACACCCCATGCATCACTTCCCATATATAAGAGGTTTTTGACTAGTAGTGAGGATCCAAACACTCTTGGTATTGAGAATATTCTATAGATATAATAACCTTGAACATCTAGTATAAATAAATTTAAAAACATGGAGTGATCAAGGTGGAAGATAAAAATCATAATGTAATATCATAAGCATAGATTTCATACAAATAAGTCAAGTTCTACATTAGTGACAAGCCAAACCAGAGTATAAATTCATAAAAAAAATACAAAAATAAAACTACATTATCCTATATAGTATGTCTCAATGAACTCCCAACCTCATGCTCCCCATCTCAATCATCCTCTAAGGATGCCTTTATCTTACCTAGATCCCAATAAATTGTGTATCTGTGTGCCCTGAGATTCCTATAGAGGTTGTGAGTAATAAATCACACCAAGGCGGCACCAATTAATCCTTATAATCATTTCATATGAATAAGTGTGTATAACATGATAACAAATAAATGAACACATAAGAAAATGTCCATACTAAAAATATGTGTACTAACCTAGCCACCATGAACAAAACATATAACTATATTAAATCTGGGATGTATTTTTATCAGGGTTGTTGTGGAAATGTAAGAAATGATGGAGGCAACCTCAAGGATTTTGAAAAATCATAAATGACCATGGAATATATGTCTGGCCACAAATAATATCATTCCATGTTGTTATAACTAGATCAAGTCACATAGACTATCATTCCCTTATTTTCCTCATGGGTCAAATCACATTGACCATCTCACCCCTAGGTCTGGTCAAACTAGAAAATCATACCAACTTATCCAATTAAATTCATGTTTTCTGGTGAAACAAAAAAATTTATTTTCCCTTTGAGGACACTAATCCAAAAGTTCACACCTATCATATTGGTATTATGTATAGAATAAAAATACAACATATTCCAAGTAAAATACATTAAATCATAGATTATCATATAAAGGCATAATAAGACATTTCTTAAATGAGGAAGGAAAATCCAAACATAGAAACATGTGATCAAACTAAACAAGGTATCAAGTATACAAACACAAAACATCATATCATGCCAATGATCATATACATGGGCTCCACATGCTAAGGAACTTCTAACATCAAATGTATTTTACATCATTATCAAGGTTTTCCATGGATGCATCACTCGAATCACGTATCTGTATTAGTCAATTCTAACCACCCATCAAGGACTCCGTGAAATGATTCTATTAATTTGTTTCCAAAATAAGTAAAAACAATACATGTTATAATATATTTCTATCGCTTGGATATTTAAAAATTATTATTTTGTGCCATAGTTGGAGCTAAACATTTATTCCTTTGATAAAACTATAATTTAATTATGTTAATAATTCCTTATAACCTTTCAATAAATTCTATATTATTATCATTTAATAAATATGTATTTAATTTTTTCAAACTAAAATGAAAAACTTTATTTACGCTCACTTTTAAAAGAAGAGAATATGTAATGAAAAATATTGTGTGTCTATTTTTTATTCTTTAAAACCCAACACCCAATAGAGATTGAGCAAAAAATTAGTTCTTCCACCCCAAGAAAATGAATGAGAAATTAATTTGGATACAAAATACTGAGTAAATATATCATAATAAAATTTATCGACTTCCCAAACTCAAAGAAATATAAAAAAATGTAAGATAATGTTTAGATATTTTTATGAAAATATTAAGGATGCTCTCACAAGAAACATCGATATTCACAAATAAAATTAATCATTAATTTTGGATCATGAATTTATTTTTAAATGATATGGTATTAAATTATTCAAAATGGGGGTTATGACCTTTAACAATTAAATATAATTAATTCCTAGTATTTTTTTCTTTTAAAATCATCAAAATTATTACAAACTCATGCTGGAAGAAGAAACTAAAAAAGAATGTTTTTTATTATTTTTTCCCAATGGTAACATAGTGTACGGGTCACTTGATTTTTCACTTATATAAGTATAGGAATCCATATTTCATCCGTATTTATAAGTTTAATTCATCAATTTAAACATACATATTTTAGCATTACCCTTACACTACCTTTATCAACATGGAGCTTCTTTTTGAAAACTATAACTTACCATTTTGCGAATAGGGTTTACCCTTATGAACCTATTAAAAACATTAGATTACGTTTCATAATAACTAGAGGAGACATTATACATCCATTATAAACATGGTGATAAAATTATATAAAATATAAGAACCACATATTACCTTTTCTAGAGAAAATGGGTTTCTGGATGACCCTTAAATAAAGATCTTCTTACGCATAAGAAGGTTGATGTAATCTCACATTAGCCTTAAGAAACTACTAGAAATTTTCCCAACCCTTACTCAGGATCTTAAAAGTTAATTTTACCCATAAAAAATCTTATAAACTCATTTTTACCTTTATAAAACCTAATAAATTCATGTGTAAGGGTAATATTTACTACAAAATTATATAGTCATATAAAAATTATTAAAATTATATTAAATGAGGGTTTTAAAACTATTTAAATTTTTAGAATATTACATATTTTGAATGATCTTTCATATGAGAATTTTTAGGATCAATTTTTAGATATGGTCACACTATCATGAGGGGGATGAATCTATGTAGAATGACTTTCAATCCAATTTTATTTTTATCCCTTGATTACCTCTTTAGTAAGAGTGAAGACGATAAATATTGAATCAGTGGCCAAAATAAGAGTGATAGATTTTGTCACTTTTTTATACTATGATCAGTATTCATATGTATAATACAAAATCAAAATAAGATAATAGAAGGGTTTGTTAATTTGGTTTCCTTTATTAAGGGTTAATATGTCCCTGATGACATGGGGTTATTATTCGACAGGAATAATATCCTCTCTATTATCAAAAAATGACCTGGGATGAGTATGATCTTGAAACTATTATCCTAGAAAAAATGAGATATAATGAAATTGAGTGATTACTATCCCACCATACAGGTGAATAAACTTTCAAATCCATGAGGAACAATTACCTATAATGTCTCAAGTCTCTCATCTACTATATGGATTAATCTTCTTCCCTCAATCATTGAATTCAGGTTAGCTACCACAATCTTCATTATAATTTTATAGTAGGATAGAGGTATAATTTTTCTCATAGTTAATTCAACATGGATGTGATAATTATCTTGTCTAGGTGGATTTTATCTTCATTTATAATTCTTATTTTTCTGTACATGGGAATAGAATTAAGAAAACTTATTTTTATCCTTGAAACACAATACCCTTAATATTTTATTGTATCAGTTACTTTAAATCATTCTATTTCAATATACAAAATCTCTTCTAGTTATATTCAAGAACTTATCACATCGTTATCATCAATCTAAAAATACATTTACACATTTTTTGAATGGTTATATTACCATCAGATATTTCCAAAATTCAGGATTCCTCATGCCTTATATCTGTTTCTTCTTTTAATTCCCAGATACACCTAACTCGGTTTCTATAACTTCATTATTTAGATATTATGAAATATTAACCTTAAATATGATGAATTATCAGGTAAAAGTTTAATATAAAAAAATTTGTATATCCAGATGAAGACTTAGTTCCCTATATCTCATTATTATCCTACATTTAAATAACATCTAAATTCATCCATTCAGTTATCATGATATTTCCACAAAGTCATGGTGAAAAGGCATTAAATTATATATACATAGAGCTCTCTCTGTATCTACTAATATTCCCTCAAATGGATCAACCCAATTTTCCTCATCAAGGAACATGATCATGTGTTTAATCATGAGGTTTTATTCATGACAAACACTCACTTTAATCTAACTAAGTTCATTCTATATTTATATAAAAAATTTACTCCAAACATTTCCCATATTTTTTGCGTTCCCAATTGTCCAACAATATCCCTAAATCATACTGAATGTTGTTTTAATTTTATTTTTTTTAATTATATAGATGAAATATAACACATGGATTTAAACATCATGGGTGGTTCTCAAATATCATATCACAGACCAAAAATTAACACATAAAGATGAACATCTATACTATACCCTTGGAAAATTCTAATAACTCAAATGTTATCTGAATAGAATAAAATTTTATTTGGGATATGAATATTCATATTTGTATTCTATTTTCCTTTGATATTTAATCGAACACAACTCATTAGACTACCCACCATAATATGAATCCTCACTATATATTAAAACATACATCCTAATATTATTCTACATAAATGGAATCATTCTCTAGATTTAATTCTTCTTTGCTATCAAAATTATTCTTGGATGGATCATGTGTCACTTCATCATGTTATATAATTAATTAAATACACATAATGAATTTCATGAATTACATCAACTTATTCAAAATATAATAATTTTAGAAAATGATATTTTTAACTAGATAGTTCCTTAATTATTAGATCGACCTCACCTTTCTAGATTGATTTTTCATTTGACTCATCATTGAGTGATGTGACTGCATGAACAACAAATATCATCTACACAAACAATTGTCAAATAAAATGTATAAATAATATGGATTAATTAAATCTATAAATAGATACAAAAAAAATTCTTGTCTGATGACTAAATATGAAAAAAAACATCATGGATTCAATCACTTTTCTAATCATCACCTTAACCTATATTATGTTTACACAGATCAAGATGATGTTTATGTATATTTTAGATGACTATTTTATAGATCCTTTGAACGCCAGTGATCTTTACCAAACCCTATTCACCTTTACATAGCTCTTAGAATTAAAAAAAATTATACATAGAAGGGATATAGTCATTAATTATCTTAACAATTATCCTCATTAAGATTAAATAAAAGGTCTACGACCTTTGTGCAGTTCTTAAATTTCAACATTTCATTCAAAGAGTTCAATGATGACTTTTACATAGTTCCATGATTTTTTATATAACTTAATATAGAACATGATCTACCCTTTTATAGGTATCACATTACCATTATATTACTAATGTAATAAAAAATCTAAAATTACATTTATCTATGGTTTATAAATTCATTTTTACCATTTCATAGTTGTTATAACCTTTCCATATCAAACCTGAATGTCTTCCACTCAACCCAAGGCCTTCACTAACATTAAAAAGCATTAGAAGTAATCCTATTTGAATTGATCATATTCTCCAACACAATATCAACTCTTTCGTCACACAATATTTTTTATTATAATAACATGGAACTTTTTATATCTTTCTATAAAAGTGGTGTATATAATTAAGTTGAACGATACATAGTTACATATTAATCTTCATATAATTTTCACAATTCTGTAAATAATAGAATAATTTTTTGGGAACTTATATCAAACTCTCAACATTCATTAAAAAACCATAATTTTTCCAACATACTTTTCTATATCACATATTGAAATCTCCCAATCAACATCTTCCTTAACACATATAGACAAGAAGTATAACACCGACACAAAGTGTGATCAGCATAAAATGAAACAGGTAAATAATGCGATGGATGAACATTTTCATTCCAATTAATTGTAGACTCATGTTTCACTTAAAATAATGAACAGTGTAAATCAAATACAATCCAACATCAAACATTATCTTATGTATAAACTTCTTGATATATCTATACATGACATAGATAACCATTAAATTTTCATGATATCACTAAGTCTCATGAGAAATAGTTCTTTCACTATACTTTTTAACACCACATCATACCTAATTCTCAATGTCTACATGATACAACACATCCAAAGCTAATCTCTTTCTAGTGTTCCATTGATCTATGTTTTTGATTACTTTTTAATTAGATTCTCTAGTTATTTTGGATTGGGAGGTATCCCATTTTTGGAAACTCGTTCTTCGTATTCCTTTTAAAAAATAAGGCCACCTGAATTTTTAATATCTCTTGTCCAAATTTCATTACAGTATGCACAAATAATCCACTATATAATCTTCCAATATTATTCAGTTCTATTATAATTAGTGTATTTAAATTATTATATCACTTTAAATTCATCAATTGAAGATCAATTTAACAATCTTATTATTATTATGATCCACTAATTTACATTGGAACAGAGTATTTCTTATCAACTAGATGAATCATCCCTCCACATTATGTAAAACAAATATAGATTTTACTCTATAATTTTATTCCTTTAAATAGAAACTATGTCGATAGAATTTTTCACATAAAACTTCAAAATAAAATGAGTCACAATATATTACACGAATTTCATTTTTAAAATATTAATATAATAAAACCAGAAATAAATAAATACATTATAATTAATATTAAATGCCTAAAAAAGTCATAAAAATACTTATTATTTTAAAAGGTAGTTGTTTAAGGAAAATTACTTATACATATTATATTCATTTGAAAGAAAAATATATAAATTTTAATAATGTAATTTTTAAAACCTGTATTCATTTTTGAATTCACCATAATAAAATTTTCTTAGAATGCATATTTAGGATTTTTTGAGATTATGGAATTTTTGTATGAATAGTAAAAACTTTAGTTTTTTTAAACAACAAATTTAAATACATTATATAAAAATAAAATAAACATATATATTTTAATTTATAAAATATTATTTTGAGGAATAATTTTATGAATTTTTAAGATATTTTTTTAATATTTATAAAATATTTATTTGAAATTATAAAATAAAAGTTGTATTTTAAATATATTAAAAACTATTTTTAATTTTTTTTAAAATTATTTAATTTAATGGTAAATTTTTTTCCATTCATTTGAAATATAAATATAATTTATATTAAAATTATTTTTAAATATATAATTAAAATTAATATTGATGATAACTATACAATAAACAGAACTTTTATTCTTGGAAACACACTTCTTTCTATAAATTATATTTTCACAATATGTTTATTTATTTTTAATCCAAAATTTCCAACATTATAAATTTTATTTTATAAAATTATTTTAAAATTTAAAATTACATGTTCCAAAATAGGTTATATGTCAGGACCCGTCCCCCGGGGCATGTATCGTGACTACCCCAAGCCCGCCTTCTGAAGGCAAAGGGATGGAAACTAACACCAAAGGCGTAAATCTATAAACGTGGAAGGAATTGCATTTATAACTATAAACAAACAAATCAGAGTTCATAACTGTAAGCAAAACACTATGCAAAATTGTATACAAAAGATGTGCTAGAAAGAAAAAGGGGTCAGAAATACAAGCCCAACAGGAATGTACAACTGAAGAAAAAGTAAAGCAGCTATTGGGTCGTCCTCCGGGGTTCCAACCTGAAGGGTTGGTACCGAAAGCCTCCACAGCACTCCAAGTCCATCAGTCTCCTCCGTGTACCATCACTCCCTGTGGTCCACCTCTGAGTACCGTCCAGTCCTATCCACTCAGCGTCGGTCAGCATAGTCCATCGTCTTCAACCAACACAATGAGGTGTGGGCATAGCCTATGCAGGGGTGAGTATAACGATACTCAGTTGGGACCCCGAGACCATCAAGGTGTCACAAAATCCAACAAGGATAAAACACAATGTATGAATTCAATGGATAACCATTACTTAGGTATATTACTATACATATACCTAAGTTATCAAGTAACCCATCTCAATCATGAGGAAAACACAAAAGTCAAGGACTCAGCTCAAACAAGGATTTTAATAATCAAAACCACAGCTGGCGGCGTACTCCTCCTATATCGAGTACAGTGGGCATGCTGTATCACACAGAGGAGCTTCCAACTATCCTTTGACTGCTGAGGTACTCCTCCAGTCGAGTACCGTGGGTCTGATACGTCACACAGAGGTGCTCCCCACCGTGGGTCTGCCACGTCACACAGAGGCGCTCCCCCTAATATCCTACAGAGGTACTCCTCCTATCGAGTACCACAGGTCTGCCGTTCTCACACAGAGGCGCTCCTCTGACATGGGTCTTCTACATCATGTATAGGCGCTCCCTAATGGGCTAGTCGAGTCACTCCGAGTCCAATCGTTCAAGTAGTCGTCAGGTCTCAGCCAGCTACAACGTCTCCATACTCTTTCTGCTCGTCACCGGAAGGATCCAATCCAAGAGCTACTGGTCGATACTCCAAGTGTCACTAAGTATCATGTATAAGTATCTCAAAGGACTACCATATCATAGAGGTCTCAAGGAAATAGACGACATGTCAATCGGACGCCCGGTCTGTTAGTTATTATCCTTTTAGTTCCGAGGTCCAGTTGAATTCGTGATCGATCCAACATGACCATACTTCATCTCAACCCAAAACTCCAGTGGGGTATACTCAAGGTAGCGTCTCGCTCCAAGGATTCCATTGCCGCTAACGTTTCATCAAACAGATGTCCGGTGCCAAATTTATGGAGGTTTTTGCAGGGGCGCATGGTTTTCGCATGGTCTAAACAAACCTTGCGGCCAGGTTGTGCGAAGTCTTTGGGTGAGACAGTTGCAAACACACGGTTGGCACACTGTTTGACAAACCGTGCATCCAAGCCATGCAAAGTCCCCAGGTGGGACAGTGGATACCACACAGTTGACGCATAGTTTCCCAAACCGTGTAGCCAATTCAAAAATAGGGTTTTAAGTCCTGGGTCACTCAATATTTTCCATTTTTTCCCCATTCTTACTCCCAATCATTCCTCATGTAGGGTTTCCAGTTTTCAGAGATTGGGGGAGCTCTTTAGATTGTTTTGGAGGCACATCGAAGGGGATTCTTAGTGGATCAAGGGGGTTCTCCATTCGTCACCGCAATGCAAAGCCGCCACCTTCCATCGTGAAGAACACGCAATTCATGAAGAACGGCGGAGGGGTTATGCCATGTTAGATTGGCCTGCACCCTCCGCATTAGAGCAGTAACAGGAGGCTCAACAAGAACTTAAAATAAGATCATCAAACCCCAACCTCTCACAATGATTATTCCCAACCCACAAAATAAAACATCTACATTCTTTCTTTTTTTTTAAAGAAGAACTTGGGAATATAATCATACTCAAAATCAAACTCATACCTCGTATGACGATGATCGTTGACGAACTCGTGGAAAGGAAACGTTGATTCATCAATATCAGAAGAGGAAGAGGATATCCGTCATTGACAGATAAGTGTTCAGAGGTGACGAAGTTGAAGACGATGTTCCCCATGGTCGACCCCATCTATTTTGTCATGGTTGAAGATCGATGAAGGAGTTCGACTGTATTTGGTGAGCGATGAAGAGGCGTTCATCGCGTTATTCGTTGAGAGGATGTAGTTCTCCAAATTCTTCCAAGTTCCCTCTCAATGTCCCACCCAAATGAAATTTTCAAACCAAAATAACAAAATAGGTTTTTCTATTATTACATTGGCAGATAATTCTAAAATTGATTAATTAAATTAGTGGGCCCCACCTAATTAAATTCGTGAGTGGTGTCACATTTAATTAGGTGGATGGAAAGAGGCTCCCTCTTATTAAAGAGGGAGAGGTGGGAGGTTTTATCCTCCATCAACAATAGAGGTCAGGTGGTCCCCACCCCTATCATTTAATAGAGAGGTTATAGGTCTCGGGTGGTCCCCACATCCTAACCTCTAGCAGAAGGTTATGCTCAGGTGGGTCCCACCACCATAACCTCTAATGGGATGTTGGTGTGTGGCGGTCCCACCATAAACTCCCATGTGGAGGTTCCAACTACCCACACTCACATGGAGGCTCAAAAATAAAATAAAGTGTTACACTTTATTTTATTATTATTTTTAAGAAAACCCAAAAACTAACTTTTATCCTCAACTCACTGCCATCGAAGTGAAAGTCTTCTTAAGAAAATATCGGTGATGTGAGTTCAACGGTTCCATCAGATTTTGATTCTGAGAATTGGTTAAAATTTTATAAAAACTCGCTCATAGGTTCACTGAACGTACTGAACAAAACTCCGAAAATTGATTCTGGGCACACCGGGCCTCGGAATCATGCGCAGGGAATTTTTTCCAGACTTCTAAAATTACCATGAATTTAAGAGAAAAAAAATTAAATTGAAATTCTGGGTCTTTAAAATCTCCCCACCTCATGGCTTTACATCCTTGTAAGCTACAAATCTAAATAAGGGAACAAATGGGGGTACTGAGAATGCATCTGAGCCTCCGCTCCCATGATCTATCCTGGAGGTTCTCGTGCTGCCAGCGTATGTGCACCAGAGGTATCGAATGTCCACATAGGACCCGCTCTTATTTATCCTCCATATGCACTAGAACCACTGTGAAATTCACCCCATCATCGATGTCCAGCTCCCCGTGGTCGATGATATGGGATAGGTTATGCATGTATCTCCTCAACTAAGATACGTGGAAGAAGTTGTGCACCTGGTGTAACTGAGATGGAAGAGATAAGTGGTAAGACACCTCTGCTACTTTGCAGTGGACCTGGAAAGGTTCGATGAAACGCGGAGATAACATTCTGCCTCATCCAAATCCTTGTAGACCTCGTCGAGGTGAGACCCGTAGAAAGATGTGGTCGCCATCTGCGAACTCCAGAGGTCTTTGTCTCCTGTCAGCGTATGAATTCTTCCTGATCTGTGCACATCTACTCCTGGATGATCTACAACTTCTCTGTGGTAGCCCGTACCATCTCTGTTACCACTAGTGTTGACTCCCCTGGGTCTGTCCAACATAGTGGCGATCTGCAAGGTCGACCATACAAGGCCTCAAAAGGTGGCATCCTGATGGTGGAGTGATAGCTATTATTGTATGCAAACTCCACCAAGGGTAAGTGATCCTCCCAGCTACGATTGAAGTCAAGTACACAAGCACGGAGCATGTCCTTGAGGGTCTGGATGATCCTCTTGGTCTGATCATCTGTCTGAGGATGGAAGGCAGTGCTCAAGTGAAGTTGTGTCCCGAAAGCCTCCTACAACCCCTTCCATAGACAGAAAGTAAACCGTGAATTATGATCATAAACAATAGAGGATGGTACTCCATGTAAATTCACAATCTCCTGAACATAGAGGCGTCCCAAGCTCTCTTTGAACCTTGCTCTCTAATCGGTAGGAAGTGGGATGACTTAGTGAGTCGGTCGACGATCACCCATATCAAATCATGAATCCTGGATGTACATAGAATACCCATCATTAAATCTATGGATATCCCATTCCAATTCCACTCTGTGACATCTAGTGGCTGAACCAAGCCTTTTGGTACCTGGTGTTGTGCCTTCACTTGCTGACAAGTGAGGCACAGAGAGGCAAACTCAACTATAGCCTTCTTCATACCTGGCCACCAGTGCTGTCGTCGAAGGTCCTGGTACATATTCACCACTCTTGGATGTACCGCTAGAGGGGAAGTTTGGAACTCCCTCAAAACTTCCTTCTTAAGTGAAACTAGTACCATGGTACATCCTCTGTAGAGGATGACGTGCTCCCCACCTTCAAAAAAATCCATCAGGTGCCTGCCCTATGGATATCTGAGCACGTCGTGTCTCACAATCAGTATCCCCATGCTGCGCCTCCCTAACTCGCTGAAGGAGTGGGGGAGTGACCATGAGATACTGTAGGAATGTTTCTCCATCCCTATCCACAAAGCATATCAGTAAGGCAACCAGCTGCTATGTCACCTCTCCTAGCAATCGTATACCAGTCCCCCTACAGAGTTCATCTACTACAACGTTCACCTTACCAGGAGTATAGACTATCTCAAAGTCATCGTCCTAGAGGAACTTGATCCATCGTCGTTGTCTCAGGTTTAGGTCCTTCTGAGAGAAGATATACCTGAGACTCTTGTGATCTGAGTGCATGATAAAACTCTCGCCCATCAGATTGTGATGCCACATCTTCAAGTCAAAGTCCACGGCTTCTAACTCCCGTTCATTGGTAGCATAGTTCTTCTCATTTTTTCTTAGCTATCGAGAACCATATGAAATCATTTCTCTCTCCTACATCAATACACACCTAAGTTCATTCCCTGATGTGTCGCAGTAGACTACGTACCCTACGCCTTCCTCTGGAAGCCTCAAAATGGGGGCACTAGTCAGCCTCTTCCTCAGCTCCTGTAAGATATGGTGGCATCTCTCGAACCACACAAAGGGTTGCCCCTTATTTGTTAAGGCTGATAGTGGAGATGCATCTCTGGAGAAGTTTGGAACGAATCTCTGGTAGTATCCAGCCAATCCTAAGAAACTTTGTACCTCCGTCACACTTCTGGGTGGATCCCAAGAAAGTACCACTTAAATCTTCGCTGGATACACTGCAACTACAGCCTCTAAGATGACATGTCCCAAGAAGTGAACCTATCGAATCCAGAACTGGAACATCAAGAGATTTCCATAAAGCTGGTGCTCTAGGAGTGTGTCCAGTACTACTTGAAAATGGTAGGCATGCTCCTCCTCAGTAGTCGAGTATATTTGTATGTCATCGATGAAGACCACAACAAAGTGATCGAGGTATGGCTGGAAGATCCTATTCATGATACACATGAACACTGCTGGATCATTGTTTATGCCGAAGGGAATAACCAAGAACTCGTAGTGGCCATACCGACACCTGAATGCCATCTTCTACACATCCTCATCTCAAACTCTAAGCTAGTGATAGCCTGATCTGAGGTCTATCATAGGGAACCACCGTGCTCCATTCAGTTGATCAAATAAGTCTTCAATCCTCAGAAGTGGGTACTTGTTCTTTATGGTCACCTGGTTCATGCGACAGTAGTAGACACAGAGCCTCAATCTCCCATCCGCCTTCTTGGTGAATAGAATTGGGGCCACCCAGGGAGAAACACTGGGCTGGATGAATCCATTCCCCTACGAGTCCTCTAGTTGTACCCACAAATCATGAAGCATAGTGGGATCCATCTGAAATGTTGGAGTACATGTCATTGTCTTCTCGGGGTACAAGTCAATGTAGAAGTCCACCTCTCTGTGAGTAGGTAGTCCGGGAACATCGTTGGGGAAAACATCCGTTTACTGGTCCACCACTACAGGATATGTCGGACTCTCCCCATCAACTGCTATGAGGGTGAGGCAAGCCAACTAGTGAGTGATCAGATACACCCTCCTCCGAGTAAGTATTTCATGCGCTGTAAAGGTCCTCTTCTCGCCAGTGAAGGTGAACCTAGTCTAATACGTGCAGACACACCACACATTGCACCTAATACAATCAATCTAATCATGGATTGTAAATAACTTGTCCATACCCAAGATGACATCGTAAGTCCTCGACACCGCTACAAGGAGATCCTAGCCGAAGCTCTTGCCTCCTAGAGTAAGCTCACAATACCAGAACTAGTGCGTAAACGTCGAGTATGCTCCCGTAGGAGTCTCTAGCTGAAAGGATCGAGCCAATGGATCTGTCAAAATCTCCAAGCTTAGAACGGTGGGAGTGGAAATGAATTAGTGACTAACATCTATGTCTATAAGAACTATATCTAAGGAGGAGTAGGCACAAATAGTACCTCGAATCATCTTCAGAGCGTCGTGGTCATATACCTCATCTGCCTGAAGTTGATCTCTCCTCTATCCACCTACTCTTTGCGCTAGGGGTGGACCTCCTAGTGGTGGTGGTGGTAACACCTCATAACGTCTTCCACCACCAGCTACTTGACCAGATCCTCTTCCACGTCCACCTATTCCCTATGGACTGCCTCGATCGAATATTTGCCTCTACCTGGGAGGTCCCTCAACTGTCTCGTGATCATCCGAACGGCAGGTCGGACAGTCACGAGCCATGTGACCCTGCTCACCACATACAAAAGATTGTATGCTCTTGACAGGTAAGTCACTGCCTCGGGTGCCCCGCACTACAGATCCTGAGTCCTACGATCATCCGCCCATGGGTCTGGTCCTCTTGGACCTCTATTTCATCTGTCTACTACCTTCTGAAGAAGACTCTACTGCATTTCGACTAGTAGTGGGTCTCGCTGCTGGTGACTGCTCAGCCAGAAAACTCTCTACTAGGAGGGCTCTCTCTAATAGCCTAGCCTACGTTAGGATGATGGGGGAGATCAATGATGACCCGATCTCTCGCCTGAGCCCCTACTCGAAGTTATGAGCCCTAAGGAGTGGGTCTCATACCATATCTTTGGAGTAGCATGAGAGGTTAGTGAACCACGCTGAGTATTGTGCTACTATCATGTTGTCCTACTGCATATGAAGTAACTCCTGTATCAGCACAGCTCGAAGGGTGTTTGGGAAAAACTCCTCCCAGAATAGGCTCTCGAAGTCTACACAGAGAAGGGTCACCTCATCGTGGACCTAATGCATTAGGCTCCACCATCTGCCTATTTCTACCGAAAGGAGGCTGGTAGCAAGGATCACCATGAAGTCTGCCAGTGTCCTTACTAGCCTGAAGACTCTCACCACAGCCTCCAGCCAATCCTCAGCCACCTGTGGGTCCGTCTCTCCCTGGAACATGGGTGGACTCTAGCACTGTAACTCATGCAATGGGATCAAGTGGTGCGCATAGTCTCCTGCTGGGGTTGGTGGATTCGGTGGCCTAAAGGGGAGTGGTACCATTGGTGCATCATTTGGTGCCTCAAATGGAAGAGGTCCCTACACTAAGGCCTCGTTTCTCGGCGGGTTGTTAGTGCATACAACTCTCGGGGCTCTAACTTGTCATTCGTGGGGAGGCATCCTAAAAAAACAGATAAGATGTGGTCAAAACATTATACCTCGTGAGCTGACCTCGTTGAGCTGAATTAAGAAAACATTTAAACACATGCACACAATCAGGTTTTTCATGCACTAAGTCGGAAATCAGTAGTCAGGGTCCTGGTGTATGGATACGTCGGCCGCCGCACCAACACCGGACTCCCTGAACTGAAAACCAAACATAGTACCCTTAACACTATTTCTTCAAAGAAATGAAAGATAAGAGTTCTATGTTCTATCGTAGAACCTACTCCTCTGATACCAATTTTTCACAAACCATCCCCTAGGGCCCGTATCGTGACTACCCCAATCCCGGCTTCCATAGGCCAGGGGCTGGCGACGAGCACCAAAGGCGTAAATCAATAAACTGGGAAGGAATTGCATTTATAACTGTAAAAAAACAAATCAAAGTACACAACTGGAAGCAAAACACTAAGAAAAACTGTATACAAAAGATCAGCTAGAATGAAAAAGGGGTAGGAAATACAAGCCCAAAAGGGAAGTACAACTGAAGAAAAAGTGAAGCAGCTACTGGGTCATCCTCCAGGGTTCCTACCTGAAGGGTAAGTATAGAAATCCTCCATAGCACTCCATGTATTTCTGTCTAGTCCATGTAAACACACTCCAAGTGGTCCACCTCCAAGTACCGTCTCGTCCTGTCTACTCAGCCTCAGTCAGCGTTGTCCTTCATCTACAACCAATACAATGAGGTGCGGGCAAATCCCGTGTAGGGTTGAGTATAAAGATACTCAGTAGGGACCCCGAGACCCACAATGTATCACAAAATCCAACAAGGATAAACCAAAAATAATTAATTAAATGGATAACCATTACTTAGATATATACCCATAAATATACCTAAGTTATCAAGTAACCCATCTCAATCATGAAGAAAACACAAAAGTCAAGGACTCAGCTCAAACCAGGATTTTAATTATTGAAACCATGGCTGACGGCGTAATCCTCCTCTATCAAGTACAGTGGTCCTTTTGTGTCACACAAAGGCACTTCACACTATCCATAGACTTCTGAGTTACTCCTCTTGTCAAGAACTCTGGGTCTGTTGCATCACACAGAGGCACTCCCCACCGTGGGTCATCCGCATCACACAGAGGTGCTCCCCCTAATAACCTACAAAGGTACTCCTCCTATCGAGTACCATGGGTTTGCTGTGTTCACATAGAGGTGTTCATCCACCATGGGTCTACCGTGTCACACAGAGGTGCTCCCCACTGGGCAAGTTGAGTCACTCCGAGTCAAATCAGTCAAGAAGTCGTCACTTCTTATCCAGCAACTCGGTCTCCATACTCTGTCTACTCATCACTAGAAGGATCCACTCCACGAGCTACTAGTTGATACTACAAGTGTCACAAAGTCTCACGTATAAGTATCTCAAAGGACCACCACGTCATATGGGTCATAACTTAACAGACGGTGCGTCTATCGGATGCCCAATCTATTAGTTATTAGCCATTCAGTTCCGGGGTCTAGTTGGATTCGTGATCGATCCATCCTGACCATACTCCATCTCAACCCAAAACAACAGTGGGGTATACTCAAGGCACCATCTCGCTCCAAGGATTCTAGTGTTGTTGATGGTTTGTCAAACAGACATCTGGATCCAAAGTTATGGAGGTTTTTACAGGGTTGCATGGTTTGTGCATGGTCTAAACAAATCATGCGGCTAGGTCATGAAAAGTCTCTAGGTGAAACAGTAGCAGCCGCACGGTTAGCGCACGGTTTGACAAACTGTGCATCCAAGACACGTGAAGTCCCTAGGTGGGAAAGTGGCTACCGCACAGTTGGTGCACGTTTTGACAAACCGTGCAGCCAAGCCATGCAAAGTCCCTAGGTGGGATAGTGGCTACCACATAGTTGATGCACAGTTTCCCAAACCATGCGTCCAAACCATGCAGCCACTTAAAAAATAGGGTTTTAAGTCCCATTCCACTCCGTATTTTCCATATTTTCCCCATTCTTCCTCACACTCATTCCTCATGTGGGATTTCAATTTTTGAGTGGTTGGGGGAGCTCCGGAGCTCGTTTTGGTGGCACATCGAAAGGGTTTCCTGGTGGATCGAAGGGGGTTCTCCATTCGTCACAGCAACGCAATGCCTCCACCTTCCATCACGAAGAATACACCATTAAAGATGAACGGTGGAGGGGTTGGGCCATGTTATTTTGGCCCACACCCTCCACATTAGAGCGGTAACATGTGGCTCAACAATAACTAAAAAGAAGATCATCAAACCCTATCCTCTCGCAAAGATTATTCCAAACCCACAAAAAAAATATCCACGTTCTTTTTTTTAAAAGAAGAACTTGGGAATATAATCATACTCAATATCCAACCCCTACCTCGTATGACAATGATCATTGATGAAGTTACAGAAAGGCGATGTCGATTCTTCAATATCAGAAGAGGAAGAGGATATCTGTCGTTGGAGGATAAGTGTTTGGAGGTGACGAAGTTGAAGAAGGCATTCCTCGCGGTCGACCCCTTCTCTTTTGGCACGATTGAAGATCGATGAAGGAGTTTGACGATCTTCGGTGAATGATGAAGAGGCGTTCTTAACGTTCTTCGTTGAGAGGATGAAGTTCTCCAAATTATTCCAAGTCCTCTCTCAATATCCCACCAAAATGAAAGTTTCCAACCAAAATAAAATTATAGGTTTTTCTATTATCAAGTTGGCACGTAATTCAAAAAATGATTAATTAAATGAGTGGTCCCCACCTAATTAAATTCGTGATTGGTGTCATATTTAATTAGGTGGATGGAAAGAGGACACCCCTCATTAAAGAGGGAAACGTATGAGTTTTATCCTCCATCATCAATAGGGGTCGGGTGGTCCCCACCCCTATCATTTAATAGAGAGGTTATAGGTCTCAGGTGGTCCCCCCGTCGTAACCTCTTGTGGGAGGTTATGCTCGGGTGGGACCCACCACCATAACCTTTCATAGGAGTTTGGTGTGTGTTTGTCCCATAATCAACTCCCTAGTGGAGCTCCCAACTACCCGCACTCGCATAGTGGGTCATAAACAAAATAAACTCCTACACTTTATTTTATTATTTTTTTAAGAAAACCCTAAAACTAACTTTTATCCTCGACTCACTTCTGTCGAAGAGAAAGTATTCTTAAGTGAATACCGGCGCTATGAGTTCAATGGTGCCCCCATATTTCTATTCTGAGAATCGGTTAAAATGTTATAAAAACCCACTCGTACGTTCACTAAACATACCAAAAAAAACTTGAGAAATTGATTTTGGGCACACCGGGCCTCGGAGTCAGGCGCCGTAAATTTTCACGGGCTCGTAAAATTCCCATGTATTTATGAAAAACTATTTCTAGGGAAATTTTGGGTCATTAAATTATAACATCAATATTAATTTTGGTATTTAATTTTAATTACTATATTTAAAACTTAATTCCCCAAGAAGAAGTTAAATTGTTAAAAAATTATTTACTAAGAGGAAAAAAACAAAAAAAATATATAAAAATATGTTTCTAAATGGATGGATTATGTTTAGATCATCTAATAAATAACTCCTTTCTACTTTATCACCTTTTTACCCTTTTGCACTTCAATAAAAACTTTACATTTTCGATAATGTATAGAGTACTTCCAAAAATTTCCTCCACTTCACTTATAGAAGGTAATCCTTCCACCACATTTTGTTACACCATTTTCAAATAAATTATTTCTAAACTATAATTTTTCCTTCTATAACCCTCTCCCACATAAATATGCCTTTTTTCATTAATATTTATCTTAATGAATCTATTTATAAGGATATTTATAAGAGAAAATTTAGGCTCTTGATGTAAGTATTACCTCCTTCCAAATCATTTATTCTTAATAATCCCTTTAGAATCCTTTTTATAATAAAACATAATATAATTGAATTGTATAATTAATATAACAATATTTTATTATATAAATAAAAACACATTATTTACTCATTTTCATCCTCTAATAAAAAATTTATGTTGATAATATATATGTATAGATTACCGCCTCCACGAAATGACATCTTAAATTTTTCATAAATACCATTAATAGATGGTTATAGTGTATGAATTTTTGGAAATAATCAAGTATATATAATATGTTTTGATTATTAAACAAAAAATTAATATATATATATATATATATATTCATAATCTCTAATTCGTTGTAAAATAAAAACATCATCATGAGTAGTGCAGATTATTGCATCGATGAATGATGTCGCTTCAATTTCTTAATCACATAACATTGATAGTCCTAAAAGAGTAATTGATGAACAAATATTATATTTTTAAAATTATTATGTTTAATTAATTATCAAACATTCCCTAAATTCTTCTAATTCAATGAAAATAATCAAATCATCATATGTGCGTACGTGCAGACTACCACCTCCCCAAAAGTATTGTAATTAATTTTTCATCTTGTTTATTCTTCTTCCTAAAATAATATTCAAATATAATTATCAAAATTAATAATTTATTGATAAACTCCTAAATCATATATAATAATGATATTATAACTCAATAACCTCATACTATAACTTATCGATTATTTATTACACATTCATGTTTTTTTAGTTTTATGACCTATAATAACAGTGCTATAATTTTCTATCATTATTGACTATAGAAACATAATTAATCGTGAAATTGAGTAATAATAAATAAAAATTGGTTTTTTGTGTTGTTGGAAATATATTATTGGACACTTTATAATGTTTATTAACAATAAACTATCATATTACATTTTACCATCAAAAAGGAACATTTCATGTTACCTTTCATACATTGAGTCCATTTTAGAAAACTATTAAAAAATATTATCATTTTAATAATGTAATAATAAATGAAAAAACATGATATATCTAGAGATTATGAAGCAAATTATGTAATGAACCAACTTGGGTTGCCCTCAAACTTGGCATATGACCCATCACATACTCGAACGGCGTTCTTGAACCCCAAGGGTGGGTGATAAGAACCTAGGAATCAAACAATAAAATAGAGGTAAAAAATTCACCCAAACTGAAAAAAACACATTGAATATATTTTCATGAAGTAAGAGGAAATAGAAGAAATCCAATAGATATATGTCATACCTATAATAAATATAGTAGAAACAAACAATTGTAAAAGTATCCAAAACATCAAAAGATAAGTCCAACTGCAAAGATCCAAAAACAAACAGCCACTCCATGTAATGTCATGGATGAACTCCCACCATCTCACTTCCAGGTACCCAACTAAGCTAACATGAGACTTTAATGCCTCATTGTGGTTCCTTTCCTTTCCCTACATAGGAAGACACAAAATGTTCAATGCACCATTGAAGAGGTGTGAAGTGTGTGAGATAGCATGTTCAATAGGATCCAACTCAGGAGTCTCATAACAAGTATCTATATAAAAATTCATGTATTCTCATTTTAAATAAAATATGGCATTATAGGTAGTAAAACAGTTTTATAGAAAATATGGTTAACATTTCCTCTTTATCATAGTTCTAAAAAAGTAGGTTTGTAAATTTCAAAGAACATTTTCCCATATCATCTTTCATAATCATCAACATGCATATCATGGCTAAAACAATACAAATCCAAATAATAAAAAACAATAGTACCAGCACAAGCATAACAATACTGAGGGAATACAACAGGTAAAGAAGAAGACAACGCTTACCCAAAAATATATGAACATTGCATTATAGTACCTGAAGAAAATTATCTACACTTCAGGACCAAGGAGACACCCATGATAGTGAATCCCCAACATCATATACATACTTAGAGCTAATAATCTACACTATAGGATAAGAGGAAAACTACAAAAATTGAACCCCCATAATGGACGATGTCCTCATGCTAAACCTTCTACCTAGTAACCAAGGTAATTAAGGTTATCATTTTCACAATCATTTCAATATTTCAAAATCCATTTTAAAACCATTTCACAAAACCCTTTTCAATGAATTGAAAATACCCAATTTTATTCCATTGATCAAAAACCAAATTAAACCGCTTTTATTCAAAATCTAATTTCAACACGAAATAACAATCATGTCAACTTCATAACAATTTATAAAAATGGAATAATAAAATTTATCAAACATAGGCTAGAGAAGGAACCGACTATCTCAAAACTCAGGTTACACAAAATAGCAACGGGACACGCCAAAAAAAATCCAACAACATCAATGAAGCCCCTAAAATTTAATCTACATATCTTAGGATTTATTCAATTGAGTAATAGGTTCAATGGACAAGAGAAAATAAAACATACCTCAAGAACGGGAACCCACCCACCATGACCAAAAAAGGAACAGACTCATGAATGAGATTTCACAATAGATCTTGGAAGAAGACAATAAGAACCATAAATTTAGATCAATGTATATAATGATGCAACTTATTAGTTCTTCCATGATCTATAAAAATGAATAAAAAAATTATCACTTACCCAGAGGGACACATCAAAACCACAATGAAGGTAAATTGTCAAACGGAGAGATCTATAATGAATTGAGTCTCATAAAATATCCTAATAATTTCCCTACATTGAAATAAATATAGTCTGAAGAATGAACTGAATCAAAAAAAGATGAATTCTTGTTTTAAAACCATATGTGGGCCGTTACACGACGTGTAACCACCAAAGTCACAAATATGTTGTAAAACCTATCACCTTAGATTAAAAACCTAACCTTTTAGTGAAAAATAATGAGTAAAGGATCTTCACATTGTGTAACCATTAATAGTGTGATGCCATTCCCGACTTGTATTCAGCAATACTTACACAACATGTAACATATTCTGTTAATGCTAAGAGTCCAACAAATCTATGACATCACCATTATAGGTATCCTCCCAATTACTTCTTGTACCTATACAGAAAATGAGAAATGGAAAACCATAATGAGTATAAATACATACCTAAAAATAGGTAATAGGATGCTAAAAACTTCACACCACAAAGACATTCCATCCCCGAGAAGTGATCTGGAAGATTTAATCCCTAAAAAAGATAGGGCCATTACTCCCTCATCAATGACTCACATTCACAAATATCATGAGAATATGATATATTTTTTCATATTATTCTAACCAATAGAATTGAATTCCCATTAAATAATTCCACTTAAGAGTCAATGATCTCCACTGGTTCCTCAAAAACTGAACCATCTAGCTTTATCATTGTTTATTCCCAACTCAAGACATGAGAGGAATCAGGGTGATACTTCATGAGCTGAGACATGTGGAAAACATCATGAATACATATCAACTAAACTAGCAAATCAAACTGATAAGAAACCTGTATGATCTGCTCAGTGACCTCAAACAATCCAACATATCTTGGATTCAACATTCCTTGTTTTCCAAGAAGACAGTGACCTAACTAAAGATAAACCTTAATGAAAACCCGATCAACAATGGAAATATCTAGAGGATGATTTCATTGATCTTCATATGATTTATATTGACTATGGGTTCTAACCACATTTTGATCAATATCCCTAATCTTTACTAATGTCTCCTGAACCAATCTTGGTCCAACAAAATCTACTTCACCCACCCCAGCCCAACAAAGAGGTGATCTGCATAGGATACCATACATTGACTCAAAGGGATCCATTCTTATCGGTGACTAATAATTTTTTTCAAAAATATCTCAGCTAGTCCTAGATGGCTATCCCAAGAACTTATGAAATCCAAGATAAGTGAATAAAGAATATCTTTCAAGATTTGAATTATTCACTCTGTCTGACCATCTGTCTATGGATACTAATTTGTACTTAAGTTGACTTTAGTTCCAGTTTCCTTATGGAGACTCCTCTAGAACCTCAAGGTAAACCTATGATCTCCATTCAAAGAAATGGAAGAAGGACTCCCATGTCACTTCACAATCTCTTTCACATAAATATTACCAAGATCTTCAAACTTTGGGGTATCATTGATTGGAATTAAATGACAACACTTCACCAACCAATAAAAAACCACCCTAATAGAATTCAACCATTAGAGATTTTGTGGTAATACAAAAACAAAATCCATGGAAAACATATCCAATTTATTGATCATCACTAGAAGAGGATGATGTAAACTAGAGTGTTTCAGGTGCTCTACCTTTATCCATTGGCAGGATTAACTGCATGACACCTAATCTGCAATGTCACGCTTCATACATAGCCACCAGAATTCTCATATATTGTCATAATACATGTTCGTTTTTCCTAGATGAACGAACCATAGAGATCTGTGATAATTAAAAAATAACAAACCCCTCACAAAGGTTCGGATAACAACCCACATCCCAAATTTTAGCATACCATCTAAAGAAAGACACCAGCCAAAAATGGTCTCCCCACCATAAAGGCTTTCTCAAGCATTAATAAACTCACCATATTATTGGAGACTCCAAAAAATGGAATCCAGGATAGATTATGATAATTAATCACTAGTTAAAACCATACCTGAAACATCATTATGATAATCCAATTGCAACTAAGAGAAAATCCTCATAAGGTTCCACTCCTTCGATTTCAGAACACCCGTATACTGTACTTTCCTACTGATACCATCTGCAACCATGTTTTCGTTCTATGGGGTGTAGGCCATATTGAAAAATAATTCTGAAATTTATTTTATCGATCATCTCTCTCTGAGATTTGCATCTTTTTGAGAAATGATATATCTCAAAATCTTATGTTCAAAGAATACCATGAATCACTTCCAAAAAAGAATTTTTTTTTTCTATCATTTTAGTAAATTCATAACTTTATCAAGAACTAAATGATGAGTGGGGTAATTCTTGTCATGCTGCCAAAGATGATGAGATATTTATGCGACCATATGGTTATATCTCATAAGAACCCATCGCAAACCAGTACCAAAAGCATCATAAAACATCACATACCCCTTACTGGGATCTTTTAAGATTAAAATAGGAGCTTATGTCAGAAGTCATCTTACTTCATCAAAAGTAGACTGACACTTATCATCCTATGTGAATTTCACTGACTTCTTACAAAGATTAGTTAAAGTTGAATCTAGTCTTGATAAGTCCTTAACACATTTTTGGTAGTATCAAACATGACAAAATAAGATCTATATCGCAAAGACTAATTTTGGTTCCTTCCATGAAAGGACAACCTTCACCTTCTCAGGACCAATTGATAAGACATGTTTATAAATCTTTCACCCTAATAACATGACATATTGAATCTAGAAACTACATTTTGAAGTCCTTCTATACAAATGGTGACTTCTCAAAATTTCAAAAACCAATCATAGATGGTGGTCCTGCTCACACTCAAATTTCGAATAAACCATAATATCATCCACAAACACTACGAGAAATGTGTCAAGATATTGATAAAATATCTGATTTATCATTGCCATAAAAACTTAAGGAGTATTAGTTAGACCAGAAAGAATTAGAAGATATATATAATGACCATACCTACTTTTGAAATCTATTTTTGGTATATCATATCCCAAAACCATGAGCTTGTGATAAACTAGACAATGATCGATATTTGAAAACCATTTTTATCCCTTTAACTGGTCAAACAAATCATCCAAATGAGGAAAAATAAATTTGTTCTTAACTATTACCTGATTTAACAAATGATAGTTCATAGACAACTGAAGTGAAACATCTAAATTCTTGGAAAATAGTATAGGGGCTACGCAGAGAGAAATTATAGGTAAAAAAACAATTTTCAAATTTTTCATCTAACTGAATCTTGAGCGCTTTCAACTCTGCTAGTGACATGCAATAAGATGGTGTCAACATTGGCTATTTACTTGGAAGAAGGTCAATCGTAAACTCTACCTCTCTCTAGAGGAATACCAAATAACTCCTCTAGGAAAACATCGAAAATGTTCTGAAGAACAATAGTAAGATCAACAATAGAAGAAACTTCCTCAGGTTCAAATGAAATAGTAGAAAAAACTCCTGATCTCTGAGTTGGAATGTCCTGCATGACCAAACCTCAAGCACCACTCCCCCTAAAACACACGATAACTCCCATAAATAGCAATAAATTAAACTCGACGATGATAACAACTGACCTCATCTCAATGAGCGACAAACCAATCCATATTGATGATGACTTTAAATAGATCTAGATCAAGAATGAGAAAATCTCAAACTAACTCACAATTAGCTATCGTTAATTAACAAGAAGGACACTGAAACCCTTGATTTTTCTTCTTACTGATAGTTGTTACTAACTCCGTTATAAAAGACATAAGTCCCATTGTTGTTTAATAAAATCAAAAAAATGTGAAGTTATAAATGAGTGGGAGGAACCAGTTTCAAATAAACAAATTTCCACAAAAGCTGAAAGAAGGATATTACCTCTCACTATTGTCAGAGCTACATCGAATTCTGCAAGACAGTCACCAACTCCATCAAATTGATTCACTCCAAAGGTATATAGATTGATCCCTATAATATTTAAATATTTTGACACTACAGTAGTCATTAGAGCTGAAGAATACTAACCATAATGAGGTGTATTCATATCCTGATAAAAGCATTATATATGACCAACACCTCCACAAATATTGCACGTCTTTGTGGGAATATGAAAAAAAAAACCTCTAGTGTGTCTGAATATTTCACACTAATATCAATTCATAGGAACAGGTCTAGTTGTCGTAGATGGTGCGGAGGTGGATCACTACTAAGACCCACCCCCGGTGCTTTTGTAATGATCTTACCACTTCCTCTTCTTCCCATATGTTCCACTGAAACTACCACTATATGGAAGAAAATGTTTAAAAAAACCAACCTTTCTTACAATATTTATCTCTTCCATCATATGTTTGTTTACCATATTCAGATTGGTATAATGTTTCAACATAAATATGTGTGGTCCTGTAACACCTTGAGAGTTTGTGAATTTATGTTTTATTAATTAATTTAATCATTTGATATTTTAAATTCATGTAACATTAAACATAGATTCTATTTTATTATATAATAATAACTTGTTTTGGATTATTTCATACACACCAATAAGAATATTTCACTACACGCAACACCAACTTGGCTTGTGTTACATGCAACACTGAGTGTCTATGAAACAACACTTTACTCTTATAATTATTTAAATAAGATAGTTATAAAATAGCCATTAAACTTTTAATATGAATAGTAGTAACATATTTTTAGATATTAGTTATAATGTTTTTGATAATGAAAAATATAATTTTTTGTAACATATTATATATTTAAATTTACTATATTCTCAAATGAACAACATTTCATGAAAAATAATAAAATTAATTTTGGACACTCATAGAAATTGATTTTGATAAATTAAAAATGATTTTTGAATTTGTATTATCTGAATTATCTTTGGGAGAATTTTTTGAATTTTTTTGAAATGTGATCATTTATTATGAATAGTGAAAAATTCCGCATTGTAGTTAAAAATCGATTTTTTCATTTAAAAATCTATTTTACATTAAATTGATTTTAATGTCATAATAGTAAAATAATATATATTAATCCAATTTTTTTCATTTCAGTCATTTTTATAATATAATTATATATAAACAAATTCTGAACTTTTGAACGTCTCTTTTACCCACCGTCTAGCCACATTTACGGGATTAGAATTAAACCTAATTTTATTACTTCTGTGAATTGAATTTATAAAAATGGGCATATAATGTTGTAATTAGTATGAAAATTTTGATCAAATAGGATCAAAATTATTTTTAGTAAATCGTAATTTTTGAATTTTATTTACCACGGTAAAAGGTAAATAGGATAATTGAAGGTAAAATTAATATTATAATAATATAAAATTACCCTAACACTTATTATAATTTCATTAGATGAGTGGGTTTCAACCAAAATCAACCTTAGTTAGATATTATGATCCTTTTAAATCAACTTGTGTATGATTAGGACATTTTTTATATTTTATGTAAAAAAGAGTTAAAAAGTCATATTGAAATTTTCATAACCAAATAATTTTTAATATAGGGTTATACATAAGAAAATTTCAACTATAAATATTAATTATTAATAATAGAAATTTATCTACATCATGATAATTTATTTATAATTTTTAGACATTAAATATTTAAATTTGATTGTAACACAATGATATTGTATTAATTGATTTATTAAAGGATGAATCAAATAAATTATATTAATAATATTGAAATAAATTTCATTTGGGTTATTTTATGTTATAAATGAATTATTTTGATTATTATGTCATGTTAGATATGATTTAATATAGTATTTTAAGTAATAAAGTTATAATTTTATAAAAAGGAAAGTAGTAAATAGTGTCAAAATTGACATAAATTAGATTTTAAAATAAATAATTGTTTAGTAAATGATAAAAATTCATAAAACACTATATTAAATAAAAATAAATAGTATAATGTTAAATATTTTATAAATTATCAAATTTTGGTGCGTTTTTAATTTTATAGTAACTATATTATCTCTATAGTGTTAAAATAAAACTTATCACCATAAGAGTTAAATTGTTTAACTGAGGGTTAAAGACAAAAGATAAGGTTATTTTTGTGACATAATATGTATGAAATTCATATTTTTAGAGGATTTATACCAATAATCATCTCAAATTAGAAATAACACACTTTAGAAAAATTTGAAATCAAAAATAAATTTATAATAAATTAATAGTCTTGGAGTTTTTTAATATGCCCCTCTTCCCTCTTATAAAAGGTATCCTTTGATTATATTTTATTAACACCCATAAAGCCTTTTGGTTCAGCCAAAACATACCCATTTCTCCTCAAAAAAGTCCATCCCTAACTTCTATAATCCTTCTCTTGTGTAGATGGAAACTCAAGGAAGCCTTTAGTCACAAACCAAAAAGAGTAACCCTGTTAAGATGTAAAGTCTTCTCTCAAACTTCTTTATTAATTTTCATTCTCCTCCCCCTACACTTCATTTATTGCATTATTTTATGAAGACACCAGTATCCTTAATATACTAATATTTTGTTATTCTAATGGTTCTAACTACTCTTATGTACACCTCCATCTAATAGATATTGAACATACTATTTCCGTGTATGGAGAACTACAACCTCACAAAATGACGATTGTTAATTTTTCCTTAACCACTAATAATGGTGTCCATATTGATGTATAATATATATATATATGTTATATAAAATATTTATTATTAATTTAGGCTTAATTATTCCTTTTTACAATACATTCCTTTTGTACTTTCTATTTGGTGTTAATATGATAATCTCATTTGAACAAGTGTGGATTATCACACCCTCAAAGAAATGTGATTCATTTACACACTACATGGAATGTATTAAGGATGGGTTTAGTGAACTTATATTATATATATGATATAATAATGCTACTAAAATAATTATATATACATACATATTTTATGTACCTTCTTTCTTTCTATATGATAATTAAAACAGAAACAGCGTTCATGCATACGTGTGGCTTACCATCTCTATGAATGGTATATTCCATTTCATACTTATTTATGTTATATATTATTATAATATAAATATACTTCATATAAATAATGTTTATATTTTTATTTACATTCTTTAATCATGATATAAGTAAAAGTACCAACGAGATAACAAATTAATAAACATGCAAAGAACAAAGCGAATATTACCTAAAGTGAAACCTTAACATAAGATCATTAACAAGTAGGTAATATACGGTCATAATAGAACCTTATGTAGTATTAGATATAATAATATTCTTCCTTAAAATATGTATAATAATATTATATTCAATATACAAGAATATGTTTCATGTATGAAGAGAGTCAAGACTCACGGTATGGGGATTTTTGTCTAACCTTTATTTCTGTGAGACACATGCCTCAAACACTCCTTGTTTCTTCCACATGGTATATATATTAACCATGAATATATTTTACAGTATTATAGAAATGATTATGATATTTTCATATTCATATAATTTTGTTTTTTACATCGGGCATACAATTCTATTGATTGTAAAGTGATGAGTGATGATTTCAAAATCTCTTCCATATTTGGGATTGTTTCATTTTAACTCTTAATTCGATAATATTTAGCATCCATGTCCATTTTTTTCTAAAAATGTTTTTATAAAATGTTTTATTATTCTATTATTAATTATTAAAGTTATTCTTACCCAATTATAATTTTTACTAAATTTTTTTAAAGAAATATTTCTTTCATTTTTCAAATGATGTACTTTTTTAATTTTCTGGGAAAAGTACGAGAAGAGTGTTTTTTAACTTAAACGTCATGAATGGAATTTTAAATTTTCATGAATCCTTATTACCTTGAATCTTACACTAAAATATTACATGTATATTTTCAAAAAAAAAATTATATTTAAATTTTGTTCTATTTTATGAAAAGAAAATAATTTCAACAAAGAAAGGATATTTTCCTTGAAATTGTTTTAAATAAATTTTTAAGAATCCTTAATATGTTTTTAAAGTTGTTTCTATGAAAACGTTTTTGAATAGTTTTTATGTTTTAAATTATTTTTTCATGTTCCAAGTGATCATTCCAAATTCATACCCATATATGATAATATTTTTTTATAGTTCAAGAATAGAACTCATATTCTTTATCCAATTGGTTTATGTTTTTATGTCATTATTTTTAAGAAACCTAGTTCTTTTCACTGGTTATTCTTTTCATTAAATGATTATGAACCCTGTATAACTACCATAGTTTATGATATGATTTCATGTTTATAATACCCATTTTGATTCATGGGTTATGATATGTTTAGTTATGATCTTCTAGAAAATGTATGTTTGATTTCATTTAGATATGGGTGGGAGAAATATGTCACTCTTATGAATTGGGTAATAATTTATATCTCATGATATAGACTAAGATATTCTTGGGATTGTACCTTAACTACTAAGATGACCATGAGAGTGAACCATGACTACAAATATGGTATGAGGACTGAACTCATGCTACTAATATGGTCATGTGAGTGAACCATGACTACCAATATGGCATTGGGTGTGAAACCATTCTACTAAGATGGACTTGGAAGTGATGCCTTAGCTACTATGGAAATCTTATTGTATTATTATATGTCTACCACAATTTCATATTTTATTTGTATAGAAGTATTTCTTGGATTATGCTCTTTATTTAATTATGATACATGTCTTATTAGCTTCCACTATTTATGAAATGATTCATGTATATGATCTCTGATATATAGGGTATGATCTTATATTTTCATGATCATGTTCTCATACCCTTATGCTCATGATTATTCTTACATATCTCCCTTGTTTACCCTTACTAATCGTTTGAGCTCACCCCTTTTTTTATGTTTCCTTTCCCCAGGTTATGAAGAAAGGTTTTAGGTAGAAGTAATAAATGTAAAGATCTTTATGGGATATGATAAAGATCTTTCACCAGGATATGATATTTTTCTTCTATGTTCCAGAGACACTAAACTATTATAGTTCTCATTCATGTATTATTTTAATGACCTGAATATTCTTCTAAAATGATGCAATATCCATATATGTTATGCCTAGGTCTCTATAGATCTTATATCCAATAGAAATCACTGCAGGTACTTATGAGCCTTCATCTGTCAATTCTTCACCACATACAATGAAAAATGGACAAGATCGGCAAAGTGGTTGGTGTATGATAACATTAGACACTCTCCCTATGGAAAATTCTAGAACACGAGAGACTTTTCTAGCATCACATAACTGGAAAAAATATCGGAAGAACAAGGTTTGTAAACCCTTCCGATCCAAGTTTGTGTGTGTCTACTGAGACCATATATTACCACCATAGCTTGTTGGAACCCTTGATCCTGAATGCTTAAAATTCACCTTGATATTTTCATGTGTTTCTAGGAAGTGGAATATTTAATGGATCGTATCTAGCCAGTCCTCCATCTATTGAGGTTTATTATTACCATTAAAGAACATAGGATTCTCATGAAAGAATTCCATCTTTCTCTCTCTCTCTCTCTCTCTCTCTCTCTTCTATCTCATGTTTGTACCTCAACAACTATGATCCAAACTCATGGTACATCTTGTTCAATAACATAAACTACCTATGTGATGGTTTCTATGATATTTTGATCTGTTGGTGGATTCTAGTAAAGAGAAAATACTGCACCCTCTTGAGGAACTTGTGGAAGACGTCTCGAAGGCATATTTCTGCATATTAAAACATAAGAATGATCAAACAATAGAATAGATCTCAATTTAAACCAGAACACCCCTAATAATAAACTAAGATTCAAAACAAAAACCAACACTAGATACATGTATCTCAAATTCCAATAGTTTCTTAAGTCTCTTCATGACAATAGTTTTACTAGCACTTATCACAACAAACCTCTCAAGTCCCAAAAATACAATCTCCAGTATAACTGATGTCCCAAGATAATTAATATGGAAAAAAACCTCCTTTGATACCAAATAGTAACAAACTGACCCAGTATTTCCTCAATGATGTCGCCCGAGCTGATCCATCACGTAACCGAAGGGTGTTCCTAATCCTCATGGGATGGAGACAAGCACCCAGGCATAGAATGACATACCAGAGGGAACTCTTTCTCCCATCCTGAACAAAACACAAGGAATATATATACCTGAATCAAGAGGAAACATCAGAAAGACAATAGATATATGACATAACTATAGGAAATATAGTGTAACAAATAACTATAAAAATATCCAAACTCCAAGAGAAAAGTCCCTCTGTAAAGGACCAAAAACAAACAACTTCTCTATATAATGACATTGACAAACTCGCTCCATCACACCACCAGCTACCCAACTCTATTGACATGAAACCTAACCACCTCACTATGGTGCCCTGCCTTTCCCTACATTGGAATACATACAAAGGTCTATGCACCACCAAAGTGGTTCACATGGTGTGATCTAAAAATCTGAATATAATACCACCATGTGTTCCATAAAAAGTTTCTATATAAAGTTCGTGTATTATCATTTTAATTAAAAACATGTCATGATAGGCAGTAAATTAGTTTTATAGAAAACATGATAAACATTTCCTTTATATCATAGTTCTAAAACAAAAGCATTTATGTCAATTTCAAAGTAAATTTTTTCATATAATATTTCACTAGAATCAACATGCATATTAAGGATAAAATAGTCCTAATATAAACAATAAAAAACAACAGTACCATCACAAGTATAACAATACCAAGGGAATACAATAGGTCAGGTAGTAGACTACTTGTATACAAAAATCTATAAAAAATACACTATAGTACCTGAATCCAATTATCTATACTTCAAGACCAGGGAGACACCTTAGATAGTGAAACACCAACATTATATACGTACATATAGCCAATAATTTACATCGCATGACAATAGGAACACCCCATAATGTGAACCCCCACAATGGAAAATTTTCTCAAGCTAAACCTTCCACCTAGTACCCAAGGTAACCTATCTGCTCAATTTCACAATCATTTCAATGGTTCAAAAATTATTTTAATCATTTCGCAAAAAACATTTCATTTCTTTAAAAATAACCCTTTTTCATTTATCAAAACCCAAGGAAACCCACTAGTATTAAAAATATCACTTCAACACGCACAAAAAATAATGTCAATTTAATATCAAGTTATTTATAAATCTATTTGTAAGAACATAATAGTACGATCTATCAAACACAGTCTAGAGATATAACCACCTACCTCAAAACTCAGGTCGCACATGCCCACAATGGTATCCACCAACAAATAAAACCCAATGACATCAATGAAGGCCCTGTAATGGAATCCACACATTATATGATTAATTTAATTGAGATGGAGGGTTAGTGTAGAAGATGAAATACCACATAACTCAAGAGCATAAACCCTCCCCACCATGAATTACAAAGGAACAACCTATAGAACAATATCACAAATCATATCTTGGAAGAAGAAAAGAATAAACACCAATTTAGTTCAACATATCTGATGATGCATCCAAAGGGTGCTACCATAACCTATAGAAATAAATAAGTATAAAGAGAACATACTTGGAGAGATTCACTAAAACAAAAACAAAGATCGAATGTTTAATAGATCGATCAAGAAGGATTGGAGTCTACCAAAATCACCTAAGAATTTCCCTAGGTTAGGAGCAAGGGAGCATTGAGAATGAACCAAAACAAAAATAGTTGCACATGAGTTTTAAAACTATACGTCGGTCGTTACACGATGTGTAACTGCAAAAGTCCTACATATGTAGGAAAACCAATAATCTTTGAATAAAAATATATCCTTTTAATAACTCACAACATGAAAAGGCTCTTTACGTCATGTATTCTTTCACAATGTGAATCCTTTCATGAATTTCACCTAGCAATACATACACGTAGTGTAACCAAGGTACACGATGAGAAGTATTCTTGCAGCCTATAGAAAAATTTGGTTAAATCTAAGAGTCCAACAAATTTGTGACTGCACCATTATAGATATCCTCTCCATTTCTTCTTGTCTCTATACAAATAAAGAGAAAAGGAAAAACACAATGAGTTTAAATACATATCTTATAGATTGGTAAGGGGATGTTCCAATTTACTACCATCCATTTTTAATATATGGAAAGAGTTATGAAAAATTTTATTGAATAACATCACTTAACTAACCATAGAGAAAACTATACAACAAATGAAAATTTTATGATAGAAAAACATTATAAAATGGTATATAGAAAAAAAATTATTAATAATGTTTTTAAAAAACTAAATTTGATTATATATAAAGTTAGGGAAATGTACATAAAGAATCAGGACCATGGTATGGGGTTCCTTTCTCTTATTTAATTTTATGGGACATATTTGGTATCGAGTACCATGGAAACAATAATATCATTTGATTACTAAAAATTATTTTTTTAAAATATATATTTACATTTTACATTTTAATGAGTCATATAATTTTATTTTTTCAAATGGATGTTGATTCAAAAGATTACAATTTTTAGGCTTTTTATTAACTCAATTTCCTTCTATTAAGTTATATGCTTTATTATTATACTATATTGTAACAAGTTTTATATATTCTACATAATGAGTACATTAAAATTTACTTCCTCTTTTTGTTATTGGGTTTTAAAATTATTCCCTATTACCTCATTATCAAATGATACTCACCTTAATGATTATTATTCTTATAATGGTTTATTGGTCTAAATTCCTTATTCTTTGAAAATGATTAGTTTTTTGATCTATTTTAATATATATGGTCTAAATATTACCTCTTTGATATATTATATCATGAATTTTATTTTATTAAATGTATTTTATGTTTAATTTTAAAATCTTTCTTCTTTGTGGTTTATTATTTAGAGATTCTCTACCCGAAAGGGTTTCATTTCTAATCCTACATTCAAATGAATATTTTGTAAAGGATTACCCATATATGGAATTTGAATTGTTTCTAAACCATAAAATAATTTTATTTTTTTATTAATGTATTTTTACATGCTCTTTCAAAATTTCATTTCTCCTTAAGTCATATTTTACCCAACGGGTTTCTTCTATGTGAAACTAACCTCATCTCCTTTTCTCGGTTGAAATCCTCCAAATTTTTCATGTGTGTATTCATTGTTTTCTTTTTTATACTAGAATTATATAATAATTAATAATTTATTAAGGTGATTTTATACTAATATACATCCTCAAAATGTTTTAATGAAATTTTTTATTTTCTTTATCGGTTGTTTTCATGAAACATTAAAAATAATCACTTTTAAATATTTTTAGTATGATCAAATATTCCCACCAAAATTTTTATTTTCTATGATACATAATTTCAATGATTTAATGGTTTTATAAAATAAATACCATTGTATTTTATTTATTATATATTTCTATCTAAATAAGTTTTTTCAAACTGTCATGGATTTTTTATTTTATCAAAATTGATTTGACTTATAACTCCCAAAAATTATTTTTATCTATGTCTTTGTACATTGAAAATTTAATTCTTGGTTAAGGATATTCACCAAATGTTACCATCCATTTTATTTCACTGAATAGATTATCTTATATAGTTATCTTTTAGAGTTATTTTCTATTACTTCCTTTTTCTTTCCTAACCATTTTTTATGAAATACTTTAATCATTCTTCCAATGTTATTCTCTAATAATACTATTTTTTATTCCTATTATTGGAGGATATTCACAAAAACTCCATACACTAATTGTTTTGTAAATTTATTGATCTAAGTATATTCCCTTTATTTAAATAGTTAAATAATGTATGATTTATTATATTGACTTAATGGTATTTTACTAGAAGGTTACTTGATTTTATTTGACACCCATTTATTTTCAACTGTTTTATCTTTCTATGATTATTGATGGATTTATGAATTATTTAATTATATAAATCCATTTAAAAATGTTATGATACCTATTTTCATTCCTATGTAATTTGGGATGTTCTGATCAAACCCCACATTCATTATATAGGATCATTATGTTTTAATAAATGGTTGACATTAAGATGAATATATAAATATAGATGAATGATAGGTGGGGTCATAATTGTCACTACAATGAATTGGTTAAAAGTTTATATCTCATGATATAAGTATTCCCTTATAAAATTTAGTTACTAATAAGAATGGGAAATGATGGTCCAACTCAGGAATGTAATGTTTCCATAAAATTGTGTCTGTTAAATATTTAAAATATTTCATTGATTTATGATTATTCTCTTGAATATGTTGTGGTCTCATGGAATATGATTATTGACTCATATTTTTTGACCATTTTGATTTAGGTATTATGTTATGATAAGCATTATTCCCTGATTTATGAACTATGATTTTTTCACATTAACATTCTTCGGTATATTGATTTTTCCCATATAGTATTATTATTCTTACTTATGATCTCTTATTGTTATAAATTTTGTTTTATTATTCTGAGAATATTAGCTAATCTTTTATTTTCACTCAATATTCACCAGGTTGTGAAAGGAATTATTATATATTATTTATTTAGAAGATATTATTAAATGAGGAAATTATAGATGGCACTAAAGACAGGTTTTAGATTATATATTTTCATAAATTCTTCTAAAAAATTTCTATTTGATACAAATAACAAGGGATTTATTATTTAAATCGTTGTACTCAATAAAAAAACTCCAAAACTAAAAATGTCCATGGAATGTAATTATTAAATTATGTAAGAATTATCTTCTAATTATGGGTGTGTATAAAATCCATTGTGTAAATATTATGTATTTTCATCAGATCTGGGATTGTGAGTCTATATATGGAACAATTTGTATCAAAGGAGGGGTTATATTACTTTAGAGGTTATGATGTTTTCAGTTGAATAAAAAGTAAGAAATTATAAATATCAATAAGGATTGTTAGGTTAAGGTGCATCATACTTTCAAAGTTATAGATAATCATCTAGAATTGTTATATTGAATATTTTATGTTGTTTTTGGGATTATAATGAGAGATAATTATGGAAAAGAATTATTATATGTCGAAGGGATATATCAAAGTATAGGATTACATCATGAAGTTTAAGTAATGATTTGATTATGGTGTTGTCCAAGAAATTAAATCCTTATCTAGATATTGGAAATTGTATGTGGATATGGTATAGATACAACTAGGGTTCATTACTCTGAAAATGTATAGATGATTATCACCTCATTCACTAATATTTTGAATGATGGGTAGGTTATACAGATCACACCACGCTATACACTCCTAACGGATATTCATTATTTAATCACATTCCACATACGATCCATTATAAAGGATTTATTATGTTATTGATTTTTTTTATAACTTTTATAGAACTAAACCAAAATAATCGAAGATTATATAGATGATTGTTTAAGTTAAACTGAAATCGAATGTAATGGTTTTCAAGGGAAATACATTTCAATGTTGAGTTTTTTATAAGATCATTTTATTTTGATTTTAATTACTCACCACTCATGTTAGTTTATTTTGGTTTATATAATAGTTAAATCCCAATGGAACAAAGTAGAAATGAATTATTTTTTTAAATAAAATATTAACTCAATGAGTAACCTAATGAGATATGATCTATAGTGAGAAATATTATAATAATTAAAAACATATATCCATAATTTTGATTAAGAACATGAAATTTTAAAATCTATAACACACCAAAGAAGATAATGATGGAATATCATAGAAATTTGGATGATATAATGATGAAGGAGAGAATATTCAATTTTCTACATGTAAAAATATGGAAAAAACATGGGAGAAATTTTCACAAAGGGGTAGGTAAATTCAATAAGTGTTGAGATGACGGTCAGCAGACTACCAAGTTTAAGGGAAAGATGAATTCAATATAACTTCACTAAATAATTTGAATGTAAATTGGGAAGTATGAAAATAAATTCCTCAATAAAATGGATAATGATAGAAAATAGGAATGAAATCATCCAAGATCATGGGAACCAGGAAAATCCTATGAAAATGCTATTATATATTTAGATAGTGGCATCTCACTCTAGTTTTTCCCATCTATTATTATGTATATATTTTTAGCTATTAGATATTGTATTATATATAAAAATATATAATTTTTAACTATTGTATCTAGAGAATATGATTATTCTTCAGGGTTTTTGGAAATTTAATTCTTATAGATTCATATCTTACTTACATATTAGGTTTTTATTATGAATAGAATTGTTATCTTCACAAAAGGCTTGTTTCAATTTTTCTGAATGAAATCCTCACACCATAACCTAAACCAACTCATGGTAATATAAATGTGTATGGTTAATTATGAACTCTCTTTGAAATTTACATTAATATTATGATTTATAAAATCATGAGGAAATAATTTATTTAAGGATGAGATAATTTAACAACCCTAGATTTCACTATATAATTTTTCCCTTTCAAAAACACTTTTCAAATAGATTTTTTCCGACAAAATAATGATCTAAAATGTGTCATAATGTATTAGATAAAGTTTTGTAATAAAATTTAAGAATAAAAATACTATAGTAACAAAATACCTAGATGTAAATTGGAATTTGATACAAATTAGTATAAAATAACTTATGTTTTAAAATGGAATTTTTTAAATAAATCATCTTTTATTATATATATTTTTTAGTTTAAAAGGTAAATTTATAAGTGTTATATTTTTTATTTTAAAAAATTACCTAAATTTTCTAATTGATCATATAAAAAATGACTTAGTGTGATTTTTTGGTATTTTCATTTGTTATGTGTTTGTTTAGCTAAATAGTGAAATATATAGGCTTTTCAAAAATAGTAAATTTGATTATATTATAAATATATAAGAAATAAGAATGTTTTCTCTAAATAATAAATTATTTTTTTAAGGAATAATTTAATTCATATTTTATATATTTTTTAAAATCAATAAAAACTATATATAACCTACTAAAACTATAGTTATATTTTAATTATAATAAAAACATGTTTTTAATATTTTATCTAATTAAGTATTTCTCTGGTAAAATTCTATTTTGGATTGTATTAAAAGATAAATAAATTTCTTATATAAATGAATTTTGGGATGAAAATATATAATTATGATAAATGTGGATTACACATAGGTTTTTGTCGGGAAACACACTTTTTACAAAAAAAAAATCACATGATACATGCATTTATTTTAAAATGAACATTTCAAACCATTAGAAATTTTATTTATTAAAATTAATGAGAAATTTTTGATCATATGGATCAAAAAAATTGAATGAATAATTTAAATTTTGATAAATGTAAATAATTTCTAAAGCTGTAAATTAATTACATCAGTAAAAGTAAAAATCATAAAAATTAATTTTCTAAGAGGAATGACCAAAAAAATATTAAAAATATTTTTATAAAGGGAGAGTTGAGCTTTAAAATGACCAAACCTCATTGTTCTAATTATTTTTCCCATGTTTTACCAATTTACAATGAATAGTCATTTTAAATTATTGAAAATGCAAGGGGTGATTAATAAATTACCCCCTACTCACTTATAAATTAGGTCCATTACTGTAGAGACCCAAATCATTTCATACAAGGACATTAAATTTCTTTTGCGGAAAAATTAATACATGACACAAACAGACACCCAATGAATGTATTAGTTTAGTGTCTTTGGAAACTCAGAACAAAATCTTCTAATCATTGTGAAAGATCTTCAACATCTCCCATAAAGTTCATCCCCTTTATTCTTACCTAAAACCTTTATTTATATCATGAGAAAAAGAAAACATAAAAAAGTGATCTCAAATGCACAGTAAGGGAAAACATGGAGAACATAACACAACCCATAAACATTTGAACATAAATACATGAACATAACACATCAAAATCATGAGTAATGAAATAAATATTGGTAGTACATAACGCATAGATCATAAACGAAAATTAATCATGATAAAATTGCATGGGAATAAAGCATGTAATTTTGGAAAACCCTTAAGAACATGATATGATTTCCATAGTATCCAAGGCATTGCTGCAAATACCATCATAGGGGACAGAGTCCATTACTGAAATGGGATTACTTGTCATTCCATCCCTGTATTACTGAATCAGATATACTTGTCATTCCATCCATGTCTATATCATGAGATATAAATACTTACCCAATGCATTTGAGGGAGATATAGGTCCCACCCATCTCATAATTAAATCATTCTTTAGTGTGCCACAAAATAAATATAAATCATTCAGTATAACCCAAAGAATAAAATGGGTTTCATAAACATCATCCCATCATAACATAATCCATATAAAAAAAATTCATATAATTTCATTATAAGAAACATCAAACAATGTTAATAATAGAGAAATTATACTTGAAACAGAAACATATTACATAATTTCATCTTATATGGGAAATAGTTTTGATAAAACACTTGAAATGAATTCTAGAGGAAAATATCCTTTCTTATTCAAAATCATTTTCTTTTCTCAAAATTCCACGCAATTTTAAAAGAAAAGGATTTATTTTGAAAATAATACTGATATATTTAAAGAAAGATTCATTAAAATAAGGCGTTATGAAATGGTAGAAATCTGTTCAAGCAATATAAGTTAAAGAAAACAATATTCTTGTACTTTTGTCAGAAAAGGAAAAAAGTAATGCATATGGTAAACAAAAGAAGGATTCCTTATATACCTTGTGGTAAAAGTAAAAAAGAATAAAAATTACTTTAAAAATACATAGAAGAATATTAAACATTTTATGGAAACATTTTGAGAAAAAATGTACATAGACGATAAACATAACCCCAGTAAATACTTACGAATAAACAATCTTGGATAATAACGAGATTAGAATAATTATCCCTTACCTTATGTCCAATTTATTCTATATGTGTACAAGACACTTGTATAGTGGTATTAAACATATTATTAACTTATAAAAGAACCATAATAATTTTTATTATATCATATATAATTTAATTACGACTTTATATTACACTTTCATTTGTCAATTCCATGTTAAAGTTGCATTTTGGGTAAAATAGTTTCGTTTATCGTACATGTTATGACTTGTAATTATTCACATGATTACTTAGATAATGATTAATTACTTCCAAAATGTAAAACATGATTTATATATAATATATATTCAGAATATATATATAATAGATTGATAAATGTAATGAGATACACCGTTCATGGAGACGGTAGGTTGTACGTAACCATGAACGTTGTTTGTGTTTCCTTATTAAATTGAATGGAAGTAAATGACACATATATATATATACATAAATAGAGTAGAATTTTTTTTCCATATACTTCACTATTAATTATTATATATAATTTATAATCATTCTTGAATGGTTAACATGGAGAATGAATCTCATCACATTGTGGAGACGGTAATTCGTACGTACGCATGAGCGATGATATCGTTCCCATAATTATTGAATGGAATTACAGTAGATGATATAATATCTAAGAGTTATTATTATTTTATAATAATCATATATAGTTATTATTTCCACCATTATACCCATCCAACTAAGGTGGTTGTAGAAAAATAAACTACACCACGGCGTGGAGACTGTAAGCCGTACCTATGCACGCGCGGTGATTTCATTTTTTTTAGGATGGATAGAAGGTGAAATAGGGTCGTTTCGTATTTATAATAACATATAAGTATATTAGTTATAATTATAAAATTACTTTATATTGAAACAACAAAAAAGGTGAAGTAGAATAATAAAGAAACTTGAAATAATCGGTAGAAGAGATTACCTCTTCTTCGATGCAACTCCTTTGAACTTCCGCTTAAGGGACTAGGGTTGGTCTTTTGAGAAGACCAGAGTCTCCAAAATGTTACTAGGTAAGTTTATAAGAGTAATGGTCATGGGTTGGACAAGATTGAATTCTCAAAATGGTGTGAGGATGATAGGGATGAGGTGCCCTTTTATAAGAGAAGAGAGGGACACTTTTGGAAACCTCAAAAATATTAGTTAATAAAAATATCAAACCCCACATAGAAATCACCAAAAATGACTCAGTTATAATATGATATAATATACGGTTGTAATCTCATCAACTAATAAAATTTATACATGTTTTATTTTTATTTAAACCTTTTCATTTTGATTTATACTTATTTAATCTATTTAATTTTATTTGAGGTAATAATATTCTAATTTATAAATTCTTATAAATACAAACTTATGTGTTGTAAATTTTACATAATTAGATAAATTATTACATTTTAGACCATATAATTTTAAATTTGTAATTTTTAATAAAATTTTTGATTTACAAAAAATTTAACAATATGTTATTTTTATAAAATATCTAAAGTATCAATTTTGACACTATTTAATTATTTGAATTTAAATAGAATACACCCTGAAGTTATATTCAAACCAAAATATTAAATAGATTATTTACCTTTCATATTCATCTAAAAAATTCATGTAGCACATTAATTTGTTCATATAATATTTATTTTAATGTTTTTAAAACCATTTATTTGATATTTCTCTTAATAAAATTATTATTACAAAATTTATATATAATTATTTAATATACGTATTTTTTGTATAAAAATAAAAATTAAAAAGCTATTATAAACATAAATCTAATATATTTCATAAGAATACTTTTACTCGAATATATCATCTTAAAATCACAACATTTAAATTGCAATATTTATTAAATTATGAAGGTGAAAACATTAACATTATTTAAAATAAAATAATATAAGTATCATAATCATTTTTATAAGTCTCCAAATGGTCCACAATTTGACCATTGGATGATTATGGTTTAGATATAAATGACCAATAAGTTTTGGTCAGGTTTTGGTCCTTTTATGGGTATTATTATTTTAATAAAAACTATATTATTGATTTCTCACTAAATAAATAATTTCTGCATCATTAATGTATAAGCTATTTAGGAAATTAAATATTTCTTAAAAATTAAGACTAAATTACAATAATAAAGAAAAGTATTATATTTCTAATATGACTATTTATAATCTAATTTGTATTCCATATGCCCTTATATTAAAAATACTTTAATTATTAATGTTTGAGTGAGACATATTTCACTTTCCTTTAAATAAAATAAATTAATGATCTTAATCACATCCAAGTGAATTCCAATAGATTCTATTTAGACCCATGTATGTTTTCATGATAAATATAATCATCAAATTATATTAAAACAATTGTTAGGGTAGTTTTATAATATTATTTTTACCCTTAATTACATGATTTACCTTTAACTATGGTAAATAAAATTTACCATAGTTACTATTCATAATGCTTAAAAATAAAAAGTATCCTATTAATATAATTTGGATCTAATGTTTCCAAATATGGAATCCATTTATTTAAAATAAAAATACAGAAGTTTCATTATTTAATTTAATATTAATCCTACTATTGAGAAAATGGGATTTAAAAATTAAAAACATTGCAAAAGATTGAAATGTTTTTACTTATGAATTGAATGTAAAATTAATGATAATGAATTAATTTTTACTAAATGGTAAAAATATATTCTTTTATAATTTAAAACCATTCAATTTTATAATATGACCATATAAATTATCTTGATGAAAAAATTTGTTTTTTAAAAACAATTTAGCATATTTTTACTACTTATAAAAATATAAAATTTAACATGTAAATATTTAAAAATTATCCAAAGTAAATTTTTATATACTTATTAAAATTAATAACTTTATTTTGTCAAATTGAACTAATAAATGTGTCAAAAACTAGATTTAATGTGGGTGCGCCATCGAAAGGCATCAAAACTGTATTTTTGGAAAAATATTTCCTTTATACGAAAATTTGATTTTGTTCTCATAACTTGTTCTAGAAAATGATTAAGATGCATTATAATGTTATAAAATTCAAAATTCAGTTAATAAAATTCTTAATTTCTTGTTCATAATTATATTATAACAATTTATCGTTGTTTATTGAAACTTTGTATTGCATACAACACACGCTATTGAGGAAGGTCGCTCTTACGTGCAACATATGCCAAGAATAGTGTTTGCGTATACTATAAGATTATACAGTTTTTTGTATAGTGCATTAGAATCTTGTGTAGTGTACAACACAAGACATCAAAGAAACTAAAAATAATATTTTTCATAAAATCTTAGGGAGTTACATTCAACCACCCATAAAATGAATTTCGCCCTCAAAATTCGTCAGGGTTATAAATCATTTACTACTTGAAAGTTTCTTTCATAGAAACCCACATCATAAAAAGGAATACTAAAACTTATGTTTATAAATTAATGTTATAAACATAATGGTTACCCAAATTAATTCATCACTAGGTTTCCACATAGGAGAACGTAGGCGAAAACATGGATATAGAAGAGAAATCGAACCATCAAGTTCTGATGGAGAGTGGTAGAGAACATGGAAATAAAAAATAAAAAATCACAAAGCCATAAATTTGTTATGATCTAAGGTACCATCTGATTCATTGGATATGATAGTACTAGGACAACATTTTTTTGTTTTCAAGATCATTTCCCTAAATTTGATAAATTTTTTGCATAATAAGAAATACATACTTGATTTTAGTGTAATATCATTGTTGGTCATTCCATGAACAGTTTCCACATCATCTCTTATTTAAATAAATGAAGTTGAATTTTTCATTCTTGAAGTGTTAGTAGATCATGCACATAAAATGTTAGCACAAGATATAAAATATACATAAGTTCATCTATGGAGAGGTTAATCTTATATGGTTCCAAAAATGGACTTATACTTAATCTATCATATCGCATAGTAAAATAAAACTAATTTCTTCTAACCAGGTACTTCTTATAGGCGAGTGGTAGTTGATAAAGGTCTGTCACACTTCGGTTGTGGGTTCGATTCCCGCAGCTTTTTCTGACGCGACAGGTTGTCACCCATCAAACGAGTTGTCCTTTTTCTAAAACTATACTATTATAACATTTCAAAAATAATATCAAAAAGTGTTAGAGTTAAACAATACTATCTGATGTCTAACATAATCCATTCAAATATTTAGACTTATCCAAAATAATTCTATCCAATATCATAGTATAAAGAAAAATATTACTAGAGAGGTCATCTACCAAGAATGTGAATACCATCATTTATCCCACGTATATCATAAGATATATCTAGTTGGTCACATTCCAAACATGTGAATTCCTTAATCATATATTCTCTTAAAACATTAATTACCATATAATATTAGTGAAAACACAAATTTGTTCAAAAGTTTACTCTTTCCCCTTACCAAAATCCCAAAAAATTCAATATACTCAAACCATGATATCAAATTGTCCTTATATCAGTAATGATCTCATTAATACTATCAAACATATTATTTTCTCTTTATCCCTTCATTATGTTCATATCATATTCTTTCCAAAAATATTTCAATAACTTTTCATGGTTACCAGTACTATTCATCAAATACTTTCAAATACTCAAGGAAAGACAACAGTGTAACAATACTTAGATTTTTCTTTATTCCATAGTACCATACATTATTCATGAAAAACATGCTATAATTCCACTACCTTCTTAATCCATTGACTGAGCTTCATCATTTTATTCCTCAATACTTCTTTTATCTCATATATCATTTGTATTCTCTTCATCATCAGCAACAAAAATACTACCCATACGACCATGCTGATTCTCTTATGAGATTTTCCCTTAGGGAATAGATTCTCATGATGACCATGCATTCCACATTTAAAACATTTAACCATTGTTGATGTCTTAGAAATACTGTTATCCTTGTCCACTATGTAAAATGAACCTTTTCCTTTGCAATTATTGGCTTTCTGTCCTTCTTTTACACACCCGTCACATCTTCCAGTTCCATTGAAACATTATCCTTGATGAATCTTCCCACATGATTTACATGAAAAATATTGAACTTTCATTCCTCTATGATCATCATGAAACTTAATATTTCTCCAATTAGCTGAGTCAAGAAACTTAACAAAGTTGAGATTATTGATCATATTATGAGATTTCTGATTAGGAATAATAATGATATTTGGACTTATAGATCCCACTTCATTTGGTTTCTCAGGAATAATATCATTCCATTGTCTATAAAATCCTCCATTGTCATGAATCTTCCTGTTTCTAGCCATTTTTCTAAAACCCAAAAATAATAGTGTGAGAGGAAAAATCATTCTAGGAAAACAAAATAATAAAGAGGGATTACATTCAATATCTAACATCTTAGGTTTAATCCTAGGTTATTCAATATTTTTATCATAATTCTAGGATTGTAACCTATACTTTATACATAACCATAGGGATATCCCTAGAGATACCTTAGCAATATATCTAGGGATCTCACTAAATATTTCAAATGCTATATTCCAATGGTTGACTAAACCTTCGCTCTGATAGCAACTGTAGCAGTACAGAATTATTTATAGTAGACTATAATTGATACCTATCAAAGAAATCCTTGGGCGGATACACCCCCTGGGTGGGACACACCACCATCCCTTGTGACAGCCATTTCTTCATGAAGCCCTTGGGTGGAGAACCATGCTTCATCCAACGCTCACACATGAGAGTTCCCAGGGATCAGATTCATTCCCACCTCGTTTTCTCTAATACCAAATGTAGAGACCCAAATCTTAACATACATGGAAATTACATTACATTTTAGAAAAACATAATACATGACACAAACATATACCAAATGACCGTTTTATTTTAGTGTCTTTGGAAACTCGGAACAAAATCTTTGAATCGTGGTGAAAGATCTTCAACATCTCCCATAAAGTTCTTCTCCTTTTTTCATACCTAAAACAATTATTTATATACTTGGGAAAAGAAAACATAAAACTAATGAGCTCAAATTCTCAGTAAGGGAAATCATGGAGAACATAAAATAACCCATAAAAATTTGAATGTAAAAACAAGAACATAAAACAACAAAATCATGAGTAATGACATAAATATTGGAAGTACATAAGGCATAGATCATAAAGGAACATTAATCATGATAACATATCATGGGAATAAAACATGTAATTGTGGAAAACTGTTAAGAACATGATATGATTTCCATAGTATACAAGGCATTGCTGCCAAGACCATCATAGTGGACACAGTCCATTACGGAACCGAGTTTACTTGTCGTTCCAGCCCTATATTACTGAACTGGATTTACTTTTCATTCTAGCATTGTCTATCTCATGAGATATAAATCTTTACACAAGTCATTGGAGACTGATATAGGTCCCACCCATCTTATAATGAAATCATTCTTTCTTGTTCTACAAAATAAACAAAAATCATTCAGCATAACCCAAAGAATGAAATGGGTTTCATAAACATCATCCCATCATAACATAATCCATATAAAACAATTGGATGTCATTTCATCATAATAAAAATAAAACCATGTGAATATTTGATACATTATACTTGAAACATAAACATATTAAATAATTTCATCTTAGATGGGAAATAGTTTTGATAAAACACTTCAAATGAATTCTTGGGGAAAATATCATTTCTTATTCAAAATCATTTTATTTTCTCAATATTCCATGCATTTTTAAAATAAAAAGATTTTTTTAAAATAATCATGAAATATTTATGGGAAGATTCCTGAAAATAAGGATTTATGAAACCATAAAAATCCATCCATGTCGTATAAGTTAAAAAACTGTATTCTCATAGTTTTTTCAGAAATGTCAAAAAGTAACTCGTATGGTAATCAAAAGAAATATTCCTTCCATACCTTGTAATAAAATACAAAAAAGGGTAAAATGACATTAAAAATACATGGAATAATAGTAAATATTTTATGAAAATAGTTTTAGAAAACATGGGCATGGATGATAAACATAACCACAATAAATACTTAGAATAAACAATCTCGGGTAAGAATGAGATTGGAATAATTATCCCTTACCTTACGTAAAATTTCTTTTGTATGTGTTCAAGACTCATGTATAGTGGGTTTAAACATATTATTAACTTATAACATAAACATAATAATATTTATGATAACATATATTATTTCTTTATGTCTTTATTTTACCCTTTCATTTGTTAATTCCATGTTAAAGCAGCATTTTGGGTAAAATTGTTTCATTTGTCGTATGTGTTTTGACTTTTAATTATTAATATGATTAATTAGATCATGATTAATTACTTCCATAATTTAAAACATGATTTATATATAATATATATTCAGAATATATATATATAATAGATCGATAAATGGAATGAAATACATCGTTCATGGAGACGGTAGGTCGTACGTACGCATGAACGCTATTTTCGTTTCCTTATTAAATTGAATGGATGTAAATGACTTATATATATATATATAAATCTATTATCCTTATTATTTCATATATTTCATTACTACGTATTATATGTACTTTATAATCATTCTTTAATGGTTAACATGGTGAATTAATCTCATCGCATCGTGGAAACGTAATCCGAACGAACGCACGAGTGATGATATCATTCCTATAATTATTGAATGGAATCAGAATGGATGATATAATATCAAAAAATTATTATTATGTAATAATAATCATAAATAGTTATTATTTCCACCATTATACCCATCCATGTAAGGTGGTGGTGGAAAAATAGATAACACCACGGCGTGGAGACTGTAAGTCGTACGTACGCACACGCGGTGATTTCAATTTTTATAGGATCGATAGAAGATGAAATAGGGGTGTTTCATATTTATAATAATGTATCAGTATATTAGTTGTATTTATGGTATTAATTTATAGTTATAAAACTACAGAAGAGGAAGTATAAGAAAAAATAAACTTGAAGGAATCGGTAGTAGAGATTACCTCTTCTTCAACACACCTCCTTTGAACTTCCTCTTAAGGGACTAGAGTTGGTCTTTTGAGAAGAACAGAATCACAAAAAGACTTGGTCTTTTGAGAAGACCAGAATCACAAAAAATTTACTAGGGATTTTGAGAAGATTAATGGATAGGTTTTGGATGAGCATGAAGGCTCAAAATTTTGTGAGGAGGAGAGGGATGAGGTCCCCTTTTATAAGAGAAGAGAGGGGCACTTTTGGAAACCTCAAAAATATTAGTTAATAATAAAATCAAGCCCCACTTAAAAATCACAAAAAATGACTGAATTAAAATATTACATATGATAGGGTTGTAATCTCATAAAACAATAAAATTTAGACATGTTTTATGTTTATTTTAAACCTTATCATTTTGATTTATCCTAATTTAATCTATTTTATTTTATTTGTGGTAATAATATTATAATTTTTAAATTGTTATAAATACTTATGTGTTGTGAATTTTAAAAAATTAGATAAATTATTATATTTTCGAAAATAAATTTTTTAATTTGTAATTTTTGAATATTTTTTTGATTTTCAAACAATTTACTAATATGTTATTTTTATGAAATATCAATAGTGTCAATTTTAACACTGTTAAATTATTTTAATTTAAATAAAATATACACGGAAGATATATTCGAGCCAAAATATTTAATAGATTTTTAAAATGTCATATTCATCTAAAAAAATCATGGAGCACATTAATATGTTCATATAATATTTATTTTAATGTTTTTAAAACCATTTATTAGATATTTATCTTAATAAAATAATTATTACAAAATTTATGTACAATTATTTAATATACTTATTTGTTGCATGAAAATAAGATAAATCTATTAGATTTTATAATAATACTTTTACTCGAATTTATCATCTTAAAATCATAACATTTAAGTTGTTATATTTATTAAATTATAATGGTGACAACTTTTACATCTTTTAAAATAAAATAATATAAGTGTCATAACTGCTTTTATAAGGCTTAAGATGGTCCCCAATTAGACCATTGGAATATTAGGGTTTATATATACATGATAAATAAGTTTTGGTAAGTTTTTTGGTACTTTTATGGGTATTATTATTTTAATAAAAACTATATTATTTATTTTTCACTAAATAAATAATTTTTGCATCATTAAAGTATAAGCTATTTAGGTAATTAAATAGTTCTTGAAATTTACAACTAAATTACAAAAATAAGAAAAATTTATCTTTCAAATGATTATTTATAAAATAATTTAAATTCTATATAACCTTATATTAAAAATAATTTAATTATTATGTTTTGAGTGAGACATATTTCACTTTCCATTAAATAAAATAAATTAAAGGTCTTAATCAAATCCAAGTGGGATCCAATAGATTCCATTTCGACCCAAGTATGTTTTAAGGATAAATATAATCATCCAGTTATATTAAAACAAGTCTTAGGGTAATTTTATAATATTATTTTCACTCATAATTACCTGATTTTCCTTTAACTGTGGTAAATAAAATTTACCGTAGTTACTATTCATAATGCCTAAAAATAAAACCTAGCCTATTAACATAATTTGAACCTAATGGTTCCAAATATGGAACCCATTTTTCTAAATTCAATACACAGAAGTTGCAGTATTAAATTTAAAAATAATCATGATGTTGAGAAAACTGGTTTTAAAAGTTAAAACATTGCAAAAGATTGAGATGTTATTAACTAAGAATTCAATGTAAAATTATTGATAATGACTTAAATTATATTAAATGGTAAAAATAAATTCTATTTATACTTTAAAACCATACAATATTTTAATTTAACCATATAAATTATCTTGATGAAAAAATTTGTTTTTAATTAAAAAATAGCGTATTTTTACTATTCATCAAAATATGAATGTTTGAAGAAAAATATTTAAAAAGTATCAAAAGTAAATTTCTATATAATTATTACAATTAATATATTTATTTTTTCAAATTAAACTCATAAACAAGTCAAAACAAGATTTAAAGTGGGTGTTCCATCAACAGGTGGCAAAACTGTATTTTTTGAAAAATATTTCCTTTATACAAAAATTTGATTTTGTTCTCGTAAAATATTCTATAAAATGATTAAGATGAATAATAATGTCATAAAGTTCAAAATGCGGTTAATAATATTCATAATGGATACTTCATAATAATATTATCACAATATATCATTGTTTAGTGAAACTCAGTATTAGGTACAATACAAGCTATTGAGGAAAGTCGCTCTTGCACAAAACACAAGCCAAGAATTGTGTTTGTGTATACTATAAGCTAATATGGTGTTGTGTATAGTGCAAGATAATCTTGGTGTAGTGTACAACAAAAGACATCAAAGAAATTAAAAATAATATTTCTCATAAAATCTCAGTGTGTTACAATTACTCTATGTCATGATACACCTTTCCCATCAAATTTCTTCCAAAAACTATGAGATTATATTATGACAACAACCTTTTCCCACTTATTTATGCCTGAGGTCACTATTAGTTATCTTAAGGCTTTTTTATAGTTGTATTTTTAAGGGAAAACGAAATATCTCAACAAAAGTATTAATTTATTCCCAGTCAATCTGTCATGATTTTTATATTTCTTTCAAACCAATATATTTCATTAATTCCTCACTACTTTATTTTTATTATTTAAAATGTGATTTAAAAATATTACAATTTCATTTTCCATTCTATTTTATTTACTTGGATCTAAATTTCATCCAATGATGCTTAAACTTCAATAATCAATCCATAATTATTTCCTGATCATCATAATCTACATTTTTTTGTATTTATCATTAAGTTTTCTAAAATAATAACCACATATTAATCATTATATTTTTTAATATATTGGATTTTTTATCCATAAGTTTTTTTATATCCATGAGATATAATGTTTTTATTTTTAATTTTACCTTTTTAAATGATTATTTAATTTACTCATGTTGTAGCGTTTTTTAGGCTAATCACAATCAAAATCCAAAATTAATAATTTTGGTCACTTGGTTGTAATATTCTAAATTATATTTATAGAAAAGGAGATTGAGTATATTTGGATATTAGTGGAAAGGATCTAAATAATTCCTTAAAAATGATTTATCATATAAATTACCTTTGATACTATTTGTTTCATTATCGTATACTAAATTGGACATATGAAACACTGATTATAATATGGAAACGTATTTGGGTATATCGCTCGATATATTATTGTTTAATGTAATGGGATCATAGTGAATTTTTATGTTGTTTAAATATCAATATTTATTTTAGTATTTCAATAAAAATTATATCAAATTTTTAGATTGTATTTATTATTGAACCAATCATTGGACTACCCATGGTCAATCTATATATAAGAGGCTTGGCCTTGGAGTTTTTCATATTATTAAATATGACATTTTTTTACCATGGATAAAGCTCTCAAATTTATCTCTTCCTTGTTTACTAAAGGTTCTATTATACCAGGGATAAGATATAATTACATATTATATGTTTAGGGATTTTTGATCTATGTATTCCTTAGGCTTATGGTGTCTAATGGATGTCTATTATAAATACCACTCAAAAATTTATCAATATATGTTTCTAATGTTTACTTAGAAGGTTTGATATTGTTTTTTGTAATTATTATAATCCTCTCATAGTAGAAATTATGCATTTTTTATTTTTTATTTTATAATAAATTTATAGAATATTCATATCAAACAAAACATATTAGTTGTATTTTAACCATTACCAAGATGTTTATTGTAGTTCTTTGTATTTTAATGGAATTAAATGTTTATGAAGAACAAGTACAATGCTTCCATTTATATAGGTATTATAAATACCCTATATCTTTTAAGAAATTATTCATAATTTCATTAAAAACATGGGTATAATTATGTGGATTATTTTTACTGTGTATGAATTTTTTTTGGATTCATATATATTACTAGGTGTAATTGGGTGGTTATAGTGTTGTTAAGATGAATTAGAAACCACTAGGTACAAGATAGAATGAAGTAAAAAACTCTATATATGGAATAAAGTACACAATGACCTTCCATTTAGGTAGAATAATAATTTCATATCCACCTTGGAACCATTGTAATCCATAAATTACTTTTTATTATATGGGGACAAATTCTATTAATTATATTTTGTAAAATGTTTTTAAAATTTTTTATAACACTTATTTCATTTGTCCTCTGATTCAATTATGAGTATCATTCAAATACAATTTTTTTCATTTATACATAGAGTGATTTTCACTCATTATCTATTTTTGTATAATTTATTTGTTATATTATATAATCCTCAATCAGATTTCAAGATATTTGTTGATTTAGTGAGAATCAATATGCAATATTCGACTAGTAAGTTATATTGTATAAATATTTGTAGTCCCTAAAATTATCAGTAGTTTAAAAAATGTTTCATCAGTTTAATTGTATGATATAATTGGTAATGATTTGTGAGGTAATTGGATAATAACATTGAGGGTTTATATGGTTGGGAAAAATATGTGAGACAATTTAAAAAAATTTAGTTTGACCCACACACAAATCATTGATTTTAGTATTTATTAAAGAATAATTTAATTTTTACTGATAGTTTACTTTATTGTGAGGACTAGATGATGTCTTTACTATGAATAAGTAATTTTATTAAATACCATAAATGGGATATTCTGATGATATATTACATACTATCATGAGTTTTTAGTTTTTCTATAAGAAAGAAAATTGGTTCACCGTAAGGAATAATTATGAAATAGATTTTTTATAGTACATAAGATTTTTTCTTTATTAATGAGATGTTTTATGATTTGGATAATCCATTATATCTGTAACATATATTAATGTAGCGAATAAAGAGTTGTTTGTCGCATGAGATAGAAAATATGAGGATATCTTTGATGGATGGGTTGTGCGGTTCGATGATTGACAATATTACTTGGATTAACCTATAATATCCACATTGGCATTCTGTATTATGATGTATTGGAAATTTTATGAATCTAAATATGATTATAATTAACAAATAATAAAAAAATTATATAATTACCTCCACTCTTCCAATTGGATTGAAAATATTAATCATTTTCCTATGATTCAGAATCACAATTAAGAGTTATTCTATATTACCCTAGTACCTTGAAATTTATTAGCTTATTCATTATGTTAGGATTCAAATAATAGATTGGATGTATTTTATAATTTAAAGGGAGAGAAAATTATTGATGAGGTTCCTTGTGAGGTGGATTTTATAATGGTAATGTGGTTCACTAACTTTCGATGATGTTGGTCGAAATAATAATCCTGGTGAATTTGTACAAATGTAATGATAAAATTTGGTTTCTTGTATGTTGAATATTTTTTATTTTTATAATATATTTTAAATTATATTATATATATGATATCTTATTTGAGGCCCATTGGATGTGTTTTACTCAGGTTTTTACTCACAACTATGTTCACCCCATGGTATACATGCAGACATTATTGTTTGAGATGTATATAGGAAAATCATGTATAACACCTAATTAAGGTATAGTAGCTTGGCTATGTTATATAAAGACTACTAATCCATGGATTTAAAAAAATTACAATATTCTTCTATTTTATATTATTTTATTCATATGACATATATATAATTATCTCCCATATGATACACTATTTATGTGGGTTAAATTATATGAAATTATTTCATTTTGATATTTCATAGTGATATTATGTTGATAGTTATCATGTTATATTATTCTATTTTTATACTCTGATATTTGGATTCATGTATGTTTACATTATGTTTCATTATTATATAGTTAAGATATCAAGGGAATAATATTCCCATGGAATGAAAAGGCCATCACCTTTAGTTGTAAATTGATAACCTACTGGGAATCATGCTTGTGGTCATGCGGTTTTTATCACCACGATGTGCATTATAAATAGACCCACTATTTGTATGGTTATTATAAAAGGTTATTGAATATTTTTTTTGATTGATTTATTAAATTTTTAAATTTTTAAATTTAGATATTTTTCAGAATATGGGATAAAATCCTCATATGTTTCTTTAAAACACTTTTAGGGTCTATGTTAATATATCTTGAAAGTGAAATTTCAAATTATTGTTTCACTTATTGTGATTTATTTATCTAAATTAAATGTGCATTTATTAATAATATGTAATTTTAATTACACTTGGATTAGGGATGTAAGATTTCATATGAATATGTATCATACATTTCATATAGTTTTACATGACATGTCATGTCTATGTGTCATTGGAAAAAGTGTTTTAAAAATGGTTATAGAAATATAAAATTAAAATATTAACTTTTTAATTTTTTATGTTAAAACAATTTATTGGTGGTTCATTTTACGAAAAATAATGATGTAAAAAAAATTGACAGACACCACTTCTATTATAATAATTAATTTTTTTTACATATTATGTGAATGTAAATATTTACATGAGCGTTTTATCTTAATATGCCTTATCATTATCAAAAAATCATGGACTGGATGTATTATTCATATTTTTTCATTTAATTTCATTAAGTATGGTGCCATTTTGTGTTAGTAATTTAGGATATTGTGTTTGATTTATAATCCAGTTGAATTATATCATGTTAGGAGTGGAAAAGAATTTAGAAATAGACTTAATTGTCTTTAAATTTTTAATTTATTTAACTATTTGAAAAAATGGAATATAAAGATTCCATCATAGTGATACCAAGTGGAGAGCAGGGAGGCTCGGGGTGAGCATACACCTCCTGAAGTAACCTAGGGATCCGGGATTAATGTCTATATCATGTTGATCTTTC